>CM056050.1:463468678-463901409 GCA_029574335.1 Rana kukunoris
AAAATAATGACTGTGCCAATGTGTAGCATTGGGGACAATACACTGGTCCCCTAGAATAGAAGTAAAATCATAAATAGAAAAAGAGAAAAAAAAAAGCATACATAAATGAAAAATAATATTACACGTGTTAATAAAATACACAAATGGTGGATACAAATTTATAATACTAGGGCAGAATATATTATAGAACATTAAAACAATTTGAAATATGCCCCTGCTGGCTTACAAAATCTTCACACAAAAAAATAATAAGCTACATACAGTAGCAAAAAAAAAGTAGATGAACCTGTTGCAATTAATCGGTTTTCTGCAGTAATGTGCCATAAGATGTGATCTTATCCTCATCTAAATCACAATAAACAAAGACAATGTGCTTAGGTTGATAACACAAATTATTCTAATTTCTCCTGTCTTTATTGAACACACCCAGTAAACATTCACAGTGCTGGAGGAAAAAGTGAACCCAAAGCCAAATTACTTTAATGAAAGCTAATTGGAGTCAGTTTGCATACCTGGAGTTCGGTTGATGAAATTACTTTGGAGGTGTGGTTTAAAGCTACTTTGATTAATAAAAAAAAGACACTCAAACATTTTAAAAAGATTACTGTTCATAACAAGCATCAGCTGATGTAAAATATGCCTCGCAAAAAGGAGCAGTTGATCTGCATAAGGCTGAAAAGGGATACAAAGCAATCTCAAAATGTTTAGATATCAGTCGACAGTAAGACACATTTTTTATAAATGGAGACAGTTTAGTACTGTGGCTACCCTTCCTAAAAGAGGACACCAAACCAAGTGGACTCCGGAGGCACGATGCAGTATAGTCTCAATGAGGTATATGAAGAACCCATAAGCAACAGCTAAAATGCTTAAAGATATCGCTGGAACTGGCAAAATATCCCTGTTCATGAGTCTACCACAGGGTTTGACAAATTTGCTTGAAATCTAGGAGCCAGCTAAAAAAAGTTAGGAGACAGAAAACGCACCCGTCCCGCCGAGCTTGCGCACAGAAGTGAACACATACGTGAGTAGCGCCAGCATATGTAAACAGTGTTCAAACCACACATGTGAGGTATTGCCGCGATTGGTAGAGTGAGAGCAATAATTCTAGCCCTAGACCTCCTCTGTAACTCAAAACATGCAATCTGTAGAATTTTTTAAACGTCGCCTATGGAGATTTTAAAGGGTAAAAGTTTGTCGCCATTCCACGAGTAGACGCAATTTCGAAGCGCGACATGTAGGGTATCAATTTACTCGGCGCAACATTATCTTTCACAATATAGATAAAAAATGGGCTAACTTTACTGTTGTCTTATTTTTTAAGTTAAAAAAAGTGAACGTTTCCCAAAAAAAGTGCGCTTGTAAGACCGCTGCCCAAATACGCTGTGACAGAAAGTATTGGAATGACCGCCATTTTATTCTCTAGGGTGTTAGAATAAAAAAATATATATAATGTTTGGGTGTTCTAATTAGAGGGGAGGAGATGGCAGTGAAAATTAGAATTGCTGGTTTACTTGTCTGTAATGCCAAAGGCCACCCCAAAATGGCGCCAGATCACAGAAGGAAGCTTAGGCCTGCGGAAGGCCGCAAAGCCGCATCTTCAATTACTGGCCGGCGTGGCTCAACGCGATCGCACGGCGGGGGAGATGGGGGGGCGCACAGAGACACAGGATGGGGTATCCTGTGTCTCCGTGCGCCCCCACCACGCGATCGGGCCGCGCCGGCAATTGAGGCCGCGGCATTGCGGCCTTCTGCAGCCTAAGCTTCCTTCCCTGGGCGCCAGGTGGGTAGTTCCAGTTGCAATTGCGACCGGGCTCCCGGATTTTGTCAAACCCTGGTCTACCATACATAAGTATGAACAGGCAGGGTGTTCATGGCAGAACACCATAGAGGAAGCAGTTGAAGTGCACAAATTACAAATTGAAGTGCACCTGGGCAAACCACAATGGGTACTGGGAAAGTTTTGTGGACTGATGAAGCTAAAGTTGAAATGTTTGGGACGTATATTCAGCAAGATGTATGGTGCAAAAAAGGGCACAGCTTACCAAAATCAAAACATTATCCCAATGGTGAAGTATGGTTAAGGGAACATAATGGATTTTTGACTTGATTCGCTTCAGGGCCTGGACCATTTGCCATTATGAAGGGCAAAATGAATTTCCAAGTTTACCAAAATATTCTCCAGGATAATGTCAGGTTGGCTGTCCAGCATCTAAAGCCAAGTAGAAGTTGGGTGATGCGGCAGGACAATGACCCCAAACATCAACGTAAATCCACCACAGACTGGCTTCAGACAAAAAAAAACAACAACATGCCTTTAGAATGGCCCAGTCGGAGTCCAGACCCTTACCCCATAGAGATCCCATGGAACGGGATCTATTGGCTCCATAACACTATTCCATTTTCTGCAGATTTTTGTCTTCAGATTTTTCCAAATTCATATATGAGGTCAAACTTTAAAAGTTTCAGTTTGTATGCAACTAGTATGCAATCTGCAAAAAAATCTAATAGTGTGTATGGGATCTAAGAACGCTGTTCACACCAGACATCCTACAGTACCTGTCACCGAGAATGTGTTTCCAGCACGACAGCATCGCGCTGATTCTCGGCGACAGGGTGCCGCCCTTTCGCACTCGCTGGAATAGACAAAGCACATTCCAGCGAGCGCGTCATAGAAGCGACGGGATCCGACTTGGATTCCCGCCAAATCTACACGCAGCGTTTGGTATGTATCATGAGGGGGAACTCCACACCGGATTTTTAAATAAAAATCCGGCATGGGTTCCCTCCAAGGGGACATACCAGGCCTTAGGTCTGCTATGGGTTGTAAGGAGAACCCCCCTACGCCCAAAAAAAACTTCCATACCAGACCCGTATCCAAAGCACGCCGCCCGGCTGGTCAGGAAAGGAGTGGCTTTGTATGCCGACGACACTGGTATTTCTGGGTGATACTACAAAATCTATTAAATGTTTAAGGTCTCAATGACTTTGGACTCTATTCAGGTTTTAACATAAACTGGAAGCCTACTCCACTGCCGATTTAACCTCTTAGGGATCCCTTGCTGCCAATTGCCTCTCAGATAAAAGGTGGTAGAAACATTTGTGTATTTAGGGATTACTATACATCACAATATCTCCAAATATGTAGCGTTCAATATGAATCCACTGCTTTTTAAATTTAAACAGAAAGCCAAAAGTTGGTGTAAACTACCAGTTTTCAGTAGTGTGTGCGCGCGTGGGTGGGGGGGGGGGAAGTAGACCCTATTAAAATGATATGGGTGCCACAATTGATATATGGTGGCTCCCTATGTCCTTTTTTAAACGACTGGATACTACATTTTGCATGCTTATTTGGAAAAAGCGTAACGCGTGTATTAAGCTAGAAACACTGTAGGAAGAATGGTGGGCTAGCTGTTCCAAACCCATTTTTATATACTATCTGTCAGCACAGCTCCATCATTTAACGAGGTGCGCGAAGGATTTGAGCACCAATCCAATTAGGAAAATACCATCTACAATATTTTTAGGTAAAAAGCAGATAGACCGTTTAGAGGCAGGTGAATTTAGAATAGCTAAACAGAACCCCACATTAGTTACGATAGTTAGGATATGGAACAGGTTTAACCACTTAAATACAGGGCACTTTCCCCTCTGCCCAGGACAATTTTCAGCTTTTAGTGCTGTCACACTTTGAATGACAATTGTGCCGTCATACAACACTGTACCCAAACTAATGTTTTATCATTTTCTTCCCACAAATAGAGCTTTATTTTAGTGATATTTGATCATCACTTTTTTTTTTTTTTTTTTTTAGTAAAACAAATTTAAAAAAACATTTTTTTTTCGTTACAAAATGTTGTTTTCTTCTTCACTGACTAGCACTGATGAGGCGGCACCAATATGTAGAATCGATGGGCACTGAGACAGCATTGATATGCAGCACTGATGGGCTACACTGATATGTGGCACTGATAGGCGGCACTTATGGGTCCTAATGGGTGGCACTGATAAGCAGCACAGATGAGGAGGTACTGACAGGCATTACTGATGGGCACCGATTGGCAATTTAGGTGAGCACTCATTGGAATTGTGGTGGGCACCTCTGGTGGGAAGTTTGCCGATAATCAATGTGCCGATTATCAGTGTACAACCCCCCCCCCCCCCCCCCCCCGACAGGAGAGCCGCCTGTCAGCGTGAACTGGCACTTCCTGGTTCATGCTGTGATCAGTCATAGCTGATCATGTGGTAAAAAGCCTCCGTCAGAGGCTCTTTACCGCGATCAGAGATGCGGCCGATGAGTGCGCGATCGTGGCTTATACTGCTGGATGACATATGACACCCAGTCAGGATAACTGAACCACTTCCTGGCCTTTATTCTTCTATAGGCTGGGCAGGAAGTGGTTAAAGATCATGGTCATTAAATTGGGTTTACTGATTACACCTGAATTTTTCCGAATTTTAATTACCCCGAATTAATAAAATTGCAGGGAATTATTGGTCAGAGTGGGATTGTATGATGGTCAGCTTTTGAAAGATTTTCGCATTTTAAAGGAGAAATTTGGCCTGCCCACTAAAGTTTTTTTTTCAATATCTACAGCTCAGCCATGCTATTCAAATGCAGTCGAGACTGATCTCATGGGATTATATTACACCCACAATTCTTAAATAAAGCTTAGTAACAATTTCTAATTGGGGACAAATAACACAGCTTTATAGTGCATTGCTACAGAAAAAGTAAATAGGTACAGGACCTATTGGCAAATAGACATTGGCCCTCTTACTGATGGAGTGGCCAGATGTTCTTAATAAGGAAGTATCTCTTTCTGCATCTTCGAGACTTGGCCAACTTTTTATTATACAGCCTTAAACTTTTGAAGTGGCATAAGAGGGATACTCCTTTATGTCCACGATGTGAAAGGGAGGTTGGTACATATGATGTGAAGATGTACATAGATGGTTAGGTATTGGATCTTGATCCTGGATACTATTAATAAGGTGTTCATAACGAATGTCCTGTTGGAACCCAAGATATGTGTCATGGGGTGGCTGGATGGAGAGTTTTACACCCCTCAGGTGTATACAGCAATTCTTTGATTGTTGTATATAGTGTGAAAGTTCATAGCGCAGAAATATATCTCTATGGCTCCCCCAAGTTACTCTTTGTGGGTAGAATCAGTAAATTAAAGGGTCACTAAAGGAAAACCATTTTTTATTTTTTTAGCTAAATAGCTTCCTTTACCCTAATGCAGTCCTGGTTTCATGTCCTCATTGTTCATTTTTGCTGTAATCCTTCTCTGTTCTGCACACTTCCTGGTTGTCGGTTTCCTTATGAAAAAAGTCCTGGGAGCTTCTCTCTGTGGTCTCTAATCAAGAAGGTGTGATTACTGTGTGTCTAAAACCCCTCAGAACCAATCAGTTTCATTTTAAAAATAAACACTGCCCTGTATTGGCTCGATGTCTCTGTCCTTCACAGAAGCATGAAACTAGATGAAACGGAAACTGCAGGCACATTATATGATTGATTTTTATCTATTTTTAATCATTTTTGAAAGGAATCAGTTAACTATTATGTCTCTATATTCTGTAAACAGTCATTTCAGAAAATAAATAAATTCCTTTACAACTCCTTTAAGTTTTGCAAATAGAACATATATGTTCGGGTGTAGCACATGAATGGAACTCTCCTCCCTATTTTCTTTTCTCCTAAAATTGTGTGTGTGTGGGGGGTTATGAAGTACATGAAAACCAATAGATGGAAATTTGTAAGATTATTACACACATAAAAATATCTATCTATAGATTAGGGTTTGTAAATATTTAAAGGGGCTGTAAACATTCTATGCATTAAGGTAAACACCTGTGCAGCAGCATCCCCAGACCCCCCCCTTTTTTATTACCTGAACCCAATCGTTCCAGCGATGGGGACAAGCACAGAAGCTCCAGCCGCTGTCTTAAGTCCTCACTGGATAGATTGATAGCAGCAGCGGACACGGGAGCCAGAGGGCGGGGCCAAATCCTGCTGTCTGTGTCAAGGGACACAGCAGCAGAACTTGGAATCAAGCCTGCATGATTGCCCCCAAGGAAAGCGGGTCTCCAAGGGGACACTCGAAGAGGAGGAGCCAGGAGCGCTGTGGTGGGAACCCCAGAAAAGTTGGAGGTTTGGGCCACTCTGTGAAAAACCCTTGCACAGAGGAGGAAAGTATAACATGTTTGTTAATGGGATGTCTGACTATTAAGATAACAGGAGACGAGTTTTTTGTTTAACCACATCAGCCCCGGACCATATTGCTGGTCAAAGACCAGGCCACTTTTTGCGATTCGGCACTGCGTCGCTTTAACTGACAATTGCATGGTTGTGCGACGTGGCTCCCAAACAAAATTGGCGTCCTTTTTTCCCACAAATAGAGCTTTCTTTTGGTGGTATTTGATCACCTCTGCCGTTTTGTTTTTGCGCTATAAACAAAAATAGAGCGACAATATTGAAAAAAAAAAATATGAATATATTTTACTTTTTGCTGTAATAAATATCCCCAAAAATATATATATAACATTTTTTTTTTTCCTCAGTTTAGGCCAATACGTATTCTTCTACATATTTTTCGAAAAAAAAAAATATTAATAATTGCAATAAGCGTTTATTGATTGGTTTGCTCAAAAGTTATAGTGTCTACAAAATAGGGGATAGTTTTATGGCATTCTTATTAATATTTTTTTACTAGTAATGGCGGCGATCAGCGATTTTTAATCGGTACTGCGACATTATGACGGACACTTGACACATTTTTGGGACCACTGGCAGGGAAGGGAAGGGCTTAACACTAGGGGGCGAGGAAGGGGTTAAGTATGTTGCCTGGGTGTTTTCTAACTGAAGGGGGGGGGGGGGGCGGACTGACTAGGGAAAATGACTGATCGCTGATCATACATTAAATGAACAGAAGATCAGGCGTTTCTCCCCTGACAGGACCAGGAGTTTACACACACAGCTCCCGGTTCTCGCTCTGTAACGTCAGGGGCTAGCACCCCTATTGGCTGCTCGGCGAGATGACGTAGATCTATGTGATCTCACCCAGCAGAGCCGGCCTGCCGCCATATAACTGTGACGGCTGGTTGGCAAGCAGTTAATGAATTGTATTGTATGCATTGTGAAAAAAAAATAAAAAAAAAAGAAGTAAAAAACAAAAAAAAATAAAAATAAAACAATGAGGAGCAGATCACATTTGTAGGCAAATTACTGCAAAAAAAAAAAAAAAAACGTTTATTTCAAGGGATATACGTGTAGTGTATACAGTTACATTTGCCAAAGCTGCGCCAATTTAACTATGCTTGCATGTAACAGTTTAAGAACCAGCAGTTTATAAAATTTCAAAGTGCAAGTTCACCTTTACAGAAAATCTGTAAAAGGTAACCTAACCCCCGGACCCTCTCCCCACCCCCCAGTCCCTGTTGTACTTACCTCCCGCAGTCCTGAGTTTTCAAGTTTCCGCAAGCCAACCAGTCTGGGTATTTGAAATTACCACTGTCTTCTCTCCTCTCTGTCAAGAAATCCCAATATGGACCAGTCAGATTCTGATTGCCCAGTACCATCCATGCGACGGTGTAGACAAATTAGAATCCGTCTGGTCTGTACTGGCAAAGCTGGATGGAGAGGAGAGAAAGCAACGGGAAATTCAAATCCCCAGACTGTTGGAGTGGCTGGCAGAAGCCTTGACAGCTCAGGTTCCTAGGAGGTAGGTACAGTGGGGCCTGGAGGGGTGGGGTGGGGAGAGAACCTAGTGTTAGGTCACCTTTACATTTTTTCGGTAAAGGTGTACCAACAATATAAGCTCCTTACAGTACTGTTTGCATCTTAGAATTAATCTAAGTCTTTGTAGACTGAAGCATACATTGCACTATTGTATTTTTAATTTTGAAACTTACTGCTATTGTTGATCCATTTTTCCCAACACCACCGGTAAAGATAACTCTGAAGTAATTGATAGAAGAAAATATGGTGCCAGCAACAGTGCAGAAGGCTGGAACAATTTTCACTTGGACGTTCAGAACTGGAACCTTTAATAGCAGAAATAGGGAGAAAAGCTGGAATAAATAAATCTGACTCTTTTATACAACCCCAAGTCCAAAAAAGTTGGGACACTAAAAATCTACATAAAAACAGAATGCAATGATTTGCAAATCTCATAAATCCATATTTTATTCACAATAGAAAAAAAAAAAAATATACATAATTTTTTGTACTCACCGTAAAATCCTTTTCTCCGAGTCCATGGACAGACACAGCTCCTTAAATCTATGTTCCCTGTTTACAGGAGAGGACTAGGCAGAAACATGTATTTAATTATCTGAGTTGAACAGCCCCGCAAGGAGGCGGTCCCTCCAGATATAACCCTCCTCCCTGCAGCATGCAGCCTCAGTTCATAACAAGCAGTACAAACCTAAAAAGGAGGGGTGGGTGCTGTGTCCGTCCATGGACTCAGAGAAAAGGATTTTACGGCGAGTACAAAAAAAAAAATCCTATTTTCTCTTATCGTCCATGGAAGGACACAGCTCCTTAAATTTTGAAAAGTGGGACGTCCTCAAGCAGTGTCAAGAACGAGGGGTGGGAAATATATCAGTAAAACCAATTTTAACTTCACCCCAAAACAAGCAGAGCTCCTCAACGGAGGAGGTGCATTTTTAACCACTTTAGCCCCGGACCATATTGCTGTCCAATGACCAGAGCACTTTTTGTGATTCGGCACTGCGTCGCTTTAACTGACAATTGCGCGGTCGTGCGACGTGGCTCCCAAACAAAATTGGCATCTTTTTTTCCCACAAATAGAGCTTTCTTTTGGTTGTATTTTGGTGGTATTTGATCATCAGCGGTTTTTATTTTTTTGCGCTATAAACAAAAATAGAGCGACTATTTTGAAAAAAAATGCAATATTTTTTAGTTTTTGCTATAATAAAATATCCCCAATATATAAAAAAACATTTTTTTCCCTCAGTTTAGGCCGATACGTATTCTTCTACATATTTTTTGTTAAAAAAAAAAATAATAATAATCACAATAAGCTTTTATTGATTGGTTTGCGCAAAAGTTATAGCGCCTACAAAATAGGGGATAGCTTTATGGCATTTTTATTAATATTTTTTTTTTTACTAGTAATGGCGGCTATCAGCAGTTTTTTCATTGCTGCGACATTATGGCAGGCACTTCGGACACTTTTGACACATTTTTGGGGCCATTGGCATTTTTCTAGCGATCAATGCTATAAAAATGCATTGTATTACTATAAAAATGCCATTGACAGTGAAGGGGTTGACACTAGGGGGCAGGGAAGGGGTTAAGTGTGTTGCTGGGTGTGTTCTAACTGTATGGGGGGGGGGGGGTGGCCTCACTAGGGGAAATCACTGATCTTCTGTTTATACATTGTATGAACAGAAAATCAGCGTTTCCCCCGCTGACAGGAACGAGAGCTATGTGTTTACACACATAGCTCCCGTTCCCCGCTCTGTAACGAGCGATCGCGTGTGCGCAACGGCGATCGTACCTGCCAGGCACGCGCGTGGGACTTGGGGGCGAGCGCGCACGCGCCCCCTAGCGGCCACTAAAGAGCAGACGTAAAGCTACGTGCTCTCGCGTAGCAGTGCCACTGTCCCGCAGTAATATGACGGCGGGCAGTCGGCAAGGAGTTAAACAGCCGCCGGCAAAAACTAGCGGCCGAAAAAAGCATCAGAAGATGCACTCACCGCAGCCATGTAAATTCTGGAAAAAGTGTAAACGGACGAGCAAGTCGCCACCTCGCACACCTGTGAGACCGACGCATGATGTCGGAAAAAAAAAACAGGAAGCACCAATTGCCCTGGTCGAAAGTGCCCTGATCGGAAAGGTGGCGCACCGTAATCTGACGATTTCAGAGACCAGAGATTTTTACCACCTGGACAAGATTTCCCGTGGAAAACCCGAGTGTGGAACTGGGTATACAGCACCGCCTTGAAGGAGGCTACCCACAGGCCCCAGACCAGGAGGTGCCCGGAGAGAAGACAGATTGCATGATGCCAATACCTTCATCGCAGACTGAGATGTCTGCAATTTTTCCAGGGGAAGAAGGACCTTCGCCACCGAGGAGTTCGGATCAACCCTAGATACTCCAACACCGAGTCCGAACCTAGCATGCCCAGGATTTGAACCCTGGGTCGCACACATAGAGGGCAGGCTTTCTGCCACTGAGCTACACCTTCTGGCCTAAACGTTTAACACCCACCCAAATCTTCGGAGGGTCTGAATGGGAAGAACACATCCACTAGGTCTGAGACAGAAGCTGCTCTCAGAAGAAAGTCATCTAAGTAGCCAAATGAGGCAAAGCCTCGCTGTCCCAACAAAGTTAGGATAAGTGCCAGCTCCCAAATGAAAACCCATGGTGCCGACACCAGATCAAAAGGGAGGGCCACAGGCTGACAGAGACCCTCTCTCATTACGAAGCACAGAAAAAAAAAAAAAAAACGTTGACATGCGCAAAACGGGACATGCATGTATGCGTCCCTGATGTCCGAGGACGCCAGGACGTCCACCGTGTGGAGCACAGCTACCACCGAACGAATGGATTCCATGGGGGAACTACCCAACGTTCGCAAAAGGTATTTATCCCATAGAAAATCCCAAACCTCTCGTCCTGCAGGAAAGTTAAAATTACCCCGCAGCTTAGCAAGTCCCACATTGCCCAAGGAAGACCGACGGGCCGGGAGAGGAAGACACAAGGAAAGAACTTTGTTCTGTGGATAGGAGGAAACCCTATCTAGTACTCCGAAGAGACCACCTCGCAGACCCACTGGTCGGAGAGCAGGGAGGTTTCACCGAATTGTGAACCTGCAAGCCGCCCCTCCCACCTAGAGACAGGGGAGAAAGGCTACATACATTGGCAGGATTTGGGTGCCGGCGTGATCGGCTTATGCACCCAGGGACAGATTAGTCCCCCAGCTGGGCCTTTGATGGCCTGGGAGGTTTGCCCCTAAATAATACACAGGCAGATTGTTGTCAGTGTCCGGATTCGAACCAATGACTCTCTTACTGCCAAGTAATGGAGTCAACCACTACACCTCCGTGTGCATAAAACCATTCTGAAACAGAAGCCCTGGATAACAAGGGCGCAGCATTCAATGAAGCATCACAGACCTATACGAGGCCCTGGACCAGCTGGTCCCCTAGCCTAATAACTTTGGGAGAGAGTCGGTGCTCCTCCACTGCCTGGTGCAAAATGCTCACTCCGTGAGTTGTAAACAGCACTAGGGTTCAGAACTACTCCAAGATGGCCGCCGAGCATTCAGAACGCGGCCACAGGAAAATGACCGGCCGCAATGTAAGCTGCGCCATAGCGCGGCTACGACAAAATGGCCGCCAATGGGAGTTTTCAATGCAATTGAAAAACCTCCCATAAAATGGTGCCAGCGCCGACCGAGACCCCAGAGTAGTGGCCACAATAGGCCATAAGTCAGAGCCCAGCATGATAAACATGGAACAGGTACGTCGGATTTTCTATCAGTCAGATCCATACAAGCGGGGGTCACCTATACATGACGCCCGGAGGGTCCACCACCAGAGAAGAAGCCCACCTTTTGAAAAGGCTCTCCTCAAAGGGGCACTGAACCGCCCGGCTGACAGACACTACAAAAGCCCTCAGCGGCTGTTCTCATTCCGCCTCTTAGAAATTATCAAAGAAGGGCACAGAAGGAAAAAACCTACACAGAGCGATCTGATTTGTGTGATCTAAAAAAAAAAAACAAGCCCTCGGCAGAAACCCAGCTGCACTATCCAGCTTAAGAGAGTCCCTTGCAGCAGTGAGAAGTGCACCCATAAATGCCTTATCCTGCCTTTTTTTTCCCCACTACCCAGGTACCTGGTCCATGGCTCCATAACAGAGCATTCCCCAGGGGATAACGGGGAAAGGGGGCACTCTTTTACCGCCCATCTGCAGTCCACCCCCACCCTGCCACAAACATGTCCAGGACTAACAAAACCTCTGTGGGAATCCCAGGTGCTAACACTTGCTGCCACCACCAGCATGTTGGGGGAAGAACCCAGATACTGACTCCAAATATTAATATTTACATAGTGTGTATGTATAATATGCACACCTTACAAATAAACAAAAGCTCCTAGAGCCCTATTCAGGGCCTCTCACCCACTTGCTGCGCTGATCAGGGGTACCCAGGAGACTCACCTCAGGAGGAGACTGCCCAGCGCTGCCATCCGCTCTCAGCACACAGCGTGTGAGAGGAAAAGAACCGTGAGGTAACTGTGTGGCATCTGCAGGGACCTGTGTACCAAATGGAGGCAAAATGCAGCGTTTAAACAGGAAAAGCCTCCTAGGGCTTTTTAACAGTGAAAAACCCCACACAGGAAAGCCCCATACAAAAAAAGAAAAAAACACAGGCCAGATAACAGTCCCCTCAGGAAGGCCCCCTCCCCCCTGACAGCGACCATGATTAGCAATGCAGCAAGAGAAAAGGAGCAGGGAAGGGAGGAGAAGAGGACCCCCAGAAACCCCAGGAATGCTCAACCGTACCAACCCACCGAAGCGGGACGGACTGTACTTACCTCAAGTCGACAGTTGAAAGAAGATTCTCCAAGAAAAAGTAAAATATAATTTCTCCTCAGGGCGCTGGGCCCAAAGGGAGCCATACGTCCTTCTCCTTGCTAGGCAGGACGAAACTCAGGCTGCATGCTGCAGTGAGGAGGGTTCTGTCCGGAGGGACGACCCCCTGGGCAGGGCTGTTCAACTCTGTTAATGTAACATGCATTTAAATTATCCAACATGTTTCTGCCCAGTCCTCTCCTGTAAACAGGGAACATAACCCACTTGTCAAGATTTAAAGAGCTGTGTCCGTCCATGGATGACAAGAGGAAAAAAAAAGTTTAAACTGCTTGTAGACAAGCAGGGCCAACTAATTCCTCCTCTGTTAAATTGTATCGTAACTGTACGGTCGGACCTCATGTTGTAAAGTGCTGCACAAGCTGTTGGTGCTGTATATTGTATAATAATAAATAATAGAAAAAGTTGGGACAGGACCATGTTTACCACGGTGTAGCATCTTCTCTTGCCTACACTCTGTAAATGTCTGGGAACTGAGGAGACCAGTTGCTGGAGTTTTGGAGAGGAATGTTTGTGCCAAATATTTTCAATTAATGAAAAGTCTGGACTGCAAGCAGACCAGTTAAGCACCTGGGACTCTTCTGCTATGAAGCCATGCTGTTGTCATAGATAAAGTATGTGGTTTAGCATTGTCCCGATGAAATATGCCTGACCTTTCCTGAAAAAAAGATTTCTGGATGGGAGCAAATGCCACTCTAAAACCTAGATATATCTTTCAGCATTGATGGTGCCATTGTAGATGTGCAAGCTGCCCATTCCATACAAACAAATGCACCCCAATACAGAGTTGCAGGTTTTTAAACTGAGCGCTGATAACAAGCCGGAAGGCCCCGTTCTTCTTTAGTTCAGGGAATACAGTGCCCATGTTTGCCAAAAAGAATGTGAAATTTTGATTTGTCTGTTCACAGAACAGTTTTACACTTTTTAAACAAGCTTTAGACCAAAAAAGGCAGCAGTGTTTCTAGATCATGTTCCGATACGGTTTCTTCTTTGAACGATAAGAACTTTAACTTAAATTCTTGAATAGCAGGGCGAATTGTGTTCACAGACAGTGATTTTTGGAAGTATTCATGAGTCCAAGCAGTGATGTTTATCACAGAATCGTGCCCGTTTTTTAATGCAGTGCTTTCTGAAGACCACGGCATCCAATGTTAATTTCGGCCTTGTCCCTTGCGCACAGAGATCTTTTCAGATTCTTTAAATCTTTTGCAGATGTTATGCACTGTAGATAATATATTTAATCACTTGTCGCCCAGTCTATAGCAAAATGATCTTACCGGATCGGGGCACGTTGTGGAGCGATCTGTCACCGGCTGTTACCAATCACAACAGGGCACATAACAGTTATGAACAATGGATGGCTTCCTTACAAGCCATCCATTGTGTACAATTGTGTTGCTAGCTGTGATTGGTCACAGTGATCACATGGTACAGACTGGGCCAATCACAGCCCATCTGTGCCATGTGATCAGCTGTGGCCAATCACAACAAAACAAGCTGAATGTATCGATTTCATTCAGCAAAATGCTTGCTGATATTAATGAAATTTATTGCTATAAGCAAACAATGTGTAAAAAAAAAAAAAAATACTGATCACTTCCTTTAGAATAGTACAATGTTATACAGTGCAGAAAATAAGTATTTGAACACCCTGCTATTTTGCAAATTCTCCCACTTGGAAATCATGGAGGGGTCTGAAATTGTCATCGTAGGTGCATGTCCACTGTGAGAGACATAATCAAAAAAAAAAATTCCAGAAATCACAATGTATGATTTTTTTAACTATGTATTTGTATGATACAGCTGCAAAGAAGTATTTGAACACCTGTCTATCAGCTAGAATTCTGACCCTCAAAGACCTGTTAGTCTGCCTTTAAAATGTGCACCTCCACTCCATTTATTATCCTAAATTAAATGCACCTGTTTGAGGTCATTAGCTGCATAAAGACACCTGTCCACCCCATACAATCAGTAAGAATCCAACTACTAACATGGCCAAGACCAAAGAGCTGTCCAAAGACACTAGAGACAAAATTGTACACCTCCACAAGGCTGGAAAGGGCTACGGGGAAATTGCCAAGCAGCTTGGTGAAAAAAGGTCCACTGTTGGAGCAATCATTAGAAAATGGAAGAAGCTAAACATGACTGTCAATCTCCCTCGGACTGGGGCTCCATGCAAAATCTCACCTCGTGGGGTCTCAATGATTCTAAGAAAGGTGAGAAATCAGCCCAGGACTACACAGGAGGAGCTGGTCAATGACCTGAAAAGAGCTGGGACCACCGTTTCCAAGGTTACTGTTGGTAATACACTATGACGTCATGGTTTGAAATCATGCATGGCACGGAAGGTTCCCCTGCTTAAACCAGCACATGTCAAGGCCCGTCTTAAGTTTGCCAATGACCATTTGGATGATCCAGAGGAGTCATGGGAGAAAGTCATGTGGTCAGATGAGACCAAAATAGTACTTTTTGGTCATAATTCCACTAACCGTGTTTGGAGGAAGAAGAATGATGAGTACCATCCCAAGAACACCATCCCTACTGTGAAGCATGGGGGTGGTAGCATCATGCTTTAGGGGTGTATTTCTGCAGATGGGACAGGACGACTGCACTGTATTAAGGAGAGGATGACCGGGGCCATGTATTGCGAGATTTTGGGCAACAACCTCCTTCCCTCAGTTAGAGCTTTGAAGATGGGTCGAGGCTGGGTCTTCCAACATGACAATGACCTGAAGCACACAGCCAGGATAACCAAGGAGTGGCTCTGTAAGAAGCATATCAAGGTTCTGGCGTGGCCTAGCCAGTCTCCAGACCTAAACCCAATAGAGAATCTTTGGAGGGAGCTCAAACTCTGTTTCTCAGCGACAGCCCAGAAACCTGACTGATCTAGAGAAGATCTGTGTGGAGGAGTGGGCCAAAATCCCTCCTCCAGTGTGTGCAAACCTGGTGAAAAACTACAAGAAACGTTTGACCTCTGTAATTGCAAACAAAGGCTACTGTACCAAATATTAACATTGATTTTCTCAGGTGTTCAAATACTTATTTGCAGCTGTATCATACAAATAAATAGTTAAAAAAATCATACATTGTGATTTCTGGATTTTTTTTTTTGATTATGTCTCTCACAGTGGACATGCACCTACAATGACAATTTCAGACCCCTCCATGATTTCCAAGTGGGAGAACTTGCAAAATAGCAGGGTGTTCAAATACTTATTTTCTGCACTGTATATTATAAAAAAAAAAAAAGTAATTAAAACAGAAGGAAAATTAAGAAAACCACAGATGATGCAATGACTACAATGACAAGCGAAGGGCGGAAAAGATCCGTGAGCTGGTCTACCGGTGTCACCCTTAGTCGTGACTGATGTGGAAAAAAAAAAAAGAATAGTACAATGTTACCATTACGTTGATCTTGTCAAAGTGTTTTAAAAAAAATTATATAAAAAAAAATAAAAATCATATGTATGCCACCAAAAGAAATCTCTAGTTGTGTGAACAAAATTATTTTTGTGTACAGTGTTGCATGACCATGCCATTGTCATACCATGTGTGACAGTGCTGAAAACGTACCTGGGCAGGGAGGGGTAAAAGTGCCCAGTATTGAGATGGTTAACCACCTCAATACTGGGCACTTTCACCCCTTCTTGCCCAAGCCATTTTTCAGCGCTGTCACAATCTGAATGACAATTGTGTGGTCATGCAACACTTTACCCAAATTAAATTTTAATAATTTTTTTCCCCACAAATAGAGCTTTCTTTTGGTGGTATTTGATCACCTCTGCAGGTTTTTTTTCTCCGCTATAAAACAAAAGAAGAGCGAAAATTTGGAAAAAATATTTTTTTTACTTCATGCTATAATATTCCCAAAAATTTATATTAAAAAAAAAAAAATTTTTTCCTCAGTTTTGGCCGATACGTATTCTTCTACATATTTTTGGTAAAAATAAAAAAAAATTGAAATAAGCGTATATTGATTGGTTTGCGCAAAAGTTATAGTGGCTACAAAAAAGGGGATAGATTTATAGCATTTTTTTTTTTACTAGTAATGGCGGCAATCAGTGATTTTTATCGTGACTGCGATATTGCGGCGGACACACAGGACACTTGACACTATTTTGGGACCATGCACATTTATACAGCATACGGTGCTATAAATATGCACTGTAAAAAAATATTGGTGTCTGCGCTGTGCTAGGGGTATGTGCCACAATAGTGCACGAACCAGGGGGAGGGTCCTAGGAACTAGGTAAATAATGAACAAGTGTAAACAACATGTGAAAAGTGAATACTGAAACACACAAATAAGGATAACACCATAAAACGTTATGACATCCAGACATCAAATGATTTCAAGGAGTGAATAATACAAGAGTGGAATAATGAATAGTCTGTGGTACAAATCCAAAAAAAATTCTGTGAGTGAAATGCCCAGAGCAGAAAGAAAACTTCCAACATAGAAATGATGCAGATGGAGGCTTCGGTGCAGACACCCCTAGTGCTCTCTAACCGCTCACCTTCCGGCTATGTGCAGATAGCCAAAAAAATCCACTCCAGCAGAGAAAACGCACAGCAGTAAGGGATCCACTCTAGCAGAGAAACGTGCACAGAGAAGAACTCACATGACGATACGCGTCAGGAGCACTGGAGCATGCACGTTTGACGGCTGAGAGACGAGTTCGCTGCTCGTATGGATTTGTGCCCAGTTTTTACCTTGCAAATGTGAGTTTTATTTTTGCTATTGATCCAATAAACCTTTTATACGGCGGTACTTTGCTATGTGCTTCTTCTGTTCTCTCTCCTCACACATCCATCTGCCACCTGCTTGAAATCCATCCATCTGCCTTGTGGCCACTTGGAACTGGAGAAGGGACTGGGGGGACCCTGAGCATTGATACCGGACCTGTACGAACTCGGAGTTCGTGGGAGATAGGCCCACCTTTTATGATCACAAAGTGAGTGCATGTCTGTGATTTATCATTATATTTCTAGTGCCATCACAGGATTATGCTATGTTGTGTCTCTGATTTTTACATGCTCCTCTGCCATTGAGATCATTTGTCGTCATCCCTTACTGCTGTGCGTCTTCTCTGCTGGAGTGGATCCCTTACTGCTGTGCGTTTTTATCTGCTGGAGTGGATCCCTTATTGCTGTGCATTTTCTCTGCTGGAGTGGATTTTTTTGGCTATCTGCACATAGCCGGAAGGTGAACGGTAATGCCGCGTACACACGGTCGTTTTTTGCGATGAAAAAAAACGACGTTTTTTAAAACGTCATTTAAATTGATCGTGTGTGGGCAAAACGTCGTTTTTTGTCTTAAAAAAAACGACCAAAAAAAAATTCCAACATGCTTGAATTTTTTGTGTCGTTTTTCAAAACGTCGTTTTTTGTTTCACAAAAAGTCACCGTGTGTAGCAAAAACGTCTTTTAAAACGACGTTTTTCAACCCGCGCATGCCCAGAAGCTAGTTATGAAGCGAGCTTCAATGGAAAAGTGTGGTGAACGTAACCTCGTTTTTTGTAAAAAAACGATGGTGTGTATGCAACATCGTCTTTGAAAGTGACGTTTCAAAAACGTCGTTTTTTACTTCACAAAAAACGTCGTTTTTTTTCATCGCAAAAAACGACCGTGTGTACGCGGCATTAGAGAGCACAAGGGGTGTCTGCACCGAAGCCTCCATCTGCATAATTTCTATGTTGGAAGCTTTCTTTCTGCTCTGGGCATTTCACTCACAAAATATATTATATATATATATATATATATATATATATTTTTTTTTTTTTTTTTCTTGACTTGTACCACAGACTATTCATTATTCCACTCTTGTATTATTCACTCCGTGAAATCATTTGATGTCTGGATGTCATAACGTTTTATGGTGTTATCCTTATTGGTGTGTTTCAGTATTCACTTTTCACATGTTGTTTACACTTGTTCATTATTTACCTAGTTCCTAGGACCCTCCCCCTGGTTCGTACACTATTGTGGCAGATACCCCTAGCACAGCGCAGACACCAATATTTTTTCACTTATCACTTATTTTCTGGTCTAGGACAGATTACCGGGCATCTGCACTCAGTGCCCCCTAGCTGTATTCCCCAACAGCGCAGGAGCCCCTTTTCGCATATAAATATGCACTGTTGACTGTGTAAATGTGACTGGCAGGGAAGGCGTTAACCACTAGGGGGCAATCAAGGGGTCAATGTGTACCCTAGTGAGTGATTCTAACTGTAGGGGGAGGGGACTGACTGGGGGAGGTGACCGATTTGTGTGCCTATGTACAAGGGACACAGCATCGGTCTCTTCTCCCTGACAGGACGTGGATCTCTGTGTTTACACACAGAGATCCACGGTCCTGCTCAGTTACTGGGCAATCGCGGTTGCCCGGCAGGCATCGCGGCCACACGCATTGGGTTTCCAGTATCGCGGCAACGCCCCCCCCCCCCCCCCTGGTGGCTCGGCAAGGACGTCATATGACGTCCTTCCAGAACAAGAGGATTATCGTGCCGCCATCAATTGACGGCGGCCGGTAGTAAAGTGGTTAAAAACTATTTGCAATTTTATGTTGGGGAACATTATTCTGAAATTGCTTGACAATTTTTAGATGCAGCTTTTCACAAATTGGTGAACCTTTGCTTATCTTTGCTTCTGAGACACGGACTAAAGGCCCGTACAATCGGATTTTCCAACGGGAATTGTGTGATGGCAGGCCGTCCATTTGTACGCTCCATCTGACAATTGTTGGCGTTTTTTTTTCCTTTAACAAATTTTGGATAGCATGATTAAAATTTTCCGACAACAAATCTGTGTTGTCAGATTATCCGATCGTGTGTACAAAAGTCCTTTGAAAAAATGTTTCCAAAAGTAAAAACATGCATGATCAGAAGGCATGCAGACCATAATACATTAGCTATAGTTGCCCAAAGGGTGGTGCTAAAGAGCTGACAATTCTTTGCCGTTTGTATGCAAGACAAGTTCACGGCCAACGACCTTCAGACAAAAGTCCTACGCTTTGTCTGCTGGAAAATTGGATCTTGTGTACCAGGCTTAAAATTCTCTTTTTATATCATGTTACGGACTTGTTGCCAATTAACCTAAATTTGTGGCAGAATGTTCTTCCAGCTCTTCCTTGTAAGTACCACTTACACTGGCAACTTGATGGTACATTTTCTTAGTGTAAACATTTGATATGTTTTCTATATTAAATAAAATATAGGTTTATGAGAATTGCAAATCATTGTTTGTTTGTTTTTTATGTAGATTTTACACAATGTCCCAACCTTTTTAGCATTGGGGTTGTAGTACCATGCTAGAATTGGACTTCTTTGAATGTGAATAGTCTAAAAACAAAACTATGATCAATCTGTAGTTTACACCATAACAGGCAACATTATAATGTGCGATTTACTGATTTAACTTCACATTGCCAATATGCCTTCAATATGAAATACCTCACAGTTTAGAATACAGTTAAATGATTAGTGCTGAGAAAACTAATTATTGGTTGAAGTAGGTAGATCGATGTAAAGTCCATCTAAATCTACTAGTCCATGTAATAATACCCTCTCCAGAAAGGACTGCCTTCCAAGGCGGACTCTGTTGCTCCTCCATGGATAGAGAAGCCATCCTAAGACAGGAAGTGTGTTACTGGCTGGATCACCAGGTAAAAATAAAAGCAAAAAAGAAAACCAATGCAATCTCCACATTTAAAGCTCAACTTCATGGAAATAAAATAAAACATGTTTTATATAGTGCACCTTACCTTATTCCTAAGCCACCCCACAGTATAATGAGCAATCTATCCTTCCCCCTGGGGTCCAGGCATTTTTCCCTGCTTGTTTTGTACTTAGGCACTGGTCCCCTTTCTGCCCCTGTAAATGATTCTGCCTATGAGAGAACACCCAGACACTGAAAGTGTTGCCTCCACCAATAAGCATGCACATCACGCAGGCAGTGATGTGGACAAATAAAAGAAGGACCCAAAAAAGTAAACAAAAAAAAAAGGATCATGTGACCATTGCATGAAGTAAAATGGGCACTCAGACAGGTTTTTTTTCTTCATACCAGCAGTTAGTTACTTTTATCCTGAATTGGGCTTTAGGAATTGGTAAGCTGCAATATAGTACATTTTGTTTATGGGTTTAAAATAACTAATGAAGTTCATAAATACATTTTGTTCTCATGCCAAGGCTAAAACACATCGGATTTTACGAACAGTTTTTCGAAGGAAATAAAACACACACCCCTAGAAGAAGATGGTGGTAAATCTCCACTGTGGACACTGACACCAGGCGACCCCGACACATCAGCCAGGTGCATGCTGGGTTGATTGTATACCAAGGGGTGGGGTTAAAAGATGACCTTAGTTATTTAAGAACTGTCAGATGGCGGAGCTGGCAGAGAGTGAGAGCCTTTAGCATGAGCAGACCTTTTCTTCTTTTTCTGGGTCGGCGAGCATCATTGTTGAAGATGGATCTACACCAGGGTTTTATTTTTATTTTTTGAAGGACTTGTCAAAAGCTGTCTTTCTACACAACACATTTTATTTTCTATTGATAAATGAGTAGGGCGGCCTACTATGTACCTCTACTCATTCACATGGGGGGGGCAGGATCTGAGGCCCCCTTGTTAAAGGGGGTCCCAGATTCCGATAAGCCCCCAGACCCCCACAACCCTGGCCAGGGTTTGTGGGGGTTTGCGGGTGGGGGGGTGGCTTATTGGAATCTGGAACCCTCTTTAACAAAAGGGCCCCCCAGATATTTCAACTGGGGGGGGGGGGGGCGGTGAGTATGGGGTACATGGTCTGAATTTCCAGGGGAGGGCCCACACCGTTTTTTCTCCCCGATTTTCTTAAGGTCCCTTTAACATGGGGCAGATCAGTAATGATCCGCCTCCATGTGCTCCTTAAGCTCAGTGTGGATCGCTCCATAGATCCCTGCTGAGCCGGCAGATGACAGGGCGGTCCCCGCACACTGTACAGGGACCGCCCTGTCTTTTCTCCGCTCTCCCCTATGGGGGGGATGGGATGAACACGGACTGTGTGTCCGTGTTCATCCGGTCCGATCCGCAGATGAAAAAAAAAAAAGTGTTTTCTTCCGTCTGCAAAATCGGACCTTTGCGGAGGCGGGTGATTACAGTCACAATGTATGTCCCTTTTTTATCCGCAAACAGATGGATGAAAAAGCGGACATACAGGGAACCCCGCTGACAGCTGATGACTCACTGATTGTTAAGGAAGCGTTGGTCGCTTGCTCATTGAACGAAAAGGTTGTATATCGCATGCCAGGACCAATAGTTTACAGCATGCATTTTTTTTACTTTCACTCTTGTTTTATGCAGTATTTACCAAGTGTTTTGTGGTAAATAGCGCATAAGACAGCAGTGAATTGACATTTTTCAGGATCGCATGCGGTATTTGGGAAAAAAAACACCTAAATACCGCATGCAAACTGGTTCTGTGAATAGAAAAATTACCGCTCAGTAGTCTTCAAGGAACCTCCTCAGTGAAACCAAACCATGGGTGCTGGCAATGCAATGGTGATGCAAAAATACGAAGAGAACTTGGACAGCCGCACTCCAAAAATGTTATTTTAATTAAAATCGATCACAAAAATAAAAGCAAAAAATAAAAAAATAATAATTCGGAACAGCAGCTTTTGTTCCAATTTTTTTGCTGTGGCATGTTTATTTTTGTGATCGATTTTAATTAAAATGACATTTTTGGAGTGCGGCTGTCCAAGTTCTCTTCGTATTTTTGCATGGTTCTGTGAATGATGCCCTCTGTCCCAAACGTTTGTCCTATTTCTAATTCTGAGCTCAGCAGTGTACAAAAATGTACAACTAGTGCAAACATGCCAAATTTTGGCAAACACAGGTGTAACAAATAAAAAAATCAGTATCCCAACTAAGACCACTTGTGATTCGTTGGGGTGGTGGCAGCATGTAAAGTTGGGTGTAAAAAGTTACTTGTTCTTCACACAGTGGTACACATCTATTTTTACATTCAATGAAACATGGAAGTATGTTCACCAGGAACACTGCTTCCACAATTGCATCAGTTGACAGCAATCATATAGCAAATTAAAACACACAGCTTTGCCTTGAAAATCCTTTTCTAGGATGTGGCAACGTAGACTGTATGAAAAACACACACCAGATCCACACATGCATGATCAAATGAAAGTATTTAACTATTCATGTTAGCAAATGTGAATTGTATTAGACATTTTTTTTAGTTAATTATTTGAATGCAATGATTAAAACAGCAATAAAAGCAAATTTGCAAGCAATTACATCATTCAAATTACCATTGATTGCCACAAATCTGGTCCACCGATCACAGCCAACAAATGCATGACTATTATGAAGATCTGAACTTCAGTCACATCAATTCTGATTTTATGCAAGGAGGCAGGAAACAAACAAAAAACAAAAGAACACTTTTAATTAGTTATTTGCAGATACTGGTCTTAAGCTGTAAAGGTAACGCAGTAAATTATTGTCATTAAAAACGTATCCAACATTCTAAGTTACAGTTGACTTCAGGTCTGCCTCTCCCCATCCTGCCTACTACCAAATAAAGGTTAGAAGAGCAGCCAGATACTAACGCATTATCCATTAGCAGTTTTTAACCAAAATCAGACCAGCCCACTGACTCCCCATTGAGGCCAAGGCAGGTTTGGTGTTAAGGTCCCTTTCACACTTGTACGACTTCAAAGTCGCGCGATGTTGCCGCGATTCCAATGAATGCCTGTGAAAGTGGCATCAAAATCGGACCAAAGTAGTGCAGGGACTACTTTGAAGTCGGCACTACTTAACCACTTCCATACCAGGCACTTACGCACCTTCCCGCCCAAGCCAATTTTCAGCTTTCAGCACTGTCGCAATTTAAATGACAATTGCGCGGTCATGCTACACTGCACCCAAACAAAATTGGCGTCCTTTTTTCCCCACAAATAGAGCTTTCTTTTGGTGGTATTTGATCACCTCTGCGTTTTTTTTTTTTTGTGCAACAACTAAAAATAGAGCGAAGATTTTGAAAAAAAAATAAAGTTTTTATTTTTTTCTGTTAATTTTTTTGTAAATGAGTATGTTTTCTCTTTCAATTATGGGCACTGATATGGTGGCACTGATGGGCACCGATGAGGTGGCACTGATGGGCACCGATGAGGTAGTTCTGATGGGCACCAATTAGGTAGCACTGATGGGCACTGATAGGCGGCGCTGGTATTGGGCACTGATGGGCACTCATGGGCGGCACTGATGGGCACTCATAGGCAGCACTGGGCACTGATAGGCGGCACAGGTGGGCACTGATAGGCGGCACAGGTGGGCACTGATAGGCGGCACAGGTGGGCACTGATAGGCGGCACAGGTGGGCACTGATAGGCGGCACAGGTGGGCACTGATAGGCGGCACAGGTGGGCACTGATAGGTGGCACAGGGCATGGATTGGCACTGTGGGGTGGCACTGACAGACACTGGGGTGGCACTGATGATCACTGAGGGGTGGCACTGATGGATCAATGTTGCCAATCAGTGCCCATGTGTGGGCACTGATTGGCATCATTTTTTTTTACTGCCCCCCTTCTTTTTTTTTTGTCATTTTATTTTTTTGTCATTTTTTTTTGTCATTTTTTTTGTATTTTTTTTTTTGTATTTTTTTTTATTACCCTGGTGGTCTAGTGTGGCGATCCGAGGGGGGGCTGCGCTGATAAACAATCAGCGCGAACCCCCCCTGTCAGGAGAGCCGCTGATCGGCTCTCCTCTACATGCGTCTGTCAGACGCGAGTGAGGAAGAGCCGTCGGCGGCTCTTCCTGTTTACATCGTGATCAGCCGTGATTGGACACGGCTGATCACGTGGTAACGAGGCTCCGCCGGAGACTCGTTACCGAGATCGGAGGTGCAGGGTGTCTGACTGACACCCCGCATCACCGATCGCCGCGCTGCGCGCCCGCACGGGCGCGTGCGGCATGAAATCGTGCTAGACGTTTGAGAACGTCTAGTCACGATTTCATAACCACTTCCCTGCCGTAAATCGGCTATTGGCCGGGCGGGAAGTGGTTAAAGTCGTGCCAGTATGAATGGTGTTCATTGAAAATTATGGAGAATGACTTGTCATACGATTTTGCAGTACAAAATCGTGAGACAAGTCGTATAAATGTGAAAGGGGCCTAAAAGGCACCGACTCAGGACAGTAGACAGCATGAGGGACATGCGGACCTAAAGTCATGAACCTCTCTGTGCCCATCTGCATTTGAAGTCATGGCATTGGTTTGTAAACCCAAGAGGACATGGCATTGGTTCGTAAACCCAAGAGGACAAAAATTTCAATAATTCCTGTTCGTCCAAATACTTTCTTCTACAATAGTGTATAAAATCATCCCAACAGAAGCAAAACTAAATGCCCAGAACCCCAAGCATCCTGGAAAAATGATCTTGTTTAGGATTGTTTTTATTTTATTTTTTTAAACTGTATCACAAGTCTGCCAGCACTCTAATTATACTGTTAGTATTTCCTAAACAGCTGTTGGCCCCAGCCTAATAAATACAGTAGGGTTATTTGGCATGAACAGAGGAAAAAAATCATCCTCATTGTGGTCATATGAAGTATACAGGCATTTAGTGCAACATCCAGAACGTGTGGAATTAGGCTATATTTACAGAGCTACAGTATCTCACAAAAGTGAGTACACCCCTTCATATCTTTTCATGTGACAACACTAAATAAAATTACACTTTATTACAATGTAAAGTAGTGAGTGTACAGCTTGTATTATAGTGTAAATTTGCTGCCCTTTAAAATAACTCGCTCAGCCAATAATGTCTAAACCGCTGGCAACAAAAACTAGTACACCCCTAAGTGAAAATTTCCAACTTGGGCCCAATTAGCCAGTGTCATGTGACTCGTGTTAATGGGGAGCAGGTGTGTTAAATTTGGTGTTATCGCCCTCACTCTCTCATACTGGTCACTGGAAGATCAACATGGCACCTCATGGCAAAGAACTTTGAGGATCTGAAAAAAAGAATTGTTGCTCTACATAAAGATGGCCTAGGTTATAAGAAGATTGCCAAGACCCTAAAACTGAGCTGCAGCACATTGGCCAAGACCATACAGTGGTTTAACAGGACAGGTTCCACTCAGAACAGGCCTCGCCATGGTCAACCGAAGAAGTTAAGTGCACATGCTCTGTGTCATATCCAGAGTCTGTCTTTGGAAAAAATACATGAGTGCTGCCAGCAATCCTGCCGAGGTTGAAGGGGTGGGGGGTCAGCCTGTCAGTGCTCAGATCATACACCACACACTGCATAAAATGAGTCTGCATGGCTGTCGTCCCAGAAGGAAGCCTCTTCTAAAGATGATGCAAAAGAAAGCCTGCAAACTGTTTTCTGAAGACAAGCAGACTAAAGACATGGATTACTGAAACCAGTCCTGTGGTCTAAAGCACTGGTCATCAACCCTGTCCTCAGGGCCCACTAACAGGCCAGGTTTGCAAGATAACTGAATTACATCACAGGTGATATAATTTGCTGCTCAGTGATAGTAGTATTCTAGTCTGCATCTCCCCAAGATAATACATAAAACCTGGCCTGTTAGTGGGCCAGAGGACAGGGTAGATGACCACTGGTCTAAAGAGACCAAGATAAACGTATTTGGTTCAGATGGTGTCAAGCTTGTGTGGCGGCAACCAGGTGAGGAGTGCAAGAACAAATGTGTTTTGCCTACAGACACGCATGGTGGTGGGAGTGCCATGGTCTGGGGCTACAGTTCATTGAGGGAGCCATGAATGCCAACATGTACTGCAACATACTAAAGCAGAGCTTGATCCCCTCCCTTCGGAGACTGGGCCGCAAGGCAGTATTCCAAAATAACGATCCCAAAAACACCTCCAAGACGACCCGCTGCCTTACTAAAGAAGCCGAGGGTAAAGGTGATGAACTGGCCAAGCAGGTCTCCAGATCTAAAACCTATTGAGCATCTGTGCGGCATCCTCAAAATGGAAGGTGGTGGAGCACAACACCAGCACCGTGATGTCATCATGGAGGAGTGGAAGAGGACTCCAGTGGCAATCTGTGAACTCTGGTGAATTCCATGCCCAGTTAAGGCAGTGCTGGAAAATGAGGGTGGCCACACAATATTGACACTTTGGACATTTTCACTTAGGTGTGTACTTACTCTTGTTGCCAGCGGTTTAGACATTAATGGCTGTGTGTTGAGTTGATTTGAGAGGGCAGTAAACTTACACTGTTATACAAGCTACTCACTACTTTACATTGTAGCAAAGTGTAATTTCTTCAGTAATGTCACATGAAAAGATAGAATAAAATATTTACAAAAATGTGGAGGGGTGTACTCATTTTGCAAGATACTGTAGATGCTTTCTGAACTAGAAAATCAGTGCTGCATTTGGTGGGTAATAAAATGTACTGTAATGCCTTGCGAGCACTTTATATGTTAGAAATCATTGTGTCTTAATGAAAAGGTCAGCTCAATTTGCATAAATACCACTTCTAAGTTATAGCGGTTGTGTTTAGGCTCCATATCTAAATACAGCTCTGTGTTACTGTGGGAGCAGAACCCCAAGCCAACCATTGTTCCTAGTTTAAAGAGGAGTTCCACCCTAAAAATTTACTTTTCTTTAATCCCCTCCCCCTTACATGCCACATTTGGCATGTAATTTTTTTTTTGGGGGGAGTGGGGGCTTCAGTAGGAGTGCGACTTCCTGTCCCACTTCCGCCGAGGGGCTGGTTAGGCGATTAAGCCTTAAATCGCCTACACCAGCCCCTCCCTGTAGGCGATCACATGGGACACTGGCAGGTCCCATGCGAACGCCTCTCCAATCAGCGGCGAGCCGCGCACGGATGCACAGTGCGGCTCGCGCATGCGCAGTGGGTGCCCGGCCGTGAAGCCTGAAGGCTGTTACGGCTGGGTGCCCATAGTCGGGATGGAGACGCCGGCTGGGGAGGGGGGGGAGAGGAGCGGAGCCCCGGTCGGCGCGTCGCTGGAATGCAGGAGCAGGTAAGTGAGTGTTTATTAAAAGCCAGCAGCTACACTTTTTGTAGCTGCTGACTTTTAATAAACACAATTTTGGTCTGGAACACCCCTTCTTTAAGTGCAGTAGTGTAGAATGCCCATGAGGTTTTTAACAATTTTACTGCCAAAACAACAATGTTGCCAACTTGCACTAAAATGTGCATCTTTGGCCTCAAAACTAAATTATGCAACAGTTTATCAAATCTATATTTTCAGAAGAAAAAAATTAAATTCTCTTTGGGGCCAGTTTACATCCTGAATTCACATTCCTTTCAATGGAATGAAACGATGCCAAACCACACCAAAAGTAGTGCATGCACTACTTTAAAAATGCACAGAAACCAGTCTGCATGGTACTACTAAATCAAGCGATTTAGTGCAGGTAAACACAGTGGGAGTCAGTTAGCACGAACACACGCTGCAGATTGCAAGTGCAGTGCATTTTGAATGCAGTGCAAAAAATAAAACACACACAGAATGCGGTTTCCTGCACCACACTCTGGTGTGAATTGGTCCTTAGTGCACAAAAAAGCTAATTTTTTTTTTTTTACAAGAGAGATTGGTTTAAGTAAATAGATGTCATAGCAAGCCATAAAAAAAACTGCATGAGCTTATGAAACAGTAAAACCCATGTAACAGAGAATGCAATACCCCAATTTTTTCACAAGTGGCACTTCCAAAGCCTAATACTTTAGCATTCCCTGTAATTAATGGCCCAACAAAAATTTCTCTCAGCAGCATGTGCAGCGATCGTATGTGAAATTCATAGTTGCATAGTTAGAAATTTGGGGCTTTTTGAACTTTTTTTAAATTCTATTTAGAAGTTTTAACACTTTCATCTAAACTTCATGGTGGTGTGAATTCAGGCACTACATACTTCAAAGCTTATTTTAGCCTCATACCGCTGTAGTTTTTATTGAGGATCCTGTCCATCATCAAAAGCAGCCTCTGTGAGCTGGATATGGAATATGATGGAAAAAAAAACGTAAACCTGCTCACTTCTGCGCCTGTTGATGGTAAAAGTATCAGTATACACCTTGTTGTGTCAATTTGGTCAATTACAACCAGAACGGTTGCAAGTCTACCACCCCAGTGACATGGCTCTATTTTGTGCACTTTTACAAGTTCCAATGGTTTATTGGACTCACTAAAGATGAGTTACCTACCTGGTGGGTGCTCAAATACTTCTATGGATGGAAGACACTTGCCACAACTGCAGACATATAGACGCATACGTACCGTTACGGTAATCACACTGACTGAGTGGTTTGGTCATTTATGTACTGAATGTTATTCTCAATGCAGAAGCTGTTGGAACTAAATATTAACCAGATGTATACAATATACATTTGTGGCATATGGATGGCGTACCAAGACTTTTTGACACATTGTAGGACTAGAAAACACCTATTTTATTTGTTGTGCCATTCAATCATAGAGTTAAGGTTATTGTAATAGTGTCTTAAAAAGGACGTGTGCATAGCCTTTTGACTTGTTATAACCTTTTGCTCTATCACAATGTTAAAATATTTATTTTAATGTTTGATATGTGTCTTTATCTCTGTACTTTTATACTTTGTCTAAAGTTCCTTTAATAAAAATATTGGAAAAGTAAATATATATTTTATTAACATCTTGGGCAATTTTTGTTTGGAGGGGCACAATCATACATTTTGTAGCATGTTCCATAAATTCATTTGAATTTTTTACATTTTGTTCAAATAGAGAAACGTCCTCAGCCCATCTAAGGCAATCTTGGCGTGGGACGATACCTAACCCAAGCAGTAACCAAAATGAAAAATATGTTTACAATGGAGGGCCTTATGATAGAAATATATGTACAGAACTCCAGGGACTGGGGGATATTTGTTCCCTACACAGCAGCTGTGTTTACTTTCTCATCAGCCGATGAAGCAGATTTTCTTAGAGATATTTGATGTCATTAGAATGGGTTGCAACTACAAGAAGTTCCCAGGTCAAAAGATAAGTTATGTAGGTTTGTTCTTACTCATTTCAATACAGGGCACTTTCACCCCCTTCCTGCCCAGGCCAATTTTCAGCTATCAGCACTGTCACAATTTGAATGACACATTGCGCGGTCATGCAATGCTGTACCCAAACAATTTTTTTTAACTTTCTTTTGGTGGTATTTAATCACCACTGAGTTTTTTTTATTTTGTTTTGCTAAATAAATGAAAACAAGACCGTTATACAATTTTGTAAAGAAGTAATTTTGATGAAGCTGCACTAATATGCAGCACAGATAGGAATCACTGGAGGAGCAGCACTGATAATCAGTGCCAATTCCCCATCGGCTCTCCTCTACTCACGCGCTGTCAGTGTGAATAGATGAATACCAATAACCGGACTTTCCCATTTACACTGTGATCAGCAAGGATGAGCTCTGGCGTGTTCGCATAGTACACGTGCAGAGCCCGCCAGGAAGTCTGCACGGCGCTGCCCTAATCACAGCCAGGGAGACCTTTCCCAATCTCTGCAGCCGAGCATCGGGAAATGTCTCCCTGGCTGTGATTAGCGAAGCGCCGTGCAGAGCCCGCCAGGAAGTGTACTATGTGAACACGTCAGCGCTCATCCTTAGTGATCAGCTGTGATTGAACACTGCTAATCACATGTCAAAGAGCCTACGTCATAGGCTCTTTACTGTAATCGGAGATGCAGTGCATCCGAGCAACACACCGCACCACCAATCACCACGCTGCGCGCCTTGTTCTGAAGGACGTCATAGGACGTCCAGTCAGTACAGAAAAAAGCCAATCAATAGCAAAATGACAGCCAGGCATGAAATGGTTAAGTTGAATTTGTATGCAAGTTTGAACAGGTACAGTTTTTTAAGTTTAACACCAGCCCAGAAATATATATATATATATTTTTTTTTGGATCGCATAGGGAAGGGTTAACACTCCTGTAACATTTGTTTTGCTGTCTGTGCCCATGTTCAGAAGATTTCACCTCACGTTCTGTCACTGACAATTGGATGTTGAAAATGTTGGGTTGTCGTGGAAACAAGGATTGGTGATAAAGCTTTATTGGAGACACCTTTTTCCTATAATAACCCTTACAGGAGTGAATTTCCCTTCCAAGGGGTAGCTTTTCCCATCCCATGCTTCCTGTTGCATCCCTCTGTTTGGAAGTATAAGTCCTATGCCGGTAGGATGTATGCAATTTGGGGACTGTCTGTAGTTGGTGTGACAGAGAGAGGCTCTGTCACTACAAGTTTATAGGAAAAGCCGACTCAGGAGTCTCATTAAAGGTTATCCAAGGTTCAGAACTAGCATCTTTCCATATTCTATAGTTCTGAACCCCAACATTCAATCCTGGATACATGTTTTGCTAGATGCCTGCAACCAAAGGTGTGCAGGGTCATTATATAGTCAGGTCTGAGAATTGCTCAGGGCTCTCGTTTGATGTCTGGAAGGCCTCACCTGGGGTCAGAGGAACCCAGCCAGAAGCCACGGGACAGAGGTCTCATCAAGGGGTCATAGGACACAGCCACAAGGCAGTGAATCTTGGTCCAAGGAGTCAGGTTGGCTCCTATCAGGGGTGTCAATTCCTAGGTCAGAGGTGGGCTATGCAACAGGGCGCTGCAACTGAAGGCTAGAGAGCCAAGTGTGCGAATGGACTGAATGACACAGTCAAAGGACTGGTAAGAGGAGCAGCAGTGCTGCCAACACGCAAGCCAGGTGGCTTGGTATTTTCATTAATGTTGTTTTGTGGAAGAAACCCCTGCGTGGGCAACTGCTGTCTGTCTTTTATTTAAAAAGTGGGCTGCCATGCCCCAAAACTACAATTTTTACTGGCGCAGCTCAATGTGAATGTACCTGCTACTTGAGTGTTTTATTCCCCCAATCTTTTTTTTTTTTTTTTTTTTTTCTTTTTTTTTTTTAAAGTGTATTTTTGTGCGTGAACGAGAGAGAGAGGAGCCGGACTGCAGGAGTTGGGAGTGGGTAGACCCTCCCCCCGGAGGCAATCGCCATCCTTCTCCATGCCCCTGGTGGCAATGGCGGGTGTGAAGGGGGGCCTCCCACTCACCCCGCCCTACCTGCTCCTCTTGGGAGCCCAACTGGGGCCCAACGGGACCCCAATGGGGCAGAGGGACTCCCCCTATGAGGGAGTGAGGGGGCCTAGCCCACCCAGCCAGCCCCGTAGGTCCTTCGCCTCTCTTTATTTTTATGAGACCGCATGGCCAAAGTGCATGTGTTTTTTAAACCAATTTTGTGTGCGTGCAAGTGTGGTGGTTTTTGTGGGGGGGGTGGGCGTACTAAGCACAGGCGTACCTTGCATAGCACACCCACCGGGAGCCGGGCTGAGACCACCAAACTCAATTCACATGTAGCCGAGACCGGGATCCGAACCCTTGGCTGCAGAGGTGAATGGCTTGTCAGCGCAGTGCCAATCACGTTGAGCCACCACAGCTCCCTTTATTCCCCCAATCTTACATTGGTCAGCAGATAAGCTCCTGCCACTGCTTACTCCTACTTCGAAAAGGGATTTTCTCTCATAACATCTGATAATGCATTGATTTTCTCCATATATAAATCATGAGCTGAAGCATTGCTCTGTTCACTTAATGCTAGATAAATTCATCATGTCAATATTCCTAAGAGGAATGGCAAATTCACAATACAAATTGCTTTTGCCTCATGAAAAATTATGAGCATATTTTGTTACCATTGAGCTGCCAGACGTTTGTGCCGCAAATGTTATGAGACATCGTCTAGTATTTCCACTTTACAGGCACGAGGCCTCATAAAATGTTGTATACTTAGCTGAATAACAGCCATAAAGAAAGAAAGAAGCAAGATTTTTTTTGTAACCCCTTTCACATTGAGGGCATATTGCAGGCGCTATAGCATTAAAAAAAGCACCTGCAATCCCCCCTCAAACAGCTGCTCCATTGTCTCCAGTGTGAAAGGCCGAAGGCTTTCACACTGGAGTGTTGCACTAGCAGGACGGTAAAAAAAAGTCCTGGTAGCCACATCTTTGGAGTGGTGAAAGAGCAGTGCGTTTACCACCCCTCCACCGCTGCTGCCCATTCAAATCAATGGGACAGCATGGCTATATCGCCCACAATGCGCTGCTGCAAAGCATTGCGGGCAGTTTTAACCCTTTATCGCCCGCTAGCAGGGGTTAAAAATGCCCTGCTGAGGGGCGTGGCCTGGACATGGCTGAGTGAGGAAGCAGAAACTTTGAGCTCCCGGCTTTGTCCTCCCCTTCACCGGCCAAACTGCTGAAAATCTAGGCATGCAATCCGCCAAAAAGTGCAGGACCAAACCTACATCCCGCATCACCCGCTCCGGTACCAAGGCAGGCGATTTACACCGCTATTTTGGCCCTTTGTCGTCGCTCTCCCCTGGAGCTATAGCGACGGCACCACGAGGCAGCCCACGAGGCGACGCGGCAGATAACTTGGATCAGGACCTCTGGTCCTCATCGCCTGACGAACCGACGACCCATCCCTACACACCGAGACCACCCGTGTCCCAAGAACTGGACATGGCGTCCCCTGCCCCGGTCCCCGGTGACCGGTGACCTGTCGGCGGAACAAGAAATCCGGACTCTACTACAGGCCCTACCCACCAGATCCGACATAGAGACACTTATACTTAAATTAGAGGAGACTCACCGTCGAGACTTTCAGGAGGTCAAGGCGGAGGTCTCCACGCTGTCAGACAGAGTGTCCTCGGGTGAAAACTCGCTGGCGACACTCGAGCAGAGAGTATCCGGCCTGGAACGGGACAGGGACCACCACAGAGATGCAGCCATTATGCTCCAGCTACACCTAGAAGAGGTCGAGGATAGGAGCCGCCGCAATAATTTGCGGCTACGTGGGATCCCAGAGTCGGTGGACCCCGAAACACTGGAAGACACGCTACTGGAGCTGTTCCGCGACGTGCTGGGTGCCCCGGAGGAAATCGTGGAGGTAGACCGCGCACACCGCGCACTAGGCCCAAGATCCGACGACCCAGACAGACCCCGCGATGTAGTGTGCCGCCTGCTGCGCTACGCGCAGAAGGAGAGGATTATCCGAGGAGCGTGGGAGAAAGGTGAGATCCTGCTACAGGGCTCTACGGTCAAAATCCTACCGGACCTATCTAGAGCGACACTGCGCCGTCGGGCAATGCTGAAACCCGCTCTGGAGCTGGCACGTCAACAGGGTTTTACCTACAGATGGGGCTACCCCCTCGCGGTGACCTTCAAAAAAGATGGAGCAGCTTTTACTGTACAGTCACCAGCGGACCTCCCGGCCCTCTTCCACTTTCTGGGCACAGGGCAGATCCCTATCCCCGACTGGCTGCAGCTACAACCTCGCGCGACTGGAAGATCGGGCCCAGCAGCGCAGAGACCGGGAGCGGGGATCCGCCAACAAGGTCGTGGACGGAGGAGGCGTAGAGTTCTTTCTGGAGATGGACACCGTGAGTAGGCCGTAGGCCGCAATTCCCAGGCCCCACTGTTGCCCCCTGTTTGAGCCATCAGTTCTCCCCATATTCTGAGCCAGCTGTACTGAGACCACCTTATGCTGGAACCTACGATCGAGCTCACGCTGTCCATTCCCCCCACCCCTGCTATGGTGCCATCCCCTTCTGCCCGTTAGAACTGGGACCTTGCGTGCCCCTCTCCTAGTAGTCAGACCCCGCCGGCCGCGGAGCGAGCCCACACTGACCAATGGTCGAGTCTGACAATGACCACTCGAGCAATTTTGAGACCCCCGCGCTGTTAGAGCGTACCCCGCACAAGCCACGGATACCTGAACATCCCCCCGGTGCACAGGCTTTACTCCCCACATGGAACAGATGTTCAACATGAAACTCCCCTGATGGAGGAAGATGATCTGGTCTCTATGAGCCTTCCTAGACTTTCTCGATCCCCCACCAGAGAGCTGACACCCATAACCCCAATGTGAGGGATACCCGCTAGGGAGAGCTCTGTTGCTGCACGGGGGGGGGGTGGATGGGGAGGGGGAGGGAGGTGAAGAGCAGCCCTGTGACACCACGAGAGACACACTACGTTCTTGAGTACTTTACGTTTTTGAGGTTTTTTTTATTTTTTCTCCTTTTCTAGTTTATGTGTACTTGTTATACCTATCCCCTCCCTCTGTCTGCGTAAGACGTCATGAGGGAATGGTTGTTAGATTGCTCTCGTGCTGGGCGGGGGGGGGAGGGGGGAACTACTGGCTCTCTGACGTTATTGCAAGACGGGGAACCTGGGACTGTTATACCTCACACACTTTGTGCCTTGTTAAATGTTGGTGACTAAATCAAACTGGCTGCAAATTGCACTTTCTTATAATGGATCCTTTCATGTTAATGTTTGCAAGATGTTTGATATCACCTGTATCTGATGTTCTCCAGGCACTACTTGTTTTGATTGGTAAAACTGCCTTACATTAACTGCTCACAGACATGGATTGCATTACTACTACTGACGTGCACTACTACCTTTAATGGTCTGGGGGGGCTGGAGGGAGCCGGGAGCTCGCACCACCGGCTCTGTCCATCCACCTACCCACATAGGCCTGCGCTCGTACTCCAGACTAGGTCTGGTGAGCGTTTTAAGCGGATCACGCTACTCTAGTATCTCTCTTCGCCACACGCACTAGTGTCGGCTTCCTAACTAACTCTTTCCCTCCTCCCTTCTTCCCTGAGCCCACCTGAGGCCACTAGGGCTTCCGCTACCACTACCTCCCTTCTAGTACCCCTCCCCTCCCCCGATCTCCAGCTCGCAAGCATGGACGAACTGACCATTGTCTCACTGAATGCCAAGGGGCTGAACACCCCTGAGAAACGGAGGATGCTACTCCATGATGTGCGCGCTCAAAGAGCAGACATTGTCTTGCTACAAGAGACACACTTCAGGGAAGACAAGCTCCCAATCCTAAAGAATAGATACTACCCCACAGTATACCACTCCTCCTACTCGGAGGCGAAGTCCAGGGGAGTCTCAATATTGATTGCAGCCCGGGTACCATGGGTGTTAGACGCCATGCAGAAAGACACCACAGGCCGATTCTTATTTGTGAAAGGCCGAATTGGAGCTACAGGTATCACCCTGGCGAACTTTTATGCTCCCAATGACCACCAGGATACCTTCCTGGCGAGACACCTAGAACGCCTAGCTCAATTCACCTCCGGACAGTTAATAGTGGGTGGTGACCTTAACGTCCCCCTATCGCCAGTGGAGGACACTTCTTCTGGAGTGTCCTCGATGAACGGGAAAAAACGTGGCCGTATTCAAGCAACACTCCATGCGACCCAATTGGTTGATGCATGGCGCTTGTTCCACCCCGGCGAGAAGGACTTCACCTTCTTTTCCAGACCTCACCAAGTATACTCCCGAATTGACTATTTCCTAGTCCAACATAGACACCTAATAGCAGTCAAAGACGTTAAGATAGGGTCGATAACCTGGTCAGACCACGCCCCGATCACGTTAGTATACGCCCTGACAGGGACCGGAACTGAGAGGAACCACCCCTGGAGACTAAATGAATCACTCCTACAGGAACCAGAAGTCTTAGCAGACGTTGTAAAAGAACTAGAAAGCTATTTTGACACCAACAATACACCAGATAGTACCCCCGGGGTGATTTGGGAGGCCCATAAGGCGGTCATACGCGGGGTCCTCATTAAACATGGAGCCAGACGGAAAAAACAGAGACTGGAGCAACTGACGTCTTTATTGTCCAAGCTACATTCCCTGGAGATGCAACATAAACAAACTCCGACGCGACAGTTAACCACTGACCTAGACACCACGCGACGACGAATCACTGAAGTACTTATGCATAAGGCCAAAGCATCCGCCCAAGTCTGCAGGAGTAAGGTGTACGAGTCTGGAGATAAGTGTGGTAAAATGTTAGCTAGATCCCTACGCGCGCAACATGTCGCATCCTATATCCCCCATATTATCTCCAGAACCGGACAAAAGATATCGATCCCACAATCGATATCAGGGGAGTTTAGGAACTTCTACCACGCACTATATAACCTACCTCCCACGACACCAGACCAAGACACAGACGTTACGCGTGACTATTTAACCTCCTCGGGTATGCCATCCCTGTCCCCAGACGACGCAGCCCTCCTAGACAGCCCTATTACCATGCTAGAACTCCAATCAGCCCTGGGAGCTACTAAACCAGGCAAAGCCCCAGGCCCAGACGGGTTAACCGTTACATATTACAGAACCCTTCTCCCATCCCTGGGCCCCCACCTGTTACGTTTGTTTAACAATCTAGGAGCAGGATCGAAATTACACACATCCACACTACAGGCCCATATAGCTGTCATCCCTAAAGAAGGGAAAGACCCAAGCCAATGCGGTAGCTACCGCCCTATTTCACTGCTCAATGTGGACTTGAAACTCCTCACCAAAATTATAGCCACTAGAATCCAGTGTCACCTCCCGAGCCTTATCCACCTAGACCAAGTGGGATTTGTCCCTACCAGGGAGGCTAGGGACAATACCACCAAAGTACTGAATCTACTACACACGGTGTCTGCTAAGAAGACGCCATGTGTCTTTGTGAGCACGGACGCCGAAAAAGCGTTCGACAGAGTCAGCTGGCGATATCTGTTCGACACGCTTAGACATATCGGACTAGGTCCCAAAGTGACCAACTGGATCTCGGCAACATATGCGGATCCAACCGCCAGGGTCAAACCTAACGGGGTACTGTCAGAAACCTTTCCAATTACTAATGGGACTCGCCAGGGGTGCCCCCTATCACCCCTCCTATTCGCACTGACCCTCGAACCCTTTCTGCGTCGGATCCGCCTTAATTCAGACATATCAGGGGTTAGACTGGGGGACGGAGAATATAAGGTCTCCGCATATGCTGACGACCTCCTGTTCTCACTGACAGATCCTGAAACTTCCCTCCCTAGTCTGCTGAGGGAATTTGAGTCCTACGGACGGATATCCAACTTAAAAATTAACATGAGCAAGTCGGTGGCGATGGGGGTGGGGATACCTGATGCAACCCTGAGACGGCTTCGGGGAAGCCTAGGTTTACAATGGACAGACACAGCCCTAAATTACCTAGGTACCCGTATACCCCAGTCACTCTCCCAACTGTACAAACTGAACTTTCCACCACTGCTGAAGGCAGTTCAGACACTGCTGGACCGCTGGACCACTGGTCTCCATTCATGGTTCGGTAGATGCAGCATACTTAAAATGTCCATCTTACCCAAGTTTATATACCTTCTCCAGGCTATCCCCATACATATACCCGCAGACTACTTTAGACAAATACAGACTATGTTTAAGCATTTTCTCTGGGCAGGGAAACACCCCAGAATACATAGATCGGTCCTTTCACTACCTAAGCGCTTCGGTGGCCTGGCCATGCCTAATGTGCGTGTATACTACCAAGCTGCTCATTTGAACCGTCTCATTGATTGGTGCCGACACGGGGGTACGAAACTATGGCCACGTTTAGAACAAGCTCAGAGCGAGATTCCGCTGCAGAGAACCCCATGGTGCTTGAAGACTCTCCCCCAACCTATTAGGTCCCATCCATTAATAGGCACCACTATCAAAATATGCACTAGGCTTCTAAATCAAACAGGCTCTTCACCAGAACAGTCGCCCCTGCGCCCTATAATAGGCAATCCACAGTTTGAACCAGGCCTACGGGATGCAGTGTTTCGAGCACTAAAGGACTCTGGCACCTTCCAAGCCTCCCACTTTAGTACGGCGGGACGTTGGCGTACACTCACCGAACTATTAGACAAAGAAGGCAGATACCATTTGGACTTCCTGAAAGCCAACCAATTGAGCCACTTCCTACACACACTACCACCACCCCCAGCGGGAAGCCCAGCTCTCTCGCCTCTAGAGGAGCTATGCACGGGCACAGAAGTTCTGCCACACGCGCTGTCCACTCTATATACCACACTGATCACACCAAAGGAGAATTACCAAATCCCCTGCATCGCCAAGTGGGAACGTGAACTAAATTGTACATTTTCCCATAAACAAAAACAACAAATTCTAACATTCACACATAAATCCTCTATCTGTACGAAAGCCCAAGAGACGAACTACAAAATCCTGACCCGTTGGTACCGCACCCCAGCTCTCTTGCACAAACTGTTCAGGACGACGCCAGAGGTCTGCTGGCGCTGTCAGAGTGACACAGGGACAATGCTCCACATTTTCTGGTCATGTCCGAAATTGAAACCCTTCTGGACAGAGGTGAGGAGGATCATACAAAACTTTACGGACAGACAGGTCCCGGACGACCCGGCGTACTTCCTGTTGCATGCTAATGATGTCCCCACGCGCATATATAAAAAATCGATCATTCGACACCTCCTAGATGCGGCCAAGGCCTGCATCCCCATGTGCTGGAGGTCGCCAGACCCACCGACAGTAGCGATGTGGCTACGGAAGGTGGACGACATTAGCAGACTGGAAGACCTGATTCTTACTAACACAGACAGACAGGAAACCTACACACAGACCTGGCAATTATGGGCTACCTTTACCTACTCTGACGAGGGACAAGCACTTAGGAACCCTACCTGAGCCCACAGACAGAACTCCCCCCCCCCCCCTAACACAGAGACTGGATCTACCGACTGGAGACGAGCTGATAGACATGTTAACTGAACCGGTCCAAGCTTGCGGGACCCCCCCACCCCCCCCCCCCCCCGCTGATTCCTGAGCCACCTCCCGGGAAAATCCCTCGAGGTGACTACCCCCCTCTTACATCCTGTATCAGACTTGAGAACTCTTTCTCTCTATCACTTTCCACCCTTTTCTTTTACTTCTCCTCCGGTAACGGAAAATGGGATCATGTCCGCAGGTCCGTGTCACACGATACATCTTTGGACGGAGGTTGACCGATAATACACACCGAACCAAACACAGGATGAGCTCGATGAGGTCGGTGCGAGACCACCTACCTATCGCTCATAAGAGCTGACACCTTGGCTTGGAAGGCCAGATTGCTCACCAAACACTGTGAATAGACTTGCCACACATATGTGTGTTTATATGAAGTGTATTTTCCTGTAGATGTCAATACCTTTTCTCTCCTTTTCTTATTCTTACAATGTTGTGATCGATGTGGATATGTTTCCTGTTGTGAATAAATAAAGATTTTGAAAAAAAAAAAAAAAATGCCCTGCTATCGGCCGAAATGCACCGCAAATCCGCCCACAGCGTCGGCGGTAAAAATAGCGGAGTTTTACCGCCAGCGCTATGGGCGGCTCAGTGTGAAAGGGGTCTTACAGGTAAATGCCTTTTATACTTTTATTTACTTTGCAAATGGTTTAGCAGTGTTATTAAAATGGATGTAAACCCAAAAAATATTTATTTATTTTTGATGTCACAATGTAGAGTATAAGATTTCCCATCATCTGTGCCCAGTCTTGCCACACAGAGTTAATCCAGCTCTGATCAATCCTCTTTTATTGTTCAGTGAAAATGAACAGCCTTCCAGACAAAAACCTGTCTAAATAAAAAGTCAGTTTCTCTCTTCTTGCTTTGAGTGACAGGTTATTTACATATCTAGCTTGGACATGTTTATCATATGTTATGTTAATCATAATATGAGGTGATCCAAAGTTCATTGTATATTACCAGGATGTGTTATGTGCGGGAGAGGTGGATTTCTTACTTTTTATACTGTGAATCACCTCATGTTATGATAAACATAACATAACATAACGTATGATAAACATGTCCAAGCTAGATATGTAAAAAACCTGTCATTTAAAGCAAGGAGAGAGAAACTGACTTTTTATTTAGATATGTTTTTATCTGGAAGTCTGTTAATTTTCACTGAACAATAAAAGAGGATTGATGAGGGCTGGATTAACTTTGTGTGGCAAGACTGGGCACAGATGATAGGAAATCTTATACTCTACATTGTGACATCAAAATGTGGTTTACATCCACTTTAAAAACGGTAGATGTTTGAATGATTTGGAAAAAAAAGTTTGTAAAAAATAAAAATGATATCTTGCAAAAAATGAATCCTACAACTACTTACATCCCAAATCGCAGCATTCCAGAGACATAGGTTTGCCAGTGAGCACAGTAGAACATGAACATGGCTGCAAAGCAGCAGAAGAACATCCAATCTGGGTGTGTCCCAAGCTGTACAGCGATGCATGTTCCCAAAACCACAAATACTGTAAAGAAAAGAAATGACAAAGTTAAAAAGATTGTTTTTCATTTAAAAAACTTTTAGATACCATTCCCCTTTTACCTGAACAAGATAAAAAATACAGATGTGTTCAGGTCTAAGCCAACTACTGCAGTGCTAAAGAAACAAGTTCAAAGTGACGATATCAAACAAAACAACTCATTCCACTTGTTAGGTAAAAACAGTTATACATTAAAGTGGAACTTCGCATTCTCAAATCAAAATGGATTATTTTTAATCATTTTGCTGCTAGTATTAGTAAATAGATAAGAAAGTATACATTTATATATATATATATATATATATATATATATATATATATATATATATATATATATATATATATATATATATATATATATATATATATATATATATATATATATATATATATATATATATACACATACATATATATATACATATATATACATACATACATACATACATACACTTTTTTTTTTTTTAAACAAACCAGTTACTTCTTGGTTTCTGGCCTAGGCAAATTATGTTCCCAGGAGTGTTTAGGAGAGGAGGGTTTTTTTCAGTTAAGCACACCCTCATGTCTGCATGCCTAACCTAAGAAGCTAAGAACAGATGGATTCCAGGAAGTTAATGTTACATTAATCATCTGCCCTTACACAAGATGGCCACGGCCAGAAATGCTAGGAGTGTTATTTTTCAATGTGATTTCTCAGCAACAAAGAATGCAGACATAGATGGATGGAGGAGATGGCTTTGAATTAGAGCTGCACGATTCTGGCTAGAATGAGAATCACAATTTATTTGCTTAGGTCCCTTTCACACTTGTATGTCTTCTAAGTCGCAAGATTTTACCGGCGATTTTGCCGCATGCCTGTGTGCTTAGGTCCCTTTCACACTTGTATGTCTTCTAAGTCGCGAGATTTTACCGGCGATTTTGCCGCATGCCTGTGTAAGTGGCATCAAAATCGGACCAAAGTAGTGCAGGGACTACTTTGAAGTCGGCACTACTTAAAGTCGTGCCAGTATGAATGGTGTTCATTGAAAATCATGGAGAATGACTTGTCATACGATTTTGCAGTACAAAATCGTGAGACAAGTCGTATAAATGTGAAAGGGGCCTTAGAATAAAGATCACGATTCTCGCAGTGTAACATCTTCTTTGACATTATACAAGAAAAAAAAAGGGCTAACTACTGTTTATTTAATTTTTTATTAATTAAAAAGTGTATTTTTTTTAAAGAAAAAAAAATGCGTTTGAAAAACCGCTGCACAAATACTGTGCGACATAAAATATTGCAACAACCACCATTTTATTCTCTATAGTCTCTGCTTAAAAAAAAAAAAAAAAAAAGAAGAAGATAGATAAATCGATATAGAGAGAATATAGAAAAAATATACACACACACACTACCACTTTCTGCTTACCAGCTCAGATTGTCCTGTCATGGCTACTTTAATCTTTTTTATATGATACTACTTCCTTGACTGGCTATATGCTACAACACATTGCCATTGTCGAGGCAAAAAGGCCGATTGTTGTTTTCTTCAACGTGGCCAACTCTAGGGACGCGTAACATGTAGAGCGAGCCCTCCTTTCCTCTGGATCCACCTCCTGGTTATACATTCTACAGTTATATCTTTGATGGTGATATTTTGAGTTGTTATAACCAAACTGTATCATATTACCAACCAGTGTGGAATATATATAATATTTTTTTCTCTAAAAATAAAATCTCTAGTTTTTTTTTTACTATAGCTACTGTGTGCCTTTACAAGTCGAAACCTACTAGCTTCTAGTTAAAAATCTACACATAAGCGGGACGATGGCACATTATTACTAGTATAGCCACAGTGTCACCTTGTGGAAATATATGTTCAACACTTAAGACCCGGACCAAAATGCAGGTAAAGGGACCTGGCCAGTTTTTGCGATTCGGCACTGCCAATTGCGCGGTCGTGCGACGTGGCTCCCAAACAAAATTGGCGTCCTTTTTTTTCCCACAAATAGAGATTTCTTTTGGTGGTATTTGATCACCTCTGTGGTTTTAAATTTTTTGCGCTATAAACAAAAATAGAGCGTCAATTTTGAAAAAAAAAAAATGCAATATTTTTTCCTTTTTGCTATAATAAATATCCCCAAAAATATATAAAAAAAAAACAATTTTTTTCCTCAGATTAGGCCGATACGTATTCTTCTACCCTTTTTTTTTCTACCCATTTTTTTTTTTTAATAGCAAAAATCGCAATAAGCGTTTATCAAATGGCTTGCGCAAAATGTATAGTGTTTACAAAATAGGGGATAGTTTTATTGCATTTTCATAAATTTTTATTTATTTTTTTACTACTAAATGGCGGCGATCTGCGTTTTTTTTCGTGACCGCGACATTATGGCGGACACAGCGGACAATTTTGACACATTTTTGGGACAATTGTCATTTTCATAGCAAAAAATGCTATATAAATGTATGGTTTACTGTGAAAATGACAATTGCAGTTCGGGAGTTAACCACTAGGGGGCGCTGAAGGGGTTAAGTGTGACCTCATATGTGTTTCCAACTGTAGGGGGGCGGGGCTGGACGTGCAACGTCATTGATTGTGTTTCCCTATATCAGGAACACACGATCAATGACGGCGCAACAGTGAAGAACGGGGAAGCCGTGGTTACACACATCTCTCCTCGTTCTTAAGCTCCGGGGACCGGTCTAGGGACTCCAGCGGCAATCGCCCGCGACCCATGGCTGAGCACTTAAAGAGGACGTACAGGTATGTGCATGTGCCCAGCTGTGCCATTCTGCTGACGTATATGTGCAGGAGGCGGTCCTTAAGTGGTTAAACCCAATCTTTTTCACTGCTACCATTCTGAAACATCTGAAGTTACTGTCGCCTCTTGCTGCTAGACCAAATTCTGAAGCTATAGGGCACACTGTACAGGGGTCAGGTAAGAAATAAAGAACAAAGAATGATTGTTTAATACAATAGAAAAAAAAAAGAATCCACCTGTAGAGAGGGAATCACATCCATGGTCAAAAAGCTCTCCCAGTGGAGTACTGCTGTTTGTTCTCCTTGCTTGCTTCCCATCGATGGCATCCAAGGACTGGTAAATAAATAAACCAACAGCACAAGATAAATATGTCCACGTTGGGGCCTGCAGAAGGAATAAAAAATAAATGGTGTAGAAAGCATATACTGCATGTATCCGTTATCCAGCACCCATTCTTTACAAGTCCTTATGTTTTTACACTTTCACATCAACAGGAACTATTTTTAATTCTTATACTGCTAGCATTAGTAAATAGATATTATTTACTCAATTGCTTTCTGGTTTCTAGCCTAGGTCCAAATCATGCCATACATCCCAGCAGTCTACGTGACATTTCTCTTTAATCTGGATGGAGTTTTCTCAGCCAATTCCTGCATGCATGCCTGAGCTAAGGGCAGATAGATTCATAAAGTATGGATCTTATTCAAGATGGTCATGGCTAGAAATGCTATGGGGAGTGATTTCTCAACAAAATAAAGCTTGGAGACATGACTCCCACAAATGCACCCTTTGCTACACAGTCTACTTTAGAGCATGGGGGGCCGCTACAAGTGCGACAGCTTCACTGCATATTAGATGATGTAAATAGTTCTTCAGAGTGCTCAGCTCTCTCTCTCTCTCTCTCTGATCAGCACTGTTCATTAGGGTATGCAAAATTGAAAATCATTGGTAGCAACCTCCCCAGCAATCAGCGTTTTTAATTTTACAGCCAACATGTCACACAGTCCGAGAGTGTTCCATCTCAGAAGTTATTTACCTGCTGTATATTGCAGAGCAGAATCTCCTGCGAGTCAGCAGAAGAGCCCAACTGTTCTGGAGCACCTCTTTAAAGCCCATTTACACAAAGCCAGTTGTTTTGCAGTGCGATTATCATGTGCATTGACTTGCAACTTGTACTGGGCAGTCCATTCATTTGATTGGGTTGCAACATGAGTGAGTATGACCTAGGAGTGCAGATTTTATTTTGTATAACAGGAGACATGGGAGATGTAGAATATAGAGCCTTTCCTTCTAGTGGTATATAGCACTTTGAACTACAGAGGCGCTGAGAGGAGGAGTTTCAGGAGTCAGTACAGGACAGTACAGGAATTACTGGTTGCAAGCACCAAGGTACCATGGGATATATAGTCCTTGGAAACTGCAGAGAAGTCATTTGCAAGGAGCTCAAAAAATTATAAAAAAAAAAAAAAAAAAAGATATCAGGAAAATAAAAAAAAGGAAATAAAATAAATGTAGCACACGTTCCTAAAATAAAACGTTTTGCTTTTTGGAATTGGAAGTCACCCATGTGCAGAAGGTGGATGTTTTTACATCATACTAGTAAATTATCTTTCAGTACAAAAGGTATGCAATAAATACATTTAGACAGATATGTTAAACTGAATGATTTTGTAAGGTTCACTAATGTTTGGACAAATACAGGGAGTGCAGAATTATTAGGCAAATGAGTATTTTGACCACATCATCCTCTTTATGCATGTTGTCTTACTCCAAGCTGTATAGACTCGAAAGCCTACTACCAATTAAGCATATTAGGTGATGTGCATCTCTGTAATGAGAAGGGGTGTGGTCTAATGACATCAACACCCTATATCAGGTGTGCATAATTATTAGGCAACTTCCTTTCCTTTGGCAAAATGGGTCAAAAGAAGGACTTGACAGGCTCAGAAAAGTCAAAAATAGTGAGATATCTTGCAGAGGGATGCAGCACTCTTAAAATTGCAAAGCTTCTGAAGCGTGATCATCGAACAATCAAGCGTTTCATTCAAAATAGTCATCAGGGTCGCAAGAAGCGTGTGGAAAAACCAAGGCGCAAAATAACTGCCCATGAACTGAGAAAAGTCAAGCGTGCAGCTGCCAAGATGCCACTTGCCACCAGTTTGGCCATATTTCAGAGCTGCAACATCACTGGAGTGCCCAAAAGCACAAGGTGTGCAATACTCAGAGACATGGCCAAGGTAAAAAAGGCTGAAAGACGACCACCACTGAACAAGACACACAAGCTGAAACGTCAAGACTGGGCCAAGAAATATCTCAAGACTGATTTTTCTAAGGTTTTATGGACTGATGAAATGAGAGTGAGTCTTGATGGGCCAGATGGATGGGCCAGTGGCTGGATTGGTAAAGGGCAGAGAGCTCCAGTCCGACTCAGACGCCAGCAACGTGGAGGTGGAGTACTGGTTTGGGCTGGTATCATCAAAGATAAGCTTGTGGGGCCTTTTCGGGTTGAGGATGGAGTCAAGCTCAACTCCCAGTCCTACTGCCAGTTTCTGGAAGACACATTCTTCAAGCAGTGGTACAGGAAGAAGTCTGCATCCTTCAAGAAAAACATGATTTTCATGCAGGACAATGCTCCATCACACGCGTCCAAGTACTCCACAGCGTGGCTGGCAAGAAAGGGTATAAAAGAAGAAAAACGAATGACATGGCCTCCTTGTTCACCTGATCTGAACCCCATTGAGAACCTGTGGTCCATCATCAAATGCGAGATTTACAAGGAGGGAAAACAGTACACCTCTCTGAACAGTGTCTGGGAGGCTGTGGTTGCTGCTGCACGCAATGTTGATGGTGAACAGATCAAAACACTGACAGAATCCATGGATGGCAGGCTGCATGAGTGTCCTTGCAAAGAAAGGTGGCTATATTGGTCACTGATTTGTTTTTGTTTTGTTTTTGAATGTCAGAAATGTATATTTGTGAATGTTGAGATGTTATATTGGTTTCACTGGTAAAAATTAATAATTGAAATGGGTATATATTTGTTTTTTGTTAAGTTGCCTAATAATTATGCACAGTAATAGTCACCTGCACACACAGATATCCCCCTAAAATAGCTAAAACTAAAAACAAACTAAAAACTACTTCCAAAAATATTCAGCTTTGATATTAATGAGTTTTTTGGGTTCATTGAGAACATGGTTGTTGTTCAATAATACAATGAATCCTCAAAAATACAACTTGCCTAATAATTCTGCACTCCCTGTATACCCAGCTATGATCTAACAATACTCAGAGGGCACTCCTTGTCTGTTGTATTCTGCCCTCAGATGCCCTCTCCAAGATGAGAAGTACCGTATTTATCAGGGTTGTGGTGGAAATTTGAAGATGTATTTATTATGTATTGTCATAATTGGCACCCAGTCTTGACACTTCCCCAACCCGCTCTAAATAGAGCTGACTGTGGCAGTCCTGAGGCTGGTTGACTCTCGTCTGGTAGTAGAAAATGTCTTGAGGTTGGAGTGTGATGGTTGCGGCATGGGCGTATGCCCACCAGCGAGGGGCCCCTCTGTGCATTTAGCACAGACGATCGTTGAGGGGGATGCGTTCATTTCGCAAGCACACTAGTGGCTGTAGACAGATGTACGCTCTTATCTGGGTCATGTCTGATCAGCAGGATTTGGGGTTCGTAGCGTGCGTCTGTAAATAGCCTCAATAAGGGTATAATCTTTATATGCGTTATTCTATGGAATGGCGCAGATTAAGGGTTCTATCAGCGTATAGTTTGAGGGCTTATGAGCGCTTCTGGGGTCAGGGGGGGGCACATGCACACCCTGACCGGACACGCCCATAAGACTTTAGCCAGCATTGTTTGTATTTCTATTCATTGTATTGTATTCATTGTATTCTATTCTATTCATGTATTCAATATGACTTCCTGTCAGAGGGAAGGTTTTGAAATGTGCTTGCTGTGTATAAGAAGACATCTGGTGATGCCGCCTCCCATGGGGGGAGGAGACTTACTGGTGATGACTTCCTGTTTTGTGTAAATAAAAGGAGCCATGCTCAGCCCTGTGGCTGGCATTGATGGCAAGGATGGTAACGTGAGAGCAAGCTGTTGTAATGTCTCTTGATTGGTATGGCAGACCGAATGTATGGTGAGTGAACTTATTTTAGCTTAAACATGGCATTATTTCATTTAAGATGGGGAATGTGCTTTAGAGCACAAGGCAAGATGGCGGTGTGCTTTGCACACCCCCAGATTGCCACTACAGGGTATACCACGCGCCGGCATATAGCGTGCACCCCAAGCCTAGAAGAGAAGTTTAAGGAAAAAAAAAATACTTACATTTTCAATGCCCCTTGTCGGTGTCTTGCCCAGTGGCCTTGGTGGTGTCCTCCCCACTTCTCTCGGCTCAGCCGCTGACATAGACCGAGCCAAGTGTACTGGAGTGTACTGTGCACTCGACTAGGCTCGGCTTCTCTCGCATAAAGGCTAGGAGGTGGGACAGGGCGAGCGGAGCTGAGCCCGCAGTACACTCGGCTTGGTCTATGTCGGCGGCGCTCAGAGACAGCGCGGATTGGCGTGTAACGCGCACCCACGATTTTCCCCTGATTTTAAGGAAAAAAAAAAAAAAAACGGGGACCCCTGTCACGAGTTGCTAAAGGGGGGGGGGGGGGGGGGGTCAGACAAATGATTATATATATATGTGCCACTTTTACATGGAGAAAGCAGTCCAATTTTCTATGTTAAAAGTTATTTTGCACTATATTTAAATTTCAATTACAGTTAAAACTTGAAATAAGTCTACATAACAGATCAGAGAACAGGACAGGTCTTTTGCCATTTTGTTGGTTAGTTCTACTTTTTGCACAATCAATTTCAATTTAACGTGATTGTAATTATTTGTTTTTTTTAAATAACCTACATATCATACTTACCTTCACTGTGCAGTTTGTTTTACAGAGTGGCCCGATCGTCCTTTTCTGGGGTCCCTCTGCGGCTCTCTCAGCTCCTCCCCGCAATAGATAACCCCCTCTGGGAAGCTCTTCCAAGGGGGTTACCTTGCAGGAGCGCTCACGTGTTATACACTCGGCGTACATAGCCGCCAAGTGTATGACTCGTACGAGTTGTAACTCTAAAAACAGCTGCCTGCAAAACTTTGCGGCCGAAGAAGCATCCGAAGATGCACTCACATCAACTTGTAAAGTTTAGTGAAAGTGTGACCGGGTGATCAGGTCACCACCTTACACACCTGGGAAACAGACGCTTGATGTCAGAAAGCCCAAGAGGCACCTATTGCCCTGGTCGAATGCATTGTGACAGGGAGGCGCCCGACCCTTTATGGCGTCAGCCTGATCACAATCTGTCGAATCCACTTTGAAATGGTGGCCGATGAGACCGATGGGCCCTTCTTGGGAACAGCCGCCGAAACAAACACTGAAGCCGCGTACACACGATCGAATTTATTTGCTGAAACTGGTCCGACGGACCATTTCAGCAGACATCTCCGATCGTGTGTACGGGCTAGCAGACAGGTTTTTCCAGCAGACCAGTTTTAAAGCGTGCTTTAAAACTGGTCTGCTGGAAACCCGTCCGTCCAACATGTCCGCTGGTTAGTAGGCCTAACCAGCGCACAAAAATCTCCCGCATGCGTCGAATGGATTCGGCACATGCGTGGAAGTATTTTACTTCCTGGAGTGGTGACGTGGCGGCGGTGACGTGGCGGCGTCAACATCACCGCCACGTCACCGCGTCCTCAGCCCGAGGGGATTTTCGTCCGATGGTGTGTACACGCCATCGGACCAAAATCCGATGAGACATGTCCGCTGCAAACGGTCTGTCGGACATGTTTGAGCGGACATGTCTCATCGCGTGTACGCGGCCCGAGTCTGAACTCCGGAACGGAGCAGTAACAGACAAGTATACTCTCGAAGCTCGGACAATGTTAAAGGAATATACAAAAAAAAAAAAAATACTGCGTTTATCTGAACAAAATAAGCTGCTACACAACAATGTGACAAAATTGGATAAAGTGGCGAGTATAAATGTAGTGCTAGTAATAAAGAACTCAAAATCAACTGAGTAACTAGTAACAAATAGACACAATAGACAAAAAAAGTCCATATAAGTGAATATAAGTAATATGAAACAGTGTCCATCAATGTGAAGTGAAGATAGATGCTGCATGAATCATCATGGAACCAGCATTCCTTTCTGATACCAGGAGTAGATGAAATGAATGGAATACCCTTACCGGATCGTCAGCGACAGTAGATCGTACAAGCAGGAAAGCTCCCAAGCGAATCACCTGGACTGGTCTGGCAATTCAGAAGGGCCACATGCTTGACCTCGCTGGAACACGACGATAATTAACTGGAAATCTCTCACTAGATGGATGGCAGTCCAAATGGCAGGAATGGACAGGAAAACTGTGAAGGCTCATTCCCTTCCGACAGGTAATAAAATAAAGAACGAACGTTCACACAATGAGGAACGAAGGTGGAACTCCAAAAAACTTTTTTCAGCAAGCGGTTTCCAGAATATTTCCTGGAAGTGAGGGTCTGAACTCGTTATAATCACTTGCTGCACATTTTAGCACATTACACGTTTGCCAACGCGCTGCTTCCACCTTGGCAACAAAGGCATCTAGGATTGCCGACATAGCGACCGATACATTGGGTGCAGGGGCATCAATTGCAAGTTTAGGTGTTACAGGGGAAAAGGGTCTGCTTCTGACGCCATGCTGACCCACACACCTGACACAGGGACTTAAAGGCAAGGCACCTCCTAGCTGCAGAAGAGACGAGAGGTTCCCAGTCAGAGGACTCACCACCCTGGAACAGTAGTATGCTGCCGTCCGCCACTTAGTAGAGCTGCTTCCTTGTCAGATATGCAGTCTGACCCTTCAGCAGCGTGTGTCTGTCAGTCTGTGCCGTTTAAGTGCTGTCTGATAGATGGCAAAATGGCCACCGAGTGGCCACTAGAGGCCAGGCCACAAGGACATGGGCGGCAGCCAGAAGCCGACACAGTGAGGCCACAAAAACATGGCCGCCGACCATAGCCAGTGCATGATCTCAGAAAAAAAAAAAAAAAGAGCCCGCCGACCGGTTGATCGAGACCAGCCAATGCCACGGTACACAAGTGCATGACCACTGGGTGTAGATAGCCCTGGCCGCTAGAAGCAGAACATGGCCGCTGAGCATGAATAGTCAAACATCACCTGGATCACAGCAAAGATGGCTGCCAACCAGAAGATAGAGGCCAAATACAGCGCGGCCACAAGAACATGGCCTCCAGTGCAGATAGAGCGATACAGCATGGATCACAGCAAAAATGGTCGCCGACAGCATGGAGCAGGACACACAGGTAAGCAAAATCTTTAAGCAGCTTATAACAATGCTTTAGCGGATGTATATACACAGTTCCCCCCAGGTGAAGCCCCCTGCCCCAGCAGCTAGCTCAGATTGCCTAGGGAGGAGGGAAGGAAGGGAGGGAGGAGGGAAGGAAGGGAGGGAGGGGAGAAGGGAAGGATAGAACCCTTTACTCACCTCTCCAGGAATGCCCAGCTCTGTATTTCTGCCGAAGCAGGGGATTATACTTACACTTCCTGAGGATTGTGCTGGAAGCATCCCAGACAGACCATCTTCCGCATGGTGACAGAGGTGACTGTCGGCCAGGCTACTGTGACTCAGACTCTATGCAAGCCCTGGACCGTATAGCTCACCGGCCACCCGTAAAGCGATGGGCATGTCGTGGACGACCCAGTGCGTAACTATGGTCGGCACACGCTCGATAGCCGAAACTGGGGGGACTACAAGGATCTGGGATCCAGCCTGTCGCCCAGTCGGCAGTTAATCGAAGATCACATGAACCTGAGGCGATTCAGTTCGCATGTGTTGCGCTATACAAATTTCTCACTCACTCAAAAAAATAAAAATAAAATAATGAAATTTCCATCTGGAATAAAAAACCTCCAGGCCTATGGGCCTGAAGGGAGCCATGTCTTCTCCTTAACTAGGCAGAAAAAAACTGAGCTGCTTAGTGCAGATTGAGAGGATATAGCCAGTAGGACCGCCCCCTGGGCGGGGCTGTTCAGCTTTGAAGTTAACACTTTCTGCCTAGTCACTCCTAAAGGAAGGCTAATACCCACTTTGTAAAGATTAAGGCTGTGTCTGTCCATGAACGAAAGATAATTTTTTTTTTTTTTTATATATTTTTGGGGGATATTATAGCAAAAAAGTAAAAAATATTGAAAAAAAAATGGTGGTCAGATACCACCAAAAGAAAGCTCAAGGCCCCTCTCCTCCCTCCTATTAGCCCAGCGGAGGAGGAGGGAGCCCTGCGGTGACGTTGGTGTCGCATCACGGCCTCGGCCAGACTCCCGGAAGTGGTAAAGAATACCTGTCAAAGACAGGTATATTGTCCCCCCCCCCCTCCTCCGAAAAGGTGCCAATTGTGGCACCGGAGGGGAGGGGGGAATCCGATGAGCGCAAGTTCCACTTTAGGATGGAGCTCCTCTTTAATATAAAAAGCCTTCTGTGTGGAGCACCCCCCCCCCCCCATGGCCCCCCTAATACTTACATATAACCATCTTTGTCTAGCGATGTTCAGGAGTGTCTCGGTCCTCTGATTGGCTGAGGCATTGGTTTCTGCCAATCAAAGTTAGTCAGCCGTGTCCGAATGGACAGATGGAGCTGCGACTCTGCTTGGGTGACCCCATAGCAAGCTGCTTGCTGTGGGTGCACCCGACAGGAGGGAGGAGCCAGGAGCTTTAGCCAGGGACCCCAGAAGAGGAGAAGAAAAACCACTGCACAGAGCAGGCAAGTATAACATGTTTATTATTTTTCTAGATAAAAAATAAATAAACTAAAATCACTTTAAGTTATGAAATGTTAAACCTGTTCATAAAGGGGCAGAAGGCTGATGAAAAGACGGGTGGCAACACCTCTGCTTATCTTTATCAAAATGCAAAGACCAGCCTATGTTGATTGACTCCATGACTCAGCATGACATATAAAGGCTGTATGTAGTTGTATCAGCTTTACTATTACTGTATTGTTACAATTTGTTTGCAAGAAAAACATGTTCTATACAATGGAAGCATTTAATAAATAACAGATCTTTACAAAAGAAAATAATGATCATTTACCTGTTCTGTTGCTGTTGGGCAGTAATATGCTAGCACTACTGTTGTAAAGATATTGACTACAAGTCCTATGATGGTAATGAGGTTGGGTGCAATCCATGCTGGAACTTGTCCTACCAACCATTCCCAAAATCCTTGCATTAACGGCTCCAGCAGTGATTTTCCACAACTTTTGTAACGATGTTCCTCCAATCTCTTCAACTGATGCCGTGACAGCGGTGGAGTTGGCAATTCTACAAACTTGCTTAGTGTGTACATTGTTCTGGGAGTGTGCTCACAACCCGAAGAAAGTTCTGGCTGAAGTTCCACACATCGTCTCCTTGACCTTTGGGAACTCATGGAGCCGAGATTGTGGTGTCAGTCCAAAGAGAAAACTGGAAAAACAGAAAAGTGTGTCAAATTCTGTCTGCAAAATGATCTTGGTTTATAGATATAAAGTCGAACTTCATATTACCCTATATACTCGAGTATAAGCCGACACACCTAATTTTACCACAAAAACGTATTGGGCTCGAGTATAAGCCTAGAGTGTCAAACTGCATGCCTCACTGTGCCCATGCCTAGACTGACGTTGAACATTGGGAGTCTATAGAAGGGGTGCCCGGCTTTGAAAAATCGTTGTCCCCCAGACAACAAACTTTGCACACTTAGAGGAGAAATGGGGCTACATTTGTGCCAAGTTCTGGGTCCACAGGACCTACGACTGGCCAGTACCGGAGAAATTACCATTTAACATGGGAGTCTTGTAGAGGAAGAGTGGGGCTACATGTGTGCCAAATTTGGGGTCCCATAGTCTAGGAGATCAGGCACAAAAAAGGTGACTCAAGTATAAGCCGAGGGGGGGCCTTTTCAGCACAAAAAAAAAAATATGTGCTGAAAAACTTGGCCTATACTCGAGTATATAGGGTAGTTAAATGGCAGAATGCATATGATCTCAATAGAAGCCGTTTTTCAATCTGAAATTGTTAAAAATGATCTTTGCTTTTTAAATTGCAAACATCCAAGATTTTCTTTAATCATCAGAATAACCGTGATGCTTTATTGCACAAGGTTTACTACTTTTCGGGTGATTTGTTGAAGTGACACTCGCAAAAATAAAGCAGTAAACTAAAACTCTCACCACCAGCGACTTCAACCTTCCGTCTCTTGCAGAGCTACACCAGCCAAAAGGTTCGACCTACAAGCTGCTATATCACTACTATGGCCCTGCAGAGAACCGCAACAGAGCGAGGATCAGAAAACTGGTAGCATGACTTGTGAGAATTGCAACTCTTCGAGAAGCTGCTTTTTTTTTTTGTCAACCGAGTTGCTTTCAGTTTCAGGATATTGTACGTGTCAAAATCGTTATGCAAGGATTAGGGCCATGGTTAGTTTTAGAATTAGGTTATTTGCTTTGGGTTATTATTATAAAAATGCTGAATTTTTAGAGTGCCAACAGTATACACAGTGCTTTGCTAATTAAAAGGGTGATGGTACAGTTAGGCCTCATGCACACTGGATGTTTTTTCTCCTCCTACTAGTACTAGGGGCATTTGGCGTTTTTTATTTCTTCTTCCTGACTCTGAACCAGTGGTCTTCAAACTGTGGCCCTTTGCTTGCCTTTATTTCGCCCTTGGGGCACTATCCCTTCCACTGACACCGACGATGGGACACTAACCCTTCCACTGACACCATTAGTGGGGCACCATTCCTCTTACTGAAACCAACGATGGGGCATTACGTCTTCCACTGACACCAACTATAGGGCATTGTTTACGCTCACTGACCACGTTCTAGCCCCTATAGTCTGAAGAAAAGTAGCCTGGCTATTTGTTTAAAAATGCCCCTGTATGTTGGTCTATGTGCCCATGCACACATAGGCCCTTCAGAGGAGTTTAGCGGCAGAGAAAAAAACAAAAAACATAGCCAGTGTGTCCAGGAGCAGCAGAGTTTTGGCAGATGGCTCCTTGATGTGCCCAAAAGGTGCCTTAAGCCACCTTCACACTGGGAAGGGGGGGGTGCAGTGGCGGTATAGGGCCACAATTTTTAGCGCCGCTATATCGTCGGAATTGCGGCGGTATTTGGCCGCCAGCGGTTCGGTTTTAACCCCCTTTTTCGGACGCTAGCAGGTTTCCCATTGCTTTCAATGGGAAGGAGCAGTGGAGGAGCAGTAAACACACCGCTCCCCTCATCACTCCAAAGATGCTGCTAGCACACCGCTCCAGTGTGAAAGCCCTCGAGCTTTCACACTGGAGAAACAGCAGCCGCTGTTTGGTGTCGGTTTGCCGGGCGCCATTTTGAGCGCAATAGCGACTGCAAACCACCCCAGTGTAAAAGAAGCCCAAGAGCTAGATGCATTTATCGCTTGAGTGTTAATTTCAATGGCCAGAATAAATTATTATTCTGAGCAACGAAATTGAATTAATGTCCAAGTGCTTGATGTGCTTAAATGCGTTACACGAGTTTACAAACGTCAATCGGTTTTTCTGCCAAAAAAAAAAAAACAAAAGCGCAGGAGAGTTAGTAAAATGTCCAGTGTGCATGAGGCCTTATAATGCAATGCGAGTCCCCGTTTTACTTACCTTACCGTTCGAATATCCCAGGCGCGTCCACGTCATCCTCTTCGGTTCCCAGCCTGGCCGTTGATTGGCTAGACTGGGCGGATTAAAAGCAGCACAGCCATTGGCTGGCGCTGCTGTCAATCACAGCGGATGATGCGGCGCGCCGGGGGTGGGCCGAGTGATATGGAACAGGAAGCGAATGAAAATCTTCTAAATGGGATGCAGATGGCAAAAAAATAAACTGACAGGTTATAACCCTCCTTTACCCTAGCCCAAAAATATATATTTACCTAGTTCTAATTTAAATTTAGAGATTGAGAATACTTTATTATTAATTCCAACAGATAAATTATTATTATTTTTATGCACCAGAACTGTTCATTTGGAACAGACCAGCATTCAGATGTAAAGGCGACAACAAAAGCTGTTGCAGGTATGTGGAGGCACCTCCCCAGTGCCCACACAGCACATTTAGTTTTTTTTATGCAACAGTCAATTTAACCCGAACCTGTGCCCAGGCAATGCATAACATCATATTTACTTCATTTTTCATAGTCGATTTAGTGAATATGTTTGAGTATTTTTAAAGTGGTATTAAAGCATCAGCTAAAAAAAATATATGTGTGTGTGTGTATGTAGGTATGTGTGTGTATGTAAGTATGTGTGTAAAAAAACATGCCACACCTACCTGCTCTGTGCAGTGGTTTTGCACAGGGCAGCCCTGATCCTCTTCCCGGGTCTCCTACCAGTACTCCTGTTTCCTCCTCCTTGACTAGTGCCCCCAATAGCAAGCAGCTTGCTTTGGGGGCACTGGTGTCTGTCTACAAGACACAGAGCTGCGGCTTGCCCCACCCCTGCTCTCTCCTTCTTGGCTCCCACTGCAGTGTCTCAACCAAGGAAGGAAAGAGACCCAGGGCAGCCAAGGCTCCCGTGCACATCGCTGGATTGAGAGGGAGCTCAGGGGAGTATTAGGGGGGCTTTGGGGTGGAAAAACAAACAAAAGGTTTTTAACCTTCATGTATAAAATGCATGAAGGTAAAACAAAACTTCAGCCTTTGCAACCACTTTAAATACTTGTTGCATTAGAAATACCTGCTAGCATATGGTGTCCCGATTCCTCTGTAGCCATGCTGTAATTTAGTTAACCAGTTAAGGACCGCCGCATGTACATTTACGTCGGCAGAATGGCACCGACAGGCACATCAACGTATATATACGTTGGTGCCTTGAGGGGGTTCGGGGGTCCGATCGGACCCCCCCCCCCCGTACATGCGGCGGTTCCTTTAGCTCCGGGAGCGATCCGGGATGAGGGGGCGGCTACTCGTTTTCAGCCACCCCCTCGCGATCGCTCCCAGCCAATGCGCGCGCCCGCCTGCCTCTTCCTGTGCTAAGTGTAAACACAGGAAGAGGGAAGTGCTGTGTTCCTCCTCGTGTCGGTCTTTTCGTCCGACGCTGAGGAGAGAACACATCACACAGTAAGTTGCACCAAGCATCACACTGACACAGGTACACATAGGCACACTTAACCCCTTCCTGTCACCGCTGAACGCCCCCCCCAGTCCACTGTAACATTGTGTCACTGAATGCAGTTATCATTTATTTCTGATAACTGCATTTAGTGTCAGTGTTACAGTAAAAAGTGTCAGGGCAGTTAGTCTTAGCCCCCTTTAGGTCTAGGGTAGCCCCCTACCCCCCCCTAATAAAGGTTTAACCCCTTGATCACTGCCCTAGTTAACCCTTTCACCCCCTATTGCCAGTGTCACTAAGCGATCGATTTTCTGATCGCTGTATTAGTGTCACTGTTGCCGCTAGGCAGTTAGTTTTTTTTGAGGTTCGCCGCCAGGTTTATATAGCGCTAGGTACCCCCATAAATAAAGTTTTTAACCCCTGATTGCCCCTAGAGTTAACCCTTTCACCAGTGATCACCATATAAGTGTCACTGGTGACGCAGGTTAGCCAGTTAGTTATTTAGGTTTTTAGAAAGCGTTAGGTACCCCCATATATTACCATACAAAGGTTTTAACCCCCTGATTGCCCCTTAGTTAACCCTTTCACCAGTGATCACCGTATAAGTGTTACGGTTGACGCTGGTTAGTTAGTTTGCTGTTTATAGCATCAGCGCACCCGCCGTATATTACCCAATAAAGGTTTAACCCCCTGATCGCCCGGCGGGTGATTTAAATTACATTTTAGCGCCAGTTAGGGTGTGCATCGCCCCAGGCAGTGTTCGGTTAGTGCCAGTAACGCTTACACCCACTCGCAAAGCATACACCCCCCTTAGTGGTATAGTATCTGAACAGATCTATACCTGATCTGATCAGATCTATACTAGCGTACCCAGCAGTTTAGGGTACCCAAAAACGCATTGTTAGCGGAATCAGTCCAGATACCCGCTAGCACTTGCGTTTTGCCCCTCTGCCCAGCCCAACCCACCCAAGTGCAGTATCGATCGATCACTGTCACTTCAAAAACACATCACACACAACTGCAGCGTTCGCAGAGACAGGCCTGATCCCTGCGATCGCCAACAGTTTTTTTGAAGCGTTTTCTACATTTGCCTTTCTATAGCCAGGTGCTTTTTTTACCCGTGAATCATCACCAGTCTACAACTAAATTTAGAGCCCAAAATGGCAAAGCGGATGTACACTGGTGAAGAGGCTGTTAGGATCATGTGCATGTCGTCAGATGATGATGAGGAGGTCACGCATCTGACAGATTCGGGCTCAGAATATGATCCTGTTTACGACAGCGGCTCCATGTCAGATAGCTCGGACGACGGAGTAGTGGTCCCTGCTAAGGCCAGGCGCACCCGACCCCGTTCTAAGGTTGTTGAGGAGCAAGAACCGCAGGACCCTTGTATGGAGCAGAGAGCGAGTACTAGCGCCGCTATTCCTTTTGGTGGATTGGCAAGCACCAGCGGCCTAGTACACCCTGGTCGTTCATCCAGCACTGCAGTAACACTTGGTGACGTGGCGAGTCCCATAAGTGCAGTTCAAGCTGGCGAGGTGGCAAGCACAAGTAGTGACCCGCTGCCACCAAGAAGAAAACAAAGACAGGCCCGTCGTGCCCATAGTGCCCTTCCTGCAGAATTCGCCTATCCTGATTGGGTCCCCACCACTTCTGCAGCACCCGTACTTCCCCCATTCACTGGCAAACCCGGAATTCAGGTGGATACAGCGAATTTTATGCCACTTGATTTTTATTCGCTGTATTTCACAGAAGATCTCTATAGATCTATTGTGGACCAGACTAATTTATATGCTGGTACCTACATCGCCGCTAATCCCCAGACCCTCCTTGCCAAAGAATGGAGACCTCTTACGGTTTCCGAATTTAAGTCCTTTCTGGGCCTTACCCTCAATATGGGCATACATACATTTCCTCAATTGCGCATGTATTGGTCCACAGAGCCAATTGACCAAATGCCCATATTCTCTGTTCACATGGCCAGGAAACGATACGAGGCGATCCTGCGGTTCCTGCATTTCAGCGACAATGCACTCTGTCGGCCACGTGGAGACCCTGAATTTGACCGGCTCTACAAAATTCGGCCCCTCATAAACCATTTCAACGAACGTTATGCAGCCTTGTTTAATCCCCAGCAAGTTGTCTGCGTTGACGAGTCCCTGGTTAAATTTGCTGGCCGCTTGTCTTTCAAGCAGTTCCTTCCCAGCAAGCGTGCCAGATACGGGGTCAAGCTCTATAAGCTCTGTGACAGGGCAACAGGCTACACATGGAGCTTTAGGATTTATGAGGGCAAAGATAGTCACGTAGAGCCGGAAGGATGCCCAGATTACATGGGGAGCGCTGGCAAGATTGTCTGGAACTTGGTGTCACCCTTATTCGGAAAGGGGTACCACTTGTATGTGGACAATTATTACAGCAGCGTGCCACTTTTTAGTCACTTGTTTGATCATCAGATTGGAGCATGTGGCACCGTGCGACCTAATCGCCGGGGCTTTCCCCAGCGGCTTGTAGATGCCCCTATAAAGCTGGGGGCGAGAGCCTGCTGCAGATGTAATAATTTGCTCGCTGTGAAGTGGCGGGACAATAAGAATGTTTTCCTTCTTACCACCCTTCACGCAGACACGACAGTACAAATTCGTACGGCGACTGGTGTTGTGGAGAAACCCCTCTGTGTCCACGAATATAACCAAAATATGGGAGGGGTGGACCTCAACGACCAGTTGATGGCGCCGTATCATATTGCCCGTAAATCGAGACGCTGGTACAAAAAAGTGTCTCTACATTTATTCCAATTGAATTTGCTGAATGCTTTTGTCTTATACAAAACTTCAGGACAGAATGTATCCTTCCTCCAATTCCAGAAGGATATCATCAACGGACTCCTGTATCCAGGCGGTTCTGTACCTCACCATCTCCTACCAAATGCAGTAAGCCGACTGCATGAGAGGCATTTTATATATGCCCTCGAGAGTACCCCTACCCAACGAGCCCCCCAAAGAAGATGTCGTGTCTGTAGCAAGCGCGGATTTAGGTGTGACACCCGTTATTTTTGTCCCCGATGTCCTGCCGATCCTGGTCTTTGTATTGGCAAATGTTTTGAACGCTTCCACACACTAGTGAAGTATTAGCGTAGGGCAAAACATATCACAGGCTAGGCACACGTACACAGGGTCTCCCAAGATGCCATCGCATTTTGAGAGACCCAAACCTGGAACCGAAAAGTTGAACAGTTACAGTTACAAAAAAAAAAGTGTAAAAAAAAAAAAAAAAAGTAAAAAGTAAAAAAACACAAAAAAAATATAAAATAAAAAAAACAAAAATAGTTGTCGTTTTTATTGTTCTCTCCCTCTCTATTCTCTCTCTATTGTTCTGCTCTTTTTTACTCTATTTTATTCTGCAAAGTTTTATTGTTATGTTTTTTCATGCTTGCTTTTCAGGTAAGTAATTTACTTTACTGTTTTCAGGTACGCCATTCAGCTGTTGAAAAATGTTTTATTTTTTACTATGTTTTTTTTATTGGTATTTGCTTTGCAGGTATGGTATGATCTTACTGTTATACTGTAATGTTACTTTGTTTGTTACATTTGCTTAGCAGGTACGCCATTCAGTTGCAGCGCGGATTTATTTAGCGTGACAGCAACAGCGTTTGCTCCCACGATATATATAAAGCTGCGACTCCAACGCTGTAGGAGGTGATTTCACCACCACAGTCCAAAAAAGAGCATATATGCCGAAGCATGGGGGCATTAGGGGCGGAGGAGCGATTTTGCTCCTAATGCCGCGTACATACGGTTGACCCACCTACGGAGGCCTCACCCGTGGAAAAGTCTGACCATGTGTACACGGCATAGAAAAGTCCGACCGTGTGTACGCGGCATAGAAAAGTCCGACCGTGTGTACGCGGCATAACTTTTTTGCGGGAGGATGCCCCCATGCTTCGGCATATATAAATTCACTCCTCACTACCTATCACAGTTTCGAAGGCCATAAAATGTCAAAATAGCACAAAAAAAAAACAAATGACCCCATTTTGGAAAGTAGACACCCCAAGGAAACTACTGAGAGGCATGTTAGTCCATAGATTTTTTTTTTTTGTCCAAAGTGATTGAATAATGACAAAAAAATAAATAAAAAATAAAAAATTTGTCACTAAATGATATATTGCTCACACATGCCATGGTTATATGTGGAGTTGCACCCTAAAATACATTCTGCTGCTTCTCCTGAGTACGGGGATACCACATGTTTGGGACTTTTTGGGAGCCTAGCCGCGTACGGGACCCCGAAAACCAAGCACCGGCTTCAGCATTTCTAAGGACGCAAATTTTTGATTTCACTCCGCACTACCTATCACAGTTTCGAAGGCCATAAAATGCCAAAATGGCATAAAACCCCCCCAAATGACCCCATTTTGGAAAGTAGACACCCCAAGCTATTTGTTGAGAGGCATATTGAGTCCATGGAATATTTTTTTTTTTTGCCCCAAGTGATTGAATAATGACCAAAAAAAATAATAAAAAAAAAAAAATGTACAAAACATTGTCACTAAATGATATATTTCTCACACATGCCATGGTTATATGTGGAATTGCACCCCAAAATACATTCTGCTGCTTCTCCTGAGTACGGGGATACCACATGTGTGGGACTTTTTGGGAGCCTAGCCGCGTATGAGACCCCGAAAACCAATCACCGCCTTCAAGATTTCTAAGGACATAAATTTTTGATTTCACTCACACAAATCTTGAAGGCAGTGCTTGGATTTCGGGGCCCCGTACGCGGCTAGGCTCCCAAAAAGTCCCACACATGTGGTATCCCTGTACTCAGGAGAAGCAGCAGAATGTATTTTGGGGTGCAATTCCACATATGCCCATGGCATGTGTGAGAAATATATCATTTAGTGACAAAGTTTTGTAATTTTTTTTTTTTGGTCATTATTCAATGACTTGGGACCAAAAAAAAAAATATTCCATGGACTCAACATGCCTCTCAGCAAATAGCTTGGGGTGTCTTCTTTCCAAAATGGGGTCATTTTGGGGGGGTTGAGTGCCATCTTGGCATTTTATGGCCTTCAAAACTGTGATAGGTAGTGAGGAGTGAAATCAAAAATGTATGCCCTTAGAAAGCCTGAGGCGGTGATTGGTTTTCGGGGCCCCGTACACGGCTAGGCTCCCAAAAAGTCCCACACATGTGGTATCCCCGTACTCAGGAGAAGCAGCAGAATGTATTTTGGGGTGCAATTCCACATATGCCCATGGCATGTGTGAGAAATATATCATTTAGTGACAAAGTTTTGTAATTATTTTTTTTTGGTCATTATTCAATGACTTGGGACCAAAAAAAAAAAATATTCAATGGACTCAACATGCCTCTTAGCAGTTTCCTTGGGGTGTCTACTTTCCAAAATGGGTTCATTTGGGGGGGTTTTGTGCTATTTTGGCATTTTATGGCCTTCGAAACTGTGATAGGTAGTGAGGAGTGAAATCAAAAATTTGCGCCCTTAGAAATGCTGAAGGCGGTGCTTGGTTTTTGGGGTCCCGTATGCGGCTAAGCTCCCAAAAAGTCCCAAACATGTGGTATCCCCATACTCATGAGAAGCAGCAGAATGTATTTTGGGGTGCAATTCCACATATAACCATGGCATGTGTGAGCAATATATCATTTAGTGACAACTTTTTGTAAACATTTTTTATTTTAATTTTTTTTGTCATTATTCAATCACTTGGGACCAAAAAAAAAAAATATTCAATGGACTCAACATGCCTCTCAGCAGTTTCCTTGGGGTGTCTACTTTCCAAAATGGGGTCATTTGGGGGGGTTTTGTACTGCCCTGCCATTTTAGCACCTCAAGAAATGAGATGGGCAGTCATAAAATAAAAGCTGTGTAAATTCCAGAAAATGTACCCCAGTTTGTAGACGCTATAACTTTTGCGAAAACCAATAAATATACGCTTATTGCGATTTTTTTTACTAAAGACATGTGGCTGAATACATTTTGGCCTAAATGTTTGACTAAAATTTAGTTTATTCGATATTTTTTACTTGTTGTTATAAGAAAAATCTTTTTTTTTCAAAATTTTCGGTCTTTTTCCGTTTATATCGCAAAAAATAAAAATCGCAGAGGCAATCAAATACCATCAAAAGAAAGCTCTATTTGTGGGAAGAAAAGGACGCAAATTTCGTTTCGGTAGAACATTGCATGACCGCGCAATTACCAGTTAAAGCAGCGCACTGACAAATTGTAAAAACACCTTGGGTCTTTAGCCTGCATATTGGTCCGGGTCTTAAGTGGTTAACTTACCCCTTGCCTACAGCTGGAATAGGAGAAGGTAGGGCCTGTGGCCTGTTGGAAAATTTGATTAGTAAGCCAGCATACCTCATATCCCAGCTGCCCTGGTAGAGCTAAACAAAGTGGCAGCATGGTCAGTATACCCCAGGCTGCCCAAATATAAGCTGCCATTTCTATAAACAGTTTCCGGTTTAATCTCCAAGCAGTGTTTTATGAGTGCAATTATTTAACAGTTGCCACGTTATTATTTTCTTCAAGTTTTGGAGGCGGATTTTCATCACATCACCTGGTTTCAAAACGCCCTTGGCCAAGTGTTCTGCTGCATACTTCAGATTTTTTAATATAAGTGATGAGATCAGATTCTTCCGATGACTTTTGCAATCAGATCATGTCGGGGCAAACAATATAACTTAATGTATTGGTAAATCATAAGCAGTTTTACTAGATTTTTTCTTTGATGTCTTAAATCTTGCTTAATAGTTCAACAGTTCAACTTAAAGTAAAGTCGTGATTAACAGCAATGACAGCAGTATGTCTGCCATTACCTTTAGGCTTCATTTCCATGGACGTTTTTACAGCCACTTTTTTTAGCCTTTTTTACAGCTTAAAAACGCCTGTCCATGTTTTTGTTTTTTTTAGCTGAAGCTCAAAAACGCCACGGTAGCGTTTTTGAGCGTTTAAGGTCTGGCGTTTTTACAGCTCTATTGCTGGAGCTTCAGAACGCACTGGTCCGGTTTTTTTTTTTTTTGGCAGCTTAAAAACGGCTCAGCTATCTACAGCTCAAAAACGTCATGGTGGGCATAAGGCCATAGACCAACATGGAAAGCCGTTTTTAAGCTGCAAAAAACGCTCAGAAAAGTGGCTGTAAAAACGTCCATGGAAATGAAGCCTTACTAGCCAAAGTTGTTTATTCTGTGCCCCCCTCAATTTCCCTCATCACTGGGCCCCAACTAGAAGACTTAATTGCTAAACTCAGCAAACTGGCATTCCACTGGCATTACATTGGCTCAGTGGCCTTTAATGACATTCTCATTGGATAGGGCATTAAGTGGAGGTTAGCCAAGAAAATGAGGAAGGTCACGTACCAGTAACTAGGTGAAATTTAATAAGGCAAAGCAAGCACGAGGCGTTTTTAAACTACAGTATAAAAAAAAAAAAGTATAATAATCATCTATATAATAATAAAGTATTATATTAAATTATAAATAATAAACTATAAAGTAATAATTATACATATAGTAATAAACACATTAATGGTTCTTCTCTTGGGCAGGACTGGTGTTTAAACTAAAGTACAGGCTTATGCCACGTACACACGATTGGAATTTCCGACAAGAAAACCGTGGATTTTTTTCCGACAAAATGTTGGCTCAAACTTGTTTTGCATACACACTGTCAAACAAATGTTGTTGAAAATTCTGAACGTCAAGAACGCAGTCACGTACAACACTACGATGAGCCGAGAAAAATGAAAGGGTCACTAAAGGAAACATTTTTTTATTTTTTTGCTGAAATGACTGTTTACAGGGTGCAGAGACATAAAAGTTAACCGATTCCTTTTAAAAAATATTAAAAATAGATAAAAATCAATCATATAATGTGCCTCTAGTTTCACTTTCGTTTTTTAAACTGGTTTCAGGTTTCTGTGAAGTAAAGTGAAACACAGAACAAAAACAAACAAATCCAGGGCAGTGTTTTGTTTTTAAAATTAATCTAATTGGTTCTGAGGAGTTTTAGACACACAGCTTGGACCACAGTGAAAAGCTGCCATGACAGTTTTCATAAGGAGCCAGACAAGCAGGAAGTGTGGAGATCAGAGCAGAATTACAGCAACTTCAAAGCAAAAACGAACAACAAGGACATGAAACCAGGACTGCAGTAAGGTAAAGGTAGCTATTTAGCTAAAAAATAAAAATAAAATTCCTTTAGTGATCCTTTAAGTTCAATGCAAGCATGTGTTGACTTGATTCCGAGTATGCAGGTTTTTTTTTTGGAATTTCATATAGGCGATTTGAATTTCCGACAAGAACTTTTCCCGTTGGTAAATTTGAGAACCAGCTCTCAAATTTTTTGCCGTCGGAAATTTTCCAACAGAAAATGTCCAATGGGCCTACGCACGGTCAAAATTTCCAACCAAAAACCAAACTTTTCTTGTCACAAATTCTGATTGTGTACGCAGCATTACTTTAAACACCAGCAAGCACAACAGCCTCAGAAGATCCAAACTATTACAAAATCTAATAAAGCCCAGGTAAAAATGGAAATTCCTGCTCTTTTGTAAAAAAAAAAAAAAACTTAAAAGCAGCGCCAGCTGCTATACTCATCCAATCTCACACACTGTCTATCTCTCACTGCTCTGGCTTTCTGCAGCCACTCCTGGATTAAACGACACCTAGCATCATTCAGCCCACTTCCTGAAGGCGCAGGGCACCATCCTCAGCCTTGGACTTATGGAAGAAATTCTGCAGAAAGTAGGGACAAGCTATAAACTGCTCTGCTCCTCTCTCAGTGGCATTTCGCATCTGCCCACCTCCAGAGAAAGAAGCAGCAGAAGACATATGACTTCACTGAACCCCACCAAAGACACCTGTGAAAAAGGGTACAAATATTGATTTTTCTTTGTTGCAGGTGATGCTCCAAGAGGATCGGGTGAACCTGACCAAATCGTAATTATTTGTAGGGGCCATTTACACATGCACCCCACGTATGATGGGGCACTGTCGTGACATTTTTTATTTACATGGATCCCCAGCATGCCTTCACAACACACATGCGACTGTACACAATATCTGGCTCTATTTGTTGATCCTGCCAGAAGATCTTTTGATTTCCCGCTTCCTTTAGCAAGGTGACAACACTTTGTTCTGCAGAACAATCACACAGCTGCATTGATACCCTGTCAATCTTAGATGGACTTGATGTAAAAGAAAAAAGCCCAATGCCAGCTAACAATTGTTATGGTTTTTTTCCCCCTCTATGTATTTATCACTGGCATTTATATTTATATAATGCCAACCATTTATGCAGCACTTTACATACTGTATATTCACACTCTCTGCCCTGAAGGAGCTTACAACACACACACACACACACACACACACACACACACACACACACACACACACATTAGGGCCAGTTAAGAAAGAACCAAATAACCTACCTGCATGTCTATGGAGTGTAAGAGGAAACCAAAACACCAAGAGGAAACCCACACAAGTACAGGAAGAACATGCAAACTCTTTGTAGATAAATGTCCTGGGTGGTATTCAAACTGAGTACTCAAGTGCTGCAAGGAAGCAGTGCTTGCCATTATTCATTTATTTTTTTGTCGGTTGGGGGAAAAAAAAAAAAAAAAAAAATCCATACCTACTTTTGTATCCTAATCCTTTTAAACCAACTTGTCCATGCTGCTGCCAGATCCCACATAGCCAAGACTGTTTAAAACGGACAAGTGCTGGTTCACACTGTTGCGATTTCTGTTGAGACTTATGGCCCATACACACGATCCGAATATCGGACGAAAACGATCGTCCGATGATGGATCGTACGATTTTCGGATCGTGTGTACACTACTTTCGACAGCCGATCACGACCGTTCATCCGATTAAATTCGATCGGACAAGCGCGAAAATTTTTCTCGTCCGATGTCCGATTTTCATTTAGTCAGTACAGCCATCGTCCGATAATACAATACAAATACATTTCAACACGTGACATCACTTCCGATCGTTTTTTTCTATCGTACGATAATTTTCGTGAGTTTACAAACCTATTTTATTTTACTCGCGATTATTAAGCGAAAAAAGTCGTACGATCAGTCGGCCGATATTCGGATCGTGTGTATGGGCCATTAAAGTAGATGTAAACCCAATTTATTTATTTATTTTCTGTCACAATGTAGAGTATGAGATTACCCATCATCTGTGCCCAGTCTTGCCACAAATAGTTAATCCAGCTCTGAGCAAATCCTATTTTCTTTTTTCAGTGAGATAAACGGACAAACAGGAGAAAACTTGTGTCCGTTCTTCCCCCTTTCTATGAATGACAGGTGATTTACATATCATGCACTAGCCTGAGACAGGCATTTTTTAATTTCCACCCCTTTTTTGAAGTTATGTGGTTACTTTTCTGGATTTTTACTGGATGTTAGTGATCATAGCAGAATTTAAAAGAAAGGGGAATGAATCTGCACCACGGACAACTTAAATTGGTGATGAGTGAACAAGTGAAATAAAATAAGGGTAGTGAATTATGGTAATTAAATTATTGTAGTGGCAGCCCCTGCATAAAAAACTCCACCTAGGTGGAGGAAAATGATTAAGTGTAGATAGCAGGTGATGGCGCCTACTTAAATTAATATGTTAGTGCAAAAAAGTGTAGCCAAAAACAGTGCAAATACTGGTGACTATAAATGTAAGATGCTATGTAGTGCAAATCCTTGTAATGGAAACTGCAGTATTGATATTACATATAATAAAAACAATATGTGATAAATAAAATGATAATAATAATCCAAGAAAGTCCAATTTCCAATCTTGCTATATACAGGAAAATTATTTTCAAAATTGCTTCATGCAAAATAAAGTGATAGGTGCTTCAATATGTCATAAATAAAATGATAATAATAATCCAAGAAAATCCAATTTCCAATCTTGCTATATGCAGAAAAATTATTTTCAAATTGCTCCATGCAAAATAAAGTGATAGGTGCTTCATGCAGATATAGCCGTCAGTGGATCATTCAGTGCTCTCCCCCAATGGTCCCGCACTCACCCAATCCAATCACCCCTACAGGCGTAATAAGCTCTCATAACAAGTGTCCACACTTCTATATCTGTCAGGTTCTTTCACATGGGATCTGTCCAACCGCTCATAGAGAAGACAAACGAAAGCGCCCAATACCGTTTCACAGACAAACTTTATTTCTGACAAAATGGGTACTCACATTTAACATGTAGTATAAAAGCCTTAAGAAATGAGTGCTGTAGCTCAGAGGAACGAACGCTCTACCGGTTTCGTCGTGCTGACGTCATCTGGAGCGTGCCTCTGAGCCTTCAGCACTTCCATATTAAGGAATACACAGGAATAGGGCTGCAACTAACAATTATTTTCATAATCGACTAGTTGGCTGATTATTGTTTCGATAAATCGGATAATAGCCTTAAAAAAAAAAATAGCATTTTTTTTTTTTGGGCCAATTTGTTGTTGGGCAGATAACAAAAAACACAAATTGCTGCAAAAACACATTACATGGTTTTCTGCAGCTTCTCCATTGAAGTATATTAAACCAACATTTTTTCATAAAATAGCACCGTTTTGTGTTAAAAGGTCCTTGCCCTTTCCAAATCCGCAACAGCCGAAATAAAAATCATGGATGTGAACGAGTCCCATAGGAAAACATGTAACTGAACTGTAGTGTGTTTCTGCAAAAAGCACCATAAAACAGAGGTGTGACCCCGGCCTGATATGTTTAGTAACATAATAGGGTAAAAAAAAAAAAAGGTACAAAAAGAGCAAATAATTTCTACTGTAAGGGGTTCATTTTTTTACTGTGGGACAGTGAAAGTAATATTAACAGTAGCAATTTGCTTTTTTGTACTATAAAGGGCTAATTTTAGTTTTTTAACCCCATTATGTTACTGGCCGATTATTAATGGATTATGAAAATTGTAATCGATTAATTTCATAATCGATTAGTTGTCGATTAATAGATTAGTTGTTTCGGCCCTACACAGGAGAAAATGCATGTTGACAAGGGGAGTGTAGAGGTGGGCGGGGAGTCTACCGACATCACAACGCTACCCACAGAGCTCCAGACAACAAACCCACCCACAGAATCTGCAGTTTTTCAGTTATTATAACAGACAGAGGGGATACACATTTTTGACAGTTAAGGATACATGCAGGAGGCATGTATATCCTTAACCACTAAACGACCGCCCACTGTATATATACGTCCTTTTTTTAAAGACGGATATCTCAGTAACGGCAGCAGCTGCTGCCACAACCGAGATATCCATATTTACAGTGGGCAGTTCTGTCAACGATAACGGCGGTCTCCGCGGCGGATTCGCCTTTATCGGTGGCGGGAGAGGGCCCCCCCTCCCGGCGCTTACCGTCGGTAGCGGTGGAGGCGATCGGGTCCGCTCGTCTGCTGTCCGGGGATGCGAGTGAGGGAAAAAATTTCCCTCATCCGTCCCCATAGCTCTGCTGGTTGGAAGTGACGTCAAAACGTCAGTCCCACCCAGCATCTTAACTGGTTGCGGACCGCCGCATGTACATTTACGTCAGCAGAATGGCACAGGCAGGCACATCAACGTATATACCGATCGGGACCCCCCCCCCCCCGGTGCATGCGACGGTCCGTTTTGCTGGCCGAGCGATCAGGGATGAGGGGGCGGCTAGTCGTTTTTGTCCGCCCCCTCTGGATCGCTCCCAGCCGATCCGCGCGCTCCCCCGCCCTGCCACTTCCTCCTCCTGTGTAAACACAGGAAGGGGGAAGTGATGTGATCTCTCCACTCTGCGTTTTTTTCAACCACCGCTGAGGAGAGATCACATCGCACATTAAGTCTGCACAACACTACACTGACACCAGGACATGTAGGCACATTTAACCCACGCGATCGCCCCCCCACACCCCCCCCCCCCTGTCACTGAATGCAGTGACTATATGTATGATCACTGCAGTTAGTGTCAGTGTGACAGTCAGTTAGTGTTAGGTCCAGGGTAGCCCCCGTACCCCCCCTAATAAAGTTTTAACCCCTTGATCACCACCCTAGTTAACCCTTTCACTCCCTATTGCCAGCGTCACTAAGCGATCATTTTTTTGATTGCTGTATTAGTGTCGCTGTTCCCGCTAGGGAGCTATTTTTTTTCTTATTGCGATTTTTTTTTTACTAAAGACATGTGGCTAAATAAATTTTGGGCTAAATGTTTGACTAAAATTTAGTTTATTTGATTTTTCTTATAACAAAAAGTAAAAAATATTGTTTTTTTTTTTCAAAAATGTCGCTCTATTTTTGTATATAGCGCAAAAAATAAAAAATGTCAGAGGCGATCAAATACCACCAAAATGAAGCTCTATTTGTGGGAAGAAAAGGACGCAAATTTTGTTTGGAAGCCACGTCGCACGAGCGCGCAATTGTCTGTTAAAGCAACGCAGTGCCGAATCACAAAAAGGGGCCTGGTCATTTACCTGCATTTTGGTCCGGGTCTTAAGTGGTTAAAGAGACAATTTCTTTGTTTACCTTTTTTTCCCCCCTTTTTTTTTTTCTTTTTCATTTAAGCCTAAATATGAGATGTGAGGTCTTTTTGACCCCAGATCTCATATTTAAGAGGACCTGTCATGCTTTTTTCTATTACAAGGGATGTTTACATTGCTTGTAATAGGAATAAAAGTTATAATTATTTTAATTTTTTTTATTTCAGTGTTAAAAATGATAAAATGAATAAAAATAAATCCGAAACCAAAAAAATAATTTTTTTAAAGCGCCCCGTCCCGACGAGCTTGTGCGCAGAAGCGAACGCATACACGAGTAGCGCCCGCATATGAAAACTGCATTCAAACCACACAAGCGAGGTATCGCCGCGATCGTTAGAGCAAGAGCAATAATTTTAGCCCTAGAACTCCTCTGTATCTCAAAAAATGTAACCTATAGAATTTTTTAAACGTCGCCTATTGAGATTTTTAAGGGTAAAAGTTTGACGCCATGCCACAAGCGGGCGCAATTTTTAAGCGTGACATGTTGGGTATCATTTTACTCGGCGTAACATTATCTTTCACAATATGTAAAAAAATTGGGCCAAATTTATTGTTGTCTTGTTTAATTAAAAAAAGTATTTTTTTCCAAAAAAAAAAAAAGTGCGCTTGTAAGACCGCTGCGCAAATACGGTGTAACAAAAAGTATTGCAATGACTGCCATTTTATTCTCTAGGGTGTTAGAATTTTTTTTTATAATGTTTGGGGGTTTTAAGTAATTTTCTAGCAAAAAAAAAATGTTTTAGTCTCGTAAACACGAAATCTGAAAAACACCCTCGGTCCTTAAGTGGTTAAAGATCAGCACTATGGCAGTAGTTCAGAAAGGTCGAGTGTGGGTTTACATCCACTTTAAGTCGCATGACAAGGAAGTCACATTGTCAATGGTGCCCGTTCACATCAATGAACAGAATACAGAATAAGCCAACTACATCCAAACTTGCATCAAAGTCGCATTACCAAAATAGCACTGAAAATTGCATGTAAAGCACATCGCAGTAGTGTGAACCTAAGGAATGAATGAAAGTGTATGCATGTGCATAAGCAGCCCAGCCTGGAGATTTTGCAGCGGTGGCTGTGTATCTCCCACAACAGTGAATTCAAATTATTATTATTTTTTTTTAACACACCAGAATGCAGCATTCTGAAAACATTACTTTCAATGACTCTCCTCTAATAATATGCCTGCAACAAGTAGGTGCTGCAATTTACAACCCAGTGGCAAAGTATAAGCAGCTGACACCGTTGGCTGAATGGCGTATTTGTATTTGCAGTCTCAGCAAGAGGTGAAATCTGAGACTGTGACTATAAGTTAGAGTTCCACTCAATCCTCTGTCTCATGCATCCACTTTCAGAAATACTAACTTGACCTACTACTAATTTTAGCAGTGTGTTTGACGTCTGAGTATGTGGTAGTGATGATTGGTAAACAGGAAGCAAGAACTTCCTCTGGTTAAAAATGGTGACATCAGAGGGGGAGGGTGGTGTGGCCTTTGTGTTGACCAAAAAGCAAATTTATGGTCAACTTGGAGCAAGAGATTCGACTCCAGATAGAATGAGGATGCCAGAGCTTGCGCAAGATCTAGGATTTTGAGAATCAGCAGCCACATTGCATAGGCACTTCCAGTCTTAGAAATGTTCGATGGTAATTAAAGGGTCACTAAAGGAAAAACATTTTTTTTGCTGAAATTACTGTTTACAGGGTATAGAGACATAAAAGTTAACCGATTTCTTTTCAAAATGATTAAAAATAGATAAAAATCAATCATATAATGTGCCTGCAGGTTAGTTTCACTTTTGAACTGGCTTCATGTTTCTGTGAAGTAGAAATAGACACACAGAACAAAAACAAACAAATCCAGGGCAGTGTTTTGTTTTTAAAATTAATCTCATTGGTTCTGGGAAGTTTTAGACACACAGTAATGACAGCTCAGACCACCGTGAGAAAGCTCCCAGCACTGTGGTTATAAGGAAACAGACAAGCAGGAAGTGTGGATAACAGAGCAGGGTTACAGCAACTTCAAAGCAAAAATGAACAATAAGGACATGAAACCATTACTGCAGTAAGGTAAAGGAAGCTATTTAGCTAAAAATAAAAAAATTCCTTTAGTGATCATATCCATCACAAAAACACACATAGGTAAGAGGCGAAAACTGTATGATCAGGTGCACATCACTACCAACCTATGGATAAGCAACTAGCGGAGGGCAAAAAAATGTCTTTTGCAGTCAAAGGGGTTAGCTTTTTATAGGGCAAAGAAACAACAACAACGCCTACTAGGTACTAGACATGGCAACACTGGCACCAATGGCCATGACCACCTCAAAAGAGGTGCTTGCCAATTTGCTTTGCAGCCTCCTAGCAGGCACTGTCCCTGTCCCCTGCCAAGCTGTCCCTTTCTCCAAAGCAAATGTCAAAAGTGAAAAGATGATATTTTGCACCCAACGAGCCTTTTATATTCAAGAATAGCGAGAAAAGAAAGAAAGAAAAGAAAAAAAGGATACATAGCATGAATGTAGTTGTGCGCAACACTGAAGACTGTGGACTAGGCTGTCTCCTATTTCCTAGACACAGACGCAGTGACAACGACGACAACGACAACAAAAAGGGTAAGAACAAAGCAGCCAGGCCCTTGGAAATTCTAGATAGACTGTCCAGAATATCTCTGATTTATAAAGCCAAAGCCAGACATTTAAATAGTTCCCCAGCACAGGTTTAAAAAAAAAAAAAAGTGGTTGTAAAAAGGTTATTTAAAAAAAAAAAAAACATGTCATACTTACCTCCACTGTGCAGTTCATTTTGCACAGTGGCCCCAATCCTCCTGTTCTGGGGTACCATGGCGGCTCTCTCAGGTCCTCACAGCTTTAGATAACCCCCTCTGGGAAGCGCTTTCCCAAGGGGGATTATCTTGTTGGCACGCTCCCGGGTCCTGCATTCAGAGTCCATATCCGCCAATTGCAGGACTTGGCCCCGCCCCCCTACATCAGTGGATTTGATTGACAGCAGCATGAGCCAATGGCTGCTATCAATCTATCCAATGAAGAGCCAAGAAGCCTGCACAACGATTGAGCGCGTTCACAACACGGGACTTTCCAGTGCTCAGGTAAGTAAAAACGGGGAGTTGGGTGGGGCCGGTAACCATCAATGTTTTTTCACCTTAATGCAAGGTGGAAAAAACACAAACCTTTACATCCCCTTTAACCTCCCTGGCGTTATGATTCTGTCTGGAATTTTGTACCAAAAGCGTTGCAATTGTTTTGCAAGGAAATGTGGTGTTATGTATTATAGGCCTGCAATTCTTAGTAAGTACTTACTTAAATCTATCTAAACAAGAGTCTAATAGGCATCCCGGGTATGATTTTTTTTTTTTTTTTTTTATTAAAAATTATAATATAATAAATAATTATAAAAAATTATAACAAATAATAATATAATTATAGTAAAAATTATTCAATAATGTAATCAAATCAAAATAACTGAAATTTGCTCAGTTGCAGAATTTTTGCTGTCATTTTTTTTTTTTATGACGAATTTCCCCATAAATCGCTATCGCTAAATTCTGCAAGTGATTATAATTTATTATCGCTGTTTTTTAGCTGCTCTAAAACAATTTTTGCCATAAAGGGACACTTTTGGTTGCTATGGGCAATCTACAGTTTGCAGGGAGAAAGAAAAGTTTTTATTATATAAAAGGACATGTAGGACACTGGGCAGACCACTAGGGACAGGGGGGGTGTGTATTTTTTACATACAGTACTGTAATCTATAAGATTACAGTGTACTGTATGTAATGTGTTTGTTTACATTTTTGAATTTGGCGCCGTTCTCCGTCCACGTGTGTCGTAACGTCGCAGGGAACGGAGATCGGCGGCGCGCGGGGACGCTGTGTGAATCGAGCAGGCACCCGCTCGCTCACACAGCGGGGATGCATCGCTGGATCCACGGAGAAGGTAAGTAAACTGTCTCTGTGGATGCTGCGAGGCGAGCCCGTGTCTGACACGGGATCAACGATAGTAGCAGGAAATTTTTACCCCGTGTCAGACACGGGAAAACCGCCAGGGAGGTTAAATACTTGCCTCGCCTCTCAAGCAGTGTTAATTTTGACGTTAAAATTTTGATTTTGTTTTAGTCTTTTGACTAAAATGCCGTTTTAGTCATATTTTATTCTACTAAATCTCCAGTATATTTTAGTCGACAAAATCTAATGAATTTAGTTAAATTGTAATGCAGTATTTAACCACTTTAGCCCCGGACCATATTGCTGTCCCAAAGACCAGAGCACTTTTTGTGATTCTGCACTGCGTTGCTTTAACCGAAAATTGCGCGGTCGTGCGACGTGGCTCCCAAACAAAATTGGCGTCCTTTTTTTCCCACAAATAGAGCTTTCTTTAGGTGGTATTTGATCATCTCTGCGGTTTTTATTTTTTGTGCTATAAACAAAAATAGAGCGACTATTTTGAAAAAAATGCAATATTTTTTACATTTTGCTATAATAAATTTCCCCAAAAAATATATAAAAAAACATTTTTTTTCCTCAGTTTAGGCCGATACGTATTCTTCTACATATTTTTAGTTAAAAAAATAAAATAAAATAGCAATTAGCGTTTATTAATTGGTTTGCGCAAAATGTATAGCGTTTACAAAAAAGGGGGTAGTTTTATGGCATTTTTATTATTATTTTTTTTCGGTACTGCAATATTATGGCGGACACATCGGACACTTTTGACACATTTTTGGGACCATTGGCATTTTTATAGCGATCAATGCTATAAAAATGCATTGTATTACTATAAAAATGCCATTGGCAGTGAAGGGGTTAACACTAGGGGGCAGGGAAGGGGTTAAGTGTGTTCCTGGTGTGTTCGAACTGTATGGGGGGGTGGCCTCACTAGGGGAAATCACTGATCTTCTGTTCATACATTGTATGAACAGAAGATCAGCGTTTCCCCCGCTGACAGGAACAAGAGCTGTGTGTTTACACACACAGCTCCCGTTCCCCGCTCTGTAACGAGCAATCGCGGGTGCCCGGCGGCGATCGTACCTGCCGGGCACGCGCGCGGGACTCGGGGGGCACGTGCGCGCCCTACAAGCTGCTAAAGGGAGGACGTAGAGCTACATGTTCCCGCGTAGCAGTGCCACCGTCCCGCAGTAATATGACGGCGGGCGGTCGGCAAGTAGTTAAGCATTTCTCTACAATTGCCAAATCTAGCAGACCCCAGATCTCTCAGTAAAGAGTAACTGTCACTGACCATGCTATCACTAGAGATGTTGTTCATCCTCTGTGAGGGCAATAAAATGTACCAAGAAAAAAATAAAATAAAAAATTACATATACACACACACACACACACACACACACACACACACACACACACACACGTATATGTATATATATATATATATATATATATACTCTCTCGGCGTATAAAAAAGGGAGAGAAAGAATAGGAGAAATAGAAAGACAGCTAGAGAGAGTGGTGGGGTGGGGCAAGATATTAGGATATAGAGAGATAAAAGGCAAAGAAAGGAAAACAAAAAGAGTGGCACATCCTAAAATGTACCATAATGGGTTTTGATAATGTACAAGTGGAAGGGACTTGGGAGCGCTAAATGTCCGTGGGTTAGGGGCGCAAATTACTTGTTTTGCCTTGGGTGCCGACAACACACTCTACGAAAATAATTTTACTGTTAGGGGTCCCCACAACTTGGGAAATTCTATCAAGGGGGTCACGGCACTAGGAAAGTTGAGAATCACTGCTCTAGAGCCTTCGGCTATGCCCGCAGCCACGCGAGAGAAGCTGAGCGTGGCCGAGAGAAGCCGAACAAACAGGACACCCGGACGGCTGGAGGGACCCCGCGCAAGGAAGCCGCAGACGGATACCCACAAGGCTGGACGGACGCCGGACGAGCATCCAAAAGGTAAGTTTTTTTTTTTCTGTCTAAACTTGGGGTGCGCGCTATACCTCGATAAATACAGTATTTATATAATATATGTGCACAATTTTAAAGCTATTTATTCAACATAACATCATCCTTTATGTTTTACCCAACAGCTTAGCATTATATTGTGTTTGGTGCACTAAAATTCATTTAGGCTGGGTTCACACTTGTGTGGTGAGAATTTCAGCTCTTTTATCTCTGCAGATAGATAAGGGAAGTGTTCAGCAGATTAGCTCCATTTTTGCTGCGAATTTGGAGACCTGGGGGAAGTTCCGAGTGAGAGGAGAGTGGGGGAGAAATGTATTGAGCTGAATGAGAGAAATTCCTGAAGAGAACTGAACACATCTGCTGAATCAGCTGTGTACCCATAGAAGATAATGGGACTGAATTCGCACCGCAAGGCCTCCACAATGCATACGGATTTCCGGCAATGCCCAGTGCGAATGCATCGCACATATGTGAACCAGCCTCATTGAAAACAATGTATTTAGAAATGTTCTGCGTTTTGGATGCGGTTGAAACTGCAACCAATTCGCATAGGTGTGAACCCAGCCTTAATAGTAGTTTAGCCTAAAACCTGCATTTGATAAACCGCTGCGCAAATATCGTGGCATAAAAAACTTGCAACAACCACCATTTTTTCCCTCCAGGATATTTGCTTTCAGAAAATATATAATGTTTGGAAGTTCCAAGTAATCAGCTAGTAAAAAAATAAAAAAAAATAAAAGACAATTTTTACATGCTTTCTTTATATTCCTTTTTATTCTGTGATCCGACTAACAATTAAAGGGTGGCTATATTCCTTCTTCCACTATACAGTGCCTTGAAAAAGTAGTTTTTTTTATTTATAGCGCAAAAAAATAAAGAACGCAGTGGTGATGAAACACCACCAAAAAAAAGCTCTATTAGCGGGGCTTTTTTTGTTTACATAAATTTAATTTTATTATAGTGTCGCATGACCGTGCAATTTTCAGTTAAAGTAACGCAGTGCCATATCACAAACAAATGGTCTAGTCACAAAGGGGGTAATAAATATTCTGGAGGTCAAGTGGTTAAATGTCTTAGTGGTGAACAGTTTATTTCACACAAATCATAGCAAAAGAATTGCCAACAATTTCTGTGCTGCATGTGAAAACTTTTGTCACGTAAATGGCTATTATTCCAGCTTCTGAAAAGGAAGTCACATTATCCTCCTCACTGCAAGGTTATGCTTTTTTCCTATATTGGCCAAAACAGCAACTAAAATTGTAATGATAGAATAAAAATGCCTTTCTAGTCACCATGCCATGGTGAGGCAACCCTTGTCATCAATAAATAATAACACACATCACACACACACACAAAAAAAAAAAACTGTCACATCATACCTGGACTGGCTTTCCAAAGCCAAATGTTTTTTTTGGGCTCGACAACCTAGAACTGTGGCCTTTCCCTAGGTTGCCACACTCACCAAACTAGGTGTAGGAGGAATTTTTGGTCCCTTCTGGTGCATTGGCAGCCAATTCACACAAACACACCAGAGCAGGCCTTCCTGGCAAGAATGGCCCCCCAGCTGGCATCGACAGATAGAACACAAATCTTCAAATGGAGAGAAAATCACCTTAGCACGGACAGCTTTAAAACGACATTCTAGATATAGACAGTGAAACTATTCAAGTCAGCTGGGTTACTTCCCGTTTTATGGCTGTGAGAAACTTTTTAGTGTGAAAATTGTATTACATCATCTTTCTATATGTGAGAGATGCAAATGGACTGCAGTAGAAGCAATGCTGTATCCTGTCCTAGGCCAACAAGGCCCAGGCCTAGGGCAGCATTTTGCAGGGGGGCAGCACGGACAGTGTCCCCGCCGGCTTGCGCTACACTGCAAGACAAATTAGTTTAGTGCCCCCATAAATCGGCCGCACTGCTTCCAGTATGTCCCATAGCCAAACAGGAAGTGAGAGGAAATTATGCAAATTAAGGGAATCCATTGCCTTAAATTTCAGGGTGGGTCTTAAACCGCAAGGGGTGTGGCCTTGACAGGAAGGGGTGGGTCATATTTAAACTAGGGTAAGCATGAGTTTAGTCAGGCCTAGGGCAGCACAAAACCTAAATACACCCGAGTAGAAGTGTTTAGCTATATAGGGAAGTAAAAGGGGATGCAACAGAGTTGAATGGACTAGTGAACTACAGCAATCAACACCTTGATGAAATGTTGAAGCCCTGAGCAGGCTGGCTACCTAGGCTTAAAGCTTACTTGTCAAAGTGTACCCTAAAATGTATTATTTCATATACAATATATTACCAAAAGCTTACCTATAGGTAAGCTTTATTAATACCAATCTCCAAAATAATATCTACGCTAGGTCAAAATAAACAAACAAGTAGCCTCTTAGAGTCGGTTCACACTGGGGCGACTTGGAATCCGACTTGAAGTCGTCTCAAGTCGTCCCAAGTCGTGCTGTCCAGAAAAGCAATGTAAGTGAATGGGAGCGGTGTTAATACACACTACTCATGTCGCTCCGACTTCAGAAGAGGTTCCTGTACTACTTCAATCAGACTTCTAGGCGATTTGTACCCATTGATTTCAATGGAAGTCGCTTCCAAGTCTGATCACTGTTTTAATTGAAGCTACTTTCCAGCAAGATAACATACATTTCTCAGGCAAACCCCTCCCTCCCCTTCCCTCTCCCAGAGCTGATTGTTGTTTTATTGGCCACTGGAATGTCTCCTGACCTGAAAAGGACTTCAAGTCGTGTTGTAAATCGCCCCAGATCGCCCTGTGGTTCATGCTCAAGTCGTGTTGAAGTTGCTTCTGAAAGTCGTGCTGGAAGTCGTGTCGCCCCAGTGTGAACCGACTCTTAAAAACTCTGATACCAGTTGAACAAATAAAATGCAAAAAAAGCAGCGCTGGTTACAATAATAATAAACAAAATGTAAAATAACATCTGTGCAGATGCAGATTATTACACACACAACAAAGTGATCAAGGAACTCCCAGAACACAGCAGGGACCCGTGAGGACTGCGCAGCGTGACTCGCCCATGCGCAGTGAAGCCGCAGCGCTCCACTTCCCAATTCCCTCACCGAGGATGGTGGCGGGGGGAAGCCGAGAGCCGAGCGGAAGCTCGGCTTTTGGCTGCCGACATCACAGGCACCCTGGACAGGTAAGTGTCAATTTGTTTTAAGAAGTCAGCAGCTGCAGTATTTGTAGCTGCTGGGTTTAAAAAAAAAAAAAACAATTCCGGTGAACCTCCGCTTTAAGTCTTTCATAATGTGATGCATACTAGCACATTAGGCCCTTAAAGTGGTTCTAAAGGCTAAAAACCGGAGTTAGTCTTACCGGTAACTCTCTTTCCAGGAGTCTTCCAGGACAGCCCTGAGATATATGGCTCCTCCCTCCGGGACAGGAAACACATTCCCCCAAATCATAAAAGGAGGTCCTCCAGGCCTTCTCCTCAGTTCATCCAAGAATTCCTGAAGGCTCTGAAAAACATAACATACTAACACATCGTCAGTACACATATCCAACTCCTGTTTACAAACTATAAACTCTGGGTGGGAAACCGGGCTGTCCTGGAAGACTCCTGGAAAGAGAGTTACCGGTAAGACTAACTCCGGTTTTCCCCCCTCGTCTTCCAGGACAGCCCTGAGATGATAAACAAGAAACTTACTTGTCAGGGTGGGGTAGCCGCCTGGAGGACCCTTCGGCCAAATGACTGATCCTTCTCAGACATCAAGTCCAGGCGATAGTGCTTGGCGAAGGTCGTATAGTTTGACCACGTTGCCGCCTTACAGATTTCTTCCGGAGAGGCTCCGGCCTTTTCCGCCCAGGAACTCGAAACCGCTCTAGTAGAGTGTGCTTTGACAAATGGGGCTTGCTTCCCCTCTAACTCATAAGATTTAGCTATCGCTAACCTGATCCACCTGGCAATAGAAGACTTAGATGCTTTTTGCCCTTTCTTAATCCCCGAAAAATTAACAAAAAGAGAATCAGACTTCCTGAGTTCCTTGGTTACCTTTAAATAAATTAAAATACATCTCTTAACATCTAGAGATGTCCCCTCTGAGCTCGAGGGAGACAAAAAAGTCGGAAGGACAATGTCCTGAGTCCTGTGAAATGAGGACGCTACCTTAGGGAGAAAACTGGGGTCTGTCTTCAACACAACTCTATCCTCATAAATTAACAAAAAAGGCTCTCTGATAGAAAGCGCCTGAAGGTCACTTACCCTCCTGGCGGAAGTGACTGCTACCAACAGAACTGTCTTAAGGGTTATCCATTTTAAGATAGATTCCTCCAGAGGCTCAAATGGACTAGCTGACAATGCTTTAAGTACCAAAGAGAGATCCCAAGGAGGACAGGGTGAGATCTTCACCGGCCTAGATCTAGACAAGGCTTTGAAAAAATTCTTAATAAAAGCATTCTGCTGAAGGGAACATTGAAGAAAGACACTAAGGGCCGCAACCTGTACTTTTAAGGTACTTGGGGATAGACCCATGTCTACTCCTGCCTGCAGAAAATCTAGAATGGCTGGGACCTTTGGTTGATAAATTTTTCGCTCTTCTAACCAGGAACAAAATTTTTTCCAGAATTTGGCATAAATTTTTCTAGTAACCGGTTTTCTGCACTGAATCAGGGTTTTGATTACTTTCTCCGAGAAGCCCTGTGTTCTCAGCAACTGTTCCTCAGATACCACGCAGTTAGTTTTAGTCTGTCTACCTGCGGATGAAGAATGGGACCCTGTGATATTAGATCCCTCCTGCTGGGAAGATGAAATGGGGAGAGAATGGCCAGCCTTTTCAGAATGGCAAACCAAGGTCTTTTCGGCCAAAAAGGAGCAACCAAAATTAGATCGGTTCTTTCCGTCCGAAATTTCTGAAGGACTGCTGCTATCATCCTTATTGGAGGGAAAGCGTAGCAGCTGTTGAACTTCCATGTCTTGGAAAAAGCATCTATCCCTGTAGCCCTGTCCCCTGGATGGATCGAGAAGAACTGTATTACCTTCTTGTTCTTTTCGGAGGCGAAAAGGTCCACCTCCGGTTGACCCCACTTCTGCACTATTTGAGCGAAAACCTCCTCGTGTAGTGCCCACTCGTCCTGACTCACCTGTTGACGGCTCAGATAATCCGCTAGGGAGTTCTGGGTGCCCTTTAGGTGGACCGCTGTCAGTGAAGCCAGATTTGTTTCTGCCCAGGAAAAAATTTCGTTGGCTATAGCCTGAAGAGCAGGACTTCTCGTGCCCCCCTGCTTGTTCACATATGCCACAGTTGTTGCATTGTCTGTGCGAACCTGCAGATGTCGCCCTTTCAGGGTTGTCTGAAACACTTCGATTGTTTTCAGGACTGCCAGGAGTTCTCTCTGGTTTGAGGAACGTCCTGCCTCTCTTGGAGACCATGTTCCCTGGGCCACTGCCTCCCCCAGGTGGGCTCCCCACCCCCAGGCACTGGCATCTGTAGTTACTACTGTTTCTACCGGCAGGGTCCAGGTTAGACCCTTGTCTAGATTGTTGCGCGTTCGCCACCACCATAGAGTCCTTTTGACTCGGGATGAGATTGGAATCTGGACCTCCAAGTCTTGCCTTTGGCCACTCCAAAACCGAAGCATTAGTTGCTGCAACGGACGTTGATGGAACCTCGCCCAGGGTACCGCTGGAAAACATGCCGTCATAAACCCCAGTACTCTCATAACTTGTCTGACCGAAGCCTCTCGGTTGGACTGTAACTGGGCTGCTGCTTGCTCTACCTTTACCATCTTTTCTTCTGGAAGATAAAATTTTCTCACTACAGAAGATATCCTGTAACCTAGGTACAGAACCTCCTGAGATGGGGTCAGTTGAGACTTGTCTCGGTTGATTATCCAGCCGAGAGAGGAGAGAAAGTTCTGAGCTTCCTGCAAATCCTCTTCCAGCTGTTGGGCTGATCCTGCCACGAACAGGAGATCGTCCAGATAAGGGATTACAATTATCGCCTTGTTTCTCAGCGGTGCTAGAGCCTCTGCCAGGATCTTTGTGAAAATTCTTGGCGATGAGGACAGACCAAAGGGAAGAGCTTGAAACTGGAAATGTTTGATCTCCGAGTTCACATTCACCGCTACCCTGAGGAACTTTTGGAAGTCCCCATGAATTGGGACGTGCAAGTAGGCATCCCTGAGGTCCAGGGTGGCCATGTAACACCCTGGAAATAGAGATCTTGCCACTGTGAAAATTGACTCCATCTTGAACTTTTTGTATTTTACAAATTTGTTCAGGGGACGAAGATTCAAGATCATTCTGAATTTTCCCGATGGCTTTTTTACTACAAATACATGGGAATACGTCCCTAGACCCTGTTCCTTTTGTGGGACCTGAATTAGAACTCTTTGGTCTACTAATTCCCCTAGAGATAGGCCCAAGGCCTCTGCCTTCTCTCTGTCCCTCGGAAGCTGGGTAATCAGAAAACTTGGAGGGGGTGTCATCGTGAACTCCAACTTGTATCCGTTCCTGATTATGTTTAAAATGAACGGACTTGAAGTTGCCCTGGTCCATTGTGGGAGAAACTGCCCCAATCTTCCTCCCACCGGGACGCAAGAGTCACTGTGGCTTGGGGGTGGTTTGAGGAGGATTAAACAATATTCCTCCTCTCCCCCTACCTTTATGGCCTGCCCAGTGTTTCTTTGGTTGGCCTTCCTTTTGCAGGTTTTGTTTGAAACCTCGAAAAAAACGTCTTCCTTCCGCTTTTTTCTTTTTCTCAGGAAAAGCCTTTTTTCTGTCCTGGGTCCTTTCTAGCGCTTCTTGTAGTCCTGACCCTAACAGGTGGTCACCTGAAAAGGATAACCCACAGAGTTTTAACTTGGAGGCGGCATCACCCGTCCAAGTTTTCAGCCACACTGATCTTCGGGCTGCGTTTACCAAGGCTGCTGATCTGGCTGCCAATTTAACTGATTCTTCAGAGGCATCCGCCAGAAAGCCTACCGCTTTAAAAAGAAGAGGGAAAGATTTTAATATTTCCTGTCTGGATGTACCCGCCTGAATGTGGGTTTGCAACTGAGTAAGCCAACATTCTAGATTTCTAGCTACACAGGTTGCTGCTAGTGCGGGCTTCATACTTATTGAAGAGGTATCCCAAGCTCTCTTCAACAACAAGTCCCCTCTCTTATCCATCGGGTCCTTCAAGGCCCCCAGATCATCAAAGGCCAGATCCGTTTTTCTTGATACCCTGGCCAAAGGGGCATCTAATTTTGGAACCTTGTTCCATGGCTGAGACCCATCCGAATCAAATGGGAATCTCCGTTTAAGGGAGCCTGAAAAGAATGGTCTTTTTTCAGGTTGTTCCCACTCCCGCAGAATTGTGTCAATCAGGGATTTATGTACAGGAAAAACCCTAGATCTATTTGCACTAGACCCCTGATACATGAGGTCGTGCTTGGAGAGCTGAACCTGTTCCTCACGGATCTCCAAGGTATCATAAATAGCCTTTAGTAGGTCTCCTACATCTTCCAAGGACAATTTGTACCTAGTAGCCCTGGAGGAATCTTCTTCTGCCTCAGAATCTGATGCTGATCCTGCCTGAGAGGAAGCAATAGACCTAGGCGTCTGCTCCCTGTACTCCTCCTCCTCTTGAGTCTGGGACAGGGTAGGCATACTAGCTGCTCTAGGTAGGGACGAGGCGGGACCCTGCATCCTGTCTATCAGTCCCTTAAAAGACTGAAATGTGGACGCCATTTCCTCCTTAACAGAGGATAATAACTGACAGCAAGCAGTAACTGAGTCATCTTTTATCAGACTGCTAACACATTCTGGGCATAACGGCTTGTCCCAACTGGAACCTAGCTTTGTCCCACAGACGGCACACTTTCTTCTAGGCGGCTGTAGAGTTTTAATCTGCAACAAACATAAACAGAAAGCAAAAAACTCCATTAACAAACAGCCTATGCCTGAACACCACTGTGCCTAGCTCCTAGAAGTGCCGTACCCACCACCAATCAGGTTCGCCACCCATGGGGGGTATCTTTGGCCAAGTAGACCAATCTCCCCCCCCCAGAGTAAACCATGTGCTCTCACCAAGCTTACCTGGGAGGGACCGGTGCCAACCGAACCAGGGTCTGGATGTGCCGCTGCAGCTTCCATGGTTCTGGTGTTTTTGCCTCAGCGCTCCGAGATACACCACGGCTCCGGCTCCTACATAGCCACCGCCGCGCCTTTTTGAAACATGGGAACGATGTTTCCGGCGCCCCCTGATGACGCGCTTCCGCCCGGGACCTCACTTCCCTTCCTTGGAGCGCAGTGGCTCCGCCCCTCCAGCGTCGAACCCGGAAGTGCTGTATCCACAGCGCGGTCCATGGCGTCTCTCGCCTTTCACCGCTGCTTCCGGAGCCTGGGGCCTGAGCACACCGCCGTCAACCAGGGGTCCCACTCTCGCCGAGCCAAGGCAGCGGTGACCATCAGCGACGCTCTCTACCCCTGGGCCAGATGCGTGCTGTAGGGTAAGTTCAGCTCTCACTCCCACCAAGGGAGAAACTGGGGAAAAAAATAAAATAGCTACGTTCCCTAATGTGCTCCTTCCCGTCCGGCAGGAAACACAAAAAACTGAGGAGAAGGCCTGGAGGACCTCCTTTTATGATTTGGGGGAATGTGTTTCCTGTCCCGGAGGGAGGAGCCATATATCTCAGGGCTGTCCTGGAAGACGAGGGGGGAAAGTTTTTTTTTTCCATGCATTCCATGCATGTAGACAAAAAACCTGTGTGCAGATGCTGCCCCCGCCACCCCCCCAATCTCTACCTGAGCTACCTCCGATCCAGCAATAGATTCAGCTGTCCCGGGACTCCCTCCGCATTGGGTGAGCACATTGGCTCCCACTGCTGTCAATCACAGCCAGTGAGCCAATGAGAAGAGAGCGGGGACGGGGCCGAACCGTGGCTCTATGTGTCTTATGGGCACAAGCATGCAGCAGTGCCCCCAGTGCAAACTGCTTTCTCTGGGGGCACTGCTCGAGGGGGAGAAGCCAGGAGCCCCAGCGAAGGACCCGAAAGAGGATCAGAGCTGCCCTATGCAAAAACCACTGCACAGTACAGGCAAGCTTAAAACATTTATTTTTTATATAATATAAAGCTTTAATACAACTTTAATACAACAGGGGGAGTCGTCGTCGCCCCCCCCCCCGACTTTACTACTGCTTTAAATCTGCATAATCGCTGCTTTGTATTGCATGCTGCGATGTAGCTACTGGTAAAATGTAACAATATGGTAAATATGGTAAACACCTTCATACTCACAGCAAACATCCGTTTTGCTGGAAGCAGTGATGGCTATAAAGTTTCATACATTATATTGCAGCTGGCCAGACCTTGGGCTAGGTTCACACACGTTCCCGACCTACAGGCAAAATTCACTGCTCTTTAGCATTCCTAATGGCACCCCATGAATCGGCTAAAACATCTGCATTTTCTATTTCAACAATGGTGGCTTGCCAAACAAGCCACCATTGTCATACTGCGGCAGGTTGGCTCTATTGCGCGAATCGCCATTAGGTGTACGCCACTTCGAGCAATAGACATTGTGGGCACCCGCGGTGCTGCACTGGAGCCGATGCACATGTCCGCTGGCCACCCACAACCGCTCCACAGAGAGGCAGAACGGAGCTCTGTCAATGCAATCAAACAGATCCCCGTTTCTGTTACAGGAGTACAGAGTGATCGTCTGTAGTGATTAGGAACAGCGATCTCTACTCCCTGTCAGTCCACTTCCCCCAGTTGGAAACACACATAAGGGAACACATTTAACCCCTTGATCGCCCCTAGTTTGAACCCCTTCCCTGCCAGTGCTATTTATACAGTAATCGGTGCATTTTTTATAGCACAGATTGCTGTATAAATGTCACTCCTCCCAAAAGTGCCCAATCTGTCCCCCGCAATGTCGCAGTCCCGCTAAAAATAAATAAATGCCATAAAGCTATTCCCTATTTTGTAGACGCAATTACTTTAGCGCAAACATATATATACGCTTATTTTTTCAAAAACATTAGCTTTTTTTGTTTATAGCACAAAAAAAATGTTAACTGCAGGGGTGATCAGTACCACCAAAAGAATTTATGGGGAAAAAAAGAAAATACATTTTGTTTGCGTACAACGTCGCATGCCCACACAATTGTCAGTTAAAGCAACGCAGTGCCGTATAGCAAAAAAAGACCTGGTCATTAACCACTTCAATACCAGGCACTTATACACCTTCCTGCCCAACCCAATTATTTTAGCTTTCAGAGCTGTCGCAATTTGCAATTTACATTGTAGTTGTACCCAAACAAAGTTTTTATCATTTTGTAAATAATTACGTTTTCTTCTTCAATGACGGCACTGATATGGCTGCACTGATAAGGCGGCAACGATGGGCACTCATAGGCGATACTTATGGGTGGCACAGATGGTCACTGATAGGTGGGCATCACTTGTCTGTACTGATCCATAATGTTGCCAGTCAGGACCCATTTGCGGGCACCATTTGGCACGTATTGGGCATTTTTTTTATACATTTTGGAGGCTTCCCTGGTGGTCCAGTGTGGGCATCCCGCGGGGGGGCTGCGCTGATAAACAATCACAGCAGACCCCCCCCCCCCGTCAGGAGAGCCGCCAATCAACGGCTCTTGTTTACATGGTGATCAGCCGCGATTGGACACAGCCGATCACGTGGTAAAGAGCCTCCGAGATCGGTGAAGTGGTGTGTCAGACTAACACACCGCACCACCGATCGTTGCTATGCATGCCCCCACGGGTTGTTATCCTGCTGAGTATTTCACCTCCATTACTGTTCTAAGGACAACAACATAAAATGTGTCTTTATTTTAGTTTCACTTTTAGGTGATAATAGTAAACACGATAAAGCTTTATAACAGGGGGCACAGACTGCAACAAAAACATGGCAGATACATGGCAGATATTCTCATCCCTCTCCTATCCAAGACCAGGGAAAAAAAGTTTTGCCTTAAATTACACCTTAATACTGTTCTCTGAGAACCATCCCCACATTTCCTGGATTCTTGCCAAGGTGAGAATGATGTAGTCAGTTGCCTGCAGTCTCACATGATACTCACGTCACACATCCCAGGAGGCATTATGGTATTCTACAGTTTCTCAACTGCTGGGCCTTTGTGGGACATTTCTATGGGGGGGGGGGGGTACAGGAAACTACTGTTGGGGGGGCAGAGGACACTATAGTGAGATGGTGATGTGAAGGGGACAGTAGACACCGCCCTGAAGGGGGGAGGGGCAGAGGTCCCTGAAAGGTTGCCTACTTGTCACTGTCCTGAGCGAAGAAATGGCTGATCCTCATGTCCCTGTATGTTTGCACCCCCCCCCCCCCATTTCTGCATATGCAAGATGACTTCCTTCTTGTGTGTCCTCACTGTCACCTCTGTGCATCAGTGTGATTTAAGGCCCATGTCACTGGCAGCAACTGACCAGTGATACAATCCTTAGTATTGTTTATTAGAATATAGACTTTTTGTTTTAGAGAATTGAAGATATTATTTAATTTTTTTAAGAATTTACCAGGCGCTGGTCTTATGGTCTCCGATGGTCGAGACCCTCTGTTCTGCAGTAGATGCACTGCATCTTTCATGCAGCCGGCCCTGTAATTATTTAATGTTGTTTTTTTTTTACAGGATTTATATAGAGCCAACAGTTTACACAGCTTTCGACAAACTAACAGAAGACCGTACGATTCAACACAATTGGGCACAAGAGGGTTATGAGGGCTCACAATTTAAAAGGGAAATCCAAGTGATAATTGGCAAAATGTGGTATACAACGCAGTGTACACACTCACCGCGCTACTTAGATAAAACAAAAAGAATAAAGCAGCTGACACAACTAAATATGACCAATTTAGCAAAAACAGAAATTACAAAAACAATGTTTAGCGCCAAGTGATACAAAAGTTAAAAACTGTGATGCCCCGTACACACGACCGGTTTTCCCATCGGGAAAACTGCCATGACAGCTTTTGGCCAGGAAAACCGGCCATGTGTATGCTCCATCGCAGTTTTCCAGTCAGGAAAACCCACCGGGAATCACGGCAGGAAAAATTAGAACATGTTCTCTTTTTTCCCGCCAGATTCCCGGCGGTTTTTAAGCCGGCAGTTTACCTATGGGGAAAACCTGCGGTGGAGCAAACATACGGCCGGGTTTCCCCGAACAAAGCTCTCATGGCAGTTTTCCTGTGTGTAGGGGGAATAAAAGCTACCGAGCGGGTTCTCTGTTTTCCCAGCAAACTTTTTACTGCCGGGAAAACCGATCGTATGTACAAGGCATGCGAGTTAATGTAGAAAGTAAAAGGGGTGGGATAGTCTTCCCTAAAGAGATATGTTTTCAGGGAATGCCTAAAAGCAGACAGCCTAGGAGAGCCAGCTTGGGTAGAGAGTTCCAAAGAAAGGGAGAGACTCTGGGGAAGTCCTGGGGAAGTCCTGGAGGGGAGCTGGGGAGGAAGAGACAAGGCTGGAGAGTAGGTGGTCTTAAGAGAAGCAAAGAGATATTCTAAGATGAGATTGGCGATGTGTGAATTTTATTTATTGGGTGATTGGGAGGCAGTGGAGGGATTGGAGAGGTTCACTGGGTCAGTTTGCATTCTAGGGATGTGGTATCATCTCTGGTCAGCAGTTGGCACCAGAGGGGTTTCTGGCAGAGCAAGTCTTCCCCAGCAGCCAATTGGAGGAGTTCTTCCCTCGCGGGGCATGCTGGGGAGGGGTATATCTGTGAGAGGGGTCATGTGTTCTGAATCTTCGCAGGATCCCAGTTCCAGGTGCGGCATCCACCTTTAGTGTGCGCGCATCCATGGACCCTGCCGGCGTGGCCCACCTGGCCAAGCTTACAGGCTTCACCGAGCCTCAACCGGAGGCGAAAGGGTACCCCAGTGACCTACTGGGTTCCCAGTCCTATAGAAGGGATCCCAGGCTGGGTGCCATGCGATTGGGGGATCGGCTGGAGGGGAACCCGGAGGCAGGTTGTCCAACAGGGCTTGAACGAACCAATCGGGGATCTGGTGACCGGGATGCTGACAGGTACACTTGAGGCTTCGTACACACGATCAAATCTGTCCGCTGGAAACGGTCCGCTGGACCGTTTCAGCAGACAGATTCGATCGTGTGTACGGCCAAGCAGACAGATTTGTCCACCCGACAGATTTCAAAGCATGCTTTGAAATCTATCGGGTGGGAATGTGTCCGCCCGACATGTCTGCTGGTTAGTACACTTACAAGCAGACATGTCGTCCCGCACCGCCGCCGCACCACCGCCGAATGGATTCGGCGCATGCGCGGAAGTGTTTTACTTCCTGGTGTGGTAACGTGGCGGCGTCAACGTCACCGACACGTCAGCGCGCTGTCTGCTGGCGGGGATTTTGGTTTGCTCATGTGTACACGCGAGCAAACCAAAATCCCAGCAGACAGATTTGTTCAAATCTGTCGGACGGACAGATTTGAACAAATCTGTCCGCTCGTGTGTACGAGGCCTTACTGTCTCCCGGTGACCTGTGCTAGAGTCTACTGGGAGGATTCGCTCTGTTCATCCAACTAATCTCATCTAAAGTAATTGGCCTGTGGCAGAGGCCCTAGAGCCAGGTCTGTGCCTGTCTTGTCTTTGCTTCCTAACTGAAGTTGATGTTGGCTGTGTTGGGCTGGAAATAAAGCATGGGAAAACCTTTACTGACTGTCTGGACCTCCGCTGACTACTCTGTTCCTGCATCACAACGCTAGGGTAACTTAATGTGCCGATCCCAACAATCAATCAGCGGCTCCTTCGGGGGTAGCACTACATGTATAACTCCCATAGACTGCATCTTGTTGCCAAGTATGTTACTGTTCACCTTCACAGGTGATCTCCCCAACACTGAGCTCAGAGCTACTGTGTCTGGGAGAGAGAAAGCATGTGAGGGAGTTTGAATCAGAGCAAGAGCTTGATCTTGTGATAATGGAGGTGAGCAGTAACAGCTGGTAGTCGCTTAGCAACATCCTAGCAACAAGGCAGGACTGGGAGATACCATCTCGGAGTTTTTCAGTCAGGCTCCATGAGGTATGTAAATGGTTTACACCTATAGCAAGGGCATTTATTCAACTTTGGTCAAACCTGCACAGTTTGTTGTTTTCTACAGACACCCCTTATCTGCATAGGCAGTTTTCTTATGGTAAAGGTTCTTTTGATTCCAAAGGAGATAGGAACAACAAGCACCCAGAGGCGATTTACTTCACATGTGCCGCGCTATATAAGTTTTCATTCATTCATAAAGGTTAACTGTGCCTTTTAAAGAGGAACTTCACCCCCTGCCCATCAAACATCGCCAATCACCAAGACAGCAGTCTGCTAATTGCATCCTTTAACATTCCTGAACAACCTGAATTGTTATCAGCATACAATGACTGAATAAATGTCTGCATAATTAATGGGAGTGGCCAATGAAAACTAAACATGTCCTTTGGTTAGATTATGCTCTGCATTTCATTTATACATTCACAGAAAAAAAAAAAAAAACATTATATAAACATATCCTGGCTCCTCCACCCTGCCAAAGCCCTATAGCAAGCTGCTTGCTAACATAGCACTCATGTGAGTTTGCTCCAGAGCTGGGCTATGTGCATCCATTGACACACAGTGCAGCTTGGCTCTGAAAAAACACCCCTGCTCTCTGCCTGTGATTGACAGCAGCAGAAGCCCATGGCTCTCACTGCTGCCTCCATATCCAGTTAGGAGATAGAGAGCTGCTGCTCTCGTGCACAGCACTGAATCGAGATCAGAATCACGTACATATAAGGGGGAGGGTTTTACCAAAATATAGAGAATTCTTTAAAGTGGAACTTTAGTCAGAAAATAAAGTCCTTCTAGATCACTTCAGGCTGACCCCTTTTGCAGGTATAGCTATGCAACAAAAAACCTGTCAGTGTCCTAGATGATTGCCTACGGGAGGGGCTGCAGTAAGGCGATTAAGCCTAATCGCCTTACCAGCCCCTCGGCGGAAGCAGGAAGTGGGACAGAAGTCCCACTCCTCCTGAAGCCCCCCCCCCCCAAAAAAAAATGACATGCCAAATGTGGCATGTAAGGGGGAGGGGAGGGGATTAAGCGGAAGTTCCATTTTTGGGTGGAACTCTGCGTTAATGCATAGGATGCATTAAGGTGAAAAAACATTTACCTTTACATCCCCTTTAATGCAAAAAATGTTTAGGTGTCAGCATCGCCCCTTCAGCCCCCCTTTACTTACCTGAGACCCCTTTCGATCTAGCGCCGTGCACATCGGCAGATCATTTCTCCCCTCACTTCTGGGTTTTGAGGGGGCACTGGGGCCAATGGCTCCCAGTGCCATCAATCAAAGAGAGTGACATCAAAGCAGGGCCAAGTCCCTCTGTCTATGTCAAGCTGCATCCCATTGGAGGACTGAACAGAGAGGTGGGGGACCTGAGAAGAGGAGGATCGGGGCCGTTCTGTGCGATTCCATTGTTATAAAAACACACACACACACACACACCCCTTTACAAACCCTTTAATACAAAGTTAGACCCTTTCACACTGGGGCACTTTTCATGAGTTTTAGTGCTCAAAATAGCTTGTGGTGCCAGTGTAAAAGCCTGAGTGCTTTCACACCAGGGTGGTGCGCTTGCAGGTAAAAAAAAAAAGAGTCCTGCAATCAGCATCTTTGGGGTGGTGTGGGAGCGGTGCATACACCGCACCTAAAACTCTTTGCCCATTGAAATGAATGGGTAGCGCTTCCAAAGCACCTGAAAAAGCACTTCAGTGAGATTCGCAACACAAGCGCTTTGCTGTTAACCCTTCCTTCGGCCGCTAGCGGGGGCTAAAAGTGTCCCACTAGCGGCCGAAAAGCACTGCTAAAACGAGTGTCGCTTCACCGCTAACGCTGGCACCACTGCCCCAGTGTGAAAGTACCCTTAATGACACCCCCAGATCGGTTTGCATATCGCAGTGCAAACGGTCAAATCAGGTTGCAAAGGTGTGTCAAATCAGGTCATATAGGTGTGAACGCCCATGTAATCTGGTTTGAGTGCAAACCAAAAAAAAAAAAAGGGTCCTGCACCATTTTGGTGCAAATGCAATGGGAATTCAGCCATACAACCTGTATGGCTAAACTTGCATCGCACAGATATCGCATGTGATCGGCACAGCAAATCACAAGCGATGTCTAACATCACACCAGTGTGAACCCAGCCTTAGGGCGATTGTACAATCTCATTGTATAGTGCAGGGATATGCAATTAGCATACGTCCATCTGTTGCAGAACTACAAGTCCCATGAGGCATAGCAAGACTGACATCCACAAGCATGAGAGGCAGAGGCATGATGGGACTTGTAGTTTTGCAACAGCTGGAGGTCCGCCAATTGCATATCCCTGGTATAGTGTATAAACAGCTTTAACCCTTTCCCGTCCACCCCAGCAAGTCTTTAAAATGTACTGAGCGCTGGGGGGAGTGGGAAAAGATCAGCCGATCACATGACCATTGTGATTGGCAGCCTCGCGATCAGAAGACGGTCTCACCATTAACGGGACCAAGAGCTTTCACCGCTCAGTCTCTGCGCATAAACCTTGGCGCCCAGCGACACATATGGGTGGCACATGAGCGTTATAACCCACCCTATTGCTGCCACATATGGGCAGCAAGGGGTTACAGAGATGGTACAAAATTGGATAGTGTATGGTCATCCTAAACAAGTTCCATGCAAGCAGGGTTGTTAAAGCACATGTCCTATCTATAATGAAATGTGTGATCTAACCAAGGCTGCCAGACATACTGCAACACATCCATGTCAATCCCAGAATGGATCAGCACTGGGATACAAAGGAAATAAGGATGTGCCTGGCTCTATGACTCCTGATTTCTTCTACAAAGGATTGAATGGGACACACAGCTGTCCATTCCATGCCATAGTATTCCCGGAGACCCGGTGTTTACTGTCACTTCTAACATCTGTACACAGAGCTGTCATCTCCCCACACAAGTGTCACCCCACATAGAGCAATGACAGCTCCCCAGACCAGCGGGCGCAAGGTAAAGCCCGGCACAGCTCTCAACCGCGGACTGCCATACCTGAGCTCCAGCCCGGACTCTTCAATTGGCTCTCGCTGCACAACAGATTAGCCCAGCACACACCGGAAGCAGGGAGGCTGCATGATAACTCCGGAATACGCTTTCCTGCTGGCCCCGCCCTCCTCAGCTCTGATAACCAATCAGCCATTGGTGCTCCAGCTACCAATAGCGCCGCAGCCTTGCACCGTGGCCCTATTTACCTCACAAAGGAGGAGAAGCCGCGATTGGACGGCTTTCTGGTTGTAAGCGGAAGTAGATCCTCGCGCTGACTGTCCCTACATGGCCGCAGAAGATGTGATGTGGCTCTCATAGGGCGAATGGCAAATGGATTGCTTTGTGTTTGAAAAATCCATTTCTAAAACCTGTTCTGATTTTCTTACAGCTCGCCAGGTTATGAAAGAAGAACTACTTGTGAGGAAAAGATGCACGGTGTCATTCCTGACCTTCATAAAAGTGCTGAGATTTCTTTATAGTGGCTTCATTATCTTGGACAAGAATTCACCACTTCAGCCCCGAACCATTTTGTTGCTAAATGACCGGGCAATTTTTTGCGATTCGGTACCACGTCGCTTTAACTGACAATTGCGCGATCGTGCGACGTGACTCCCAAACAACATTTATGTCCTTTTTTTCCCACAAATAGAGCTTTCTTTTGGTGGTATTTGATCATCTCTACGGTTTTTATTTTTTGCTCTATAAACAAAAAAAGAGCGACAATTGTGAAAAAAATTCAATATTTTTTACTATAATAAATATCCCCCAAAAATATCTAAAATATTTTTTTTTCCTCAGTTTAGGCCGATACGTATTCTTCTACATATTGTTAGTAAATAAATCGCAATCATTGATCGGTTTTCGCAAAAGTTATAGCGTCTACAAAATAGGCAATATATTTATGGCATTTTTACTAAGATTTTTTTTTTTTACTGGTAATGGTGACGATCAGCGATTTTTATCGTGACTGCGACATTATGGCAGACACATCGGACACTTTTGACACGTTTTTGGGACCATTGTCATTTTTACAGCTATTAGTGCTATAAAAATGCATAGATTACTGTAAAAAATTACACTCTCCTCCCCTGAAGGCATCTCCCAGCCTTAAGCCCCGTACACACTGTCGGACTTTTGGCCAACCAACTTCAAAATCTGCAACTTTTCGAATTTGTCCGATCGTGTGTACGTTCCATAGGACCAACTTTTTGGGGTTTCATCGGACAAAAAGTTGGGTCTGCGAACGGACCAACTTTCCGGCAACAACGACTTTAGGACAAAGTACAAATGCGCATGCTCAGAACCAATGTTAAAATCAACCAACAATAGCAGAAGTTAACCAAAGGGTGGCGGTAAAGAGCAGATAAACGACGTGATGATGGAAAAGTTTGCAGAAAAGTCTGACTGTGTGTATGCTATGGGTGTGACCGGACAAATCAATTAGGACAAAAATCCAAGGGAAATTTTGTTGGATGTCCGACCGTGTTTACGAGCCTTTACACACATCTCCTCTTCCCTGTCATCAATAACTCCTGGCCCGACACAGCTGACCTCCCTTCCCTCTTCACTAGATACCTTTCCCTGCCAGTAGTTTTTGCTAGACTCCTCCATTCCCCAGATACTACCCCCGTCCACAGCCCAACTCCCTCCAATTCACACTGTAATACAGCCTGCAGTATCTCCCTCTTAACTGTTTGCATCCTTGGCTTAGGATCCCTGTCTATTTAATCTATATCACTGGATCACCCCTCCTCCAGTGCCCGATGTAAAGGAGAATTCTAATGTGAAAAGAAGACTGACTCCTGATGCTTAGCTGGGAGCTCCTGGTGTAATGGGGGATTGCTAAAGTGAACAGAAGTCTCCTGATGTAATAGGGTCTCCAGATGTTAAGGGGGACTACCAATGTTAAAGGGGGACTCTGATGGGAAAGGGGGGCTCCTGATGTAAAGGGGCCCCACATTTAAGGGCCATTGCAGATCTTGAGGAGAACTCCTTGTAACGGGATGACCCGTGACACCCAGAGACTTTTGAAGGGTGCAGTGTACTCCTGTGCCAGCATCACTAATGACTCTTGGGTCTAGGGTCACCCTGTGCCCCTTTGGGCATAGGGTGACTGAGAAATGATATCTCAGATTACATAAGATGGGACATTAATAATAATTCATGTTTGCAGGATATCTTGGAATATTACAGTTTGGTTAATGCTGACCCACAACCGGTCAATAATGACTCCTTCAATGCTTAACCTAGGCTGTTGAGGTGTTAATTGAGTCTGCTCTACAGACCTTTCATTGTGTATGCTAATAACACTGTTTAAAGCCTATTGATGATCAGGTGTGAATAGCTTATTGTTGGAGACAGAACGTCTGACATAGGAATGTGTATTCTGCAGGTAAATCACTTATTGGCAGAGTCAGGACGTCTGGGGGATAATTAACTTCTCTGAATGTCGTTATCTAAAAGAATGTGATTGAAGCCCCATTGTGTGATGTGTGGGTGGAGTGTGTCTTTGTTCCTTTGATTACTGTAACATGCCTGTAAATGCATAAAAACCTGAGAGTGTACCATTAAAGTTCATTCATTTGACTCAGAACACAGAGCGTATGTCTCGTCTCTGAGGGAATTCTTATAGATCGGGTCTGCTGGCTTGTCGGATAAGCTGTCATGGTTGGTGCGATGGAATGGATATCGTAAACGGTGGTGATCGTTACACTCCTGATGTTAAGTATAAGGGGCTCCTGATTTAAAGGGCCACTGCTGATGTGAAGAGAAGACTCTAATGTGAAAGGGTGGCTCCTAATGTAAGGGGTCTTCTGATGTGAATGGGGAGGACTCATGGTGTGAAAAAGGGGAATTTATTGTGAAGGGGGGACACCTGATGTGAAGGGGAGATTCTTATATAAAGGGTGACTAAGTATACCTCAGCCCTTGACTGTATCTGAGTGTATACATGGTGTAGGTTTATGTCAGTGAATCTCTGACTTCTAGCACAGAAATTAGGGAGGATTTTGTGGGTACAAGGACTGCAGACTGTGTACAGTATATTGTAAACAGTTTTATCTTCTAAATGTGAGTGCATCTATGTTTTTTCAATAAACGTGTTCAACTTTTGCGGGGCTGTACTATGGTCTTTCTCTTTCCTGACATACACGCGGTGTGAGGGTCCCCTCTACCTGCTCCGAGTGTCCATCCAGCCCAGTTACAGAAGAGGAGTAGCCATGTGTGCATCCAGGACTTAGGACCAACTGGGAGTTCGTGGGAGAAAGGCCTACCATCCATCACCTCCATGTGAGTGGATGTATGAGTGATTGATGATGCTTGCATAGACATTTCCCCAACACCATATCAAAACTTGCTTTGTATCTCCTCCATGCCTGCTGAGGAGTGCTTCTGTCATCTCTGCCCCTGCTGGAGGTGGTTTAATTTGGCTATCCGTGCCATAGCCGTGAGGTGAGGAGCTAGGGACCACCAGAGGTGTTCACTGTGAAACGTCCTTTCCCGGCACCATTTCTCCATCTTTGGATCCTTTTTTGGGACATTTGGGAAACACTCTCAGAGACTTTCTTAATTTTTGCATATCTTTTTGCACCTTTATATATGCTCATATTTGTATATTATTTGCATTGCCCACTGTGTTATACACCCAGGGGCGCCTCTAGTGGGAAGTCTTCCCTGATTTCACATTATATACATACCAGCACATTGTGTATATTTTGTTTCTTGGATTTGTACCTCTTTTTTGTCACTTGTTATTTTCTGGTATTCCACTATTTTGTGTTACACCTAGACGCTATACGTATTGACACGTTACCCATGTTGGTTATCACTTTGTTCTGAGTTTGCCCCCACCCCCCGTTTGCTTTCACCTACGTTCACTAGCCTAGGGATTTATTCCCGTGTTACCCTTGGATCTCACCTACTTCTCACAGCGCAGACACCACCCCCCCTGTTTTCACATTTTGTGTACAGTATATACCACGGTAAAGTGGTTTTAAACCCCAAATCAAAAACGTCATATATTGCAGCTTCATAATCATCAGATGTGCTGCCTGCATTACTTATCTTTTTTTAGGCTTTTGTACACACACCTCCTGTATTAGTGAGATACAGCTCTGGAAGAAGGGGCACCTTAAACAGCAGCATTGTCAATCTGGGGGGAGGGGAGTGTTTGATGGACTAGCAGATTTAAATACACTAACACTTTATAAGCAGTTCCAGCAGACATATTTTTTCCTTTCAGGATAAAGGTCTTACATAAATACAATCTGATCATTGTAAGCACCCCTGTCAGTGGTAAATAGTTTATTTTAACAATGCTACATCCGCAGGACAGCTTGTTCTTTTAAAAAACAAAAGACATATTGTCTGGATCACCAGGGGAAAAATCGAAGAAAGCCTAAAAAAAAAAAAAAAAAAAACAAACAAATGCAGTCATCACATCTAATGCCCCGTACACACAACCAGTTTTCCTGTCGGAAAAAGTCAGATGAGAGCTTTTGGCTGGGAATCCTGACCATGTGTATGCTCCATTGGACTTTTTCCCACAGGAAAACTGCAGAAAAAAAGAGCAGGATCTTTTTTTTCCCCGTCAGGAAAAAATCCTAGTCAGAAAATCGTTCGTCTGTATGCAATTTCAACACGCAAATAAAGCGCACGCTCATAATCAAGTCCACGCATTGAACTTCATTTTTCTCGGTTCGTCGTAGTGTTGTACATCACCGCATTTTTGACTGTCGGAATTTGGTGTGATCGTGTGAACACAAGACAAGCTTTAGCAGTATCCCGTCGGGAAAAACCATAGTTTATTTTTCCGACGGGAAAACCGGTCGTGTGTACGGGGCATAATAATTGGTAAGCTGAACTATAATACATGTTTGCTTGTGGGTTTAATACTGCTTTAGGCTGGATTCACACCTATGCATTTTTAGTGCTTTTTGCATTTTGCAGATTTGCACCACAGAACGTGTTCCATAGGAAACCATGGTAAATGGACTGTAGTGCAAACCTACAAAATGCAAAAAGCGCAAAAATGCATAGATGTAAATCCAGCCTTATGCCACGTACACACGACCGTTTTTCACAATGTGAAAATGTCGTAAAAAATGGTCGCGTGTGGGCTTTAACGACGTGAAAGAAACGCGCATTCTCAGAAGCAAGTTGTCGTAATGGAGATAGCACATTCATCACGCTGTAACAGACTGAAAAGCGCGAAACGTCTCTCACCAAACTTTCTACTAACACAAAATCAGCAAAAGCAGCCCCAAGGGAGGCGCCATCCGAATGGAACTTCCCCTTTATAGTGCTGTCATAGGTGTTGTACGTCACTGCGCTTTGCTGGAGCACGATCGTGTGTAGGCAAGGCCAGCTTAACAATAATCGGGTTGAACATTTTTTTTTTCTAGACCATTAAAAATGGTCGTGTGTACGCAGCATTAGACTCTATTTCTCCTTTTGTCTTCCAGGACAGCCTCTGAGATGTATGGCTCCTCCCTCCTGGACGGGAACACGTTTACCAGTTAGTTTAAACAGAAAAAGAAAATAAATTCTGCTGTGACCCCTCTGACACCTCCATTCCTAGTAGTATGCATAAAGACAAAATAGGTAGCCCTGGGACTTTGAATGAGGTGAGAGAGGTTTAGCCAATGTTTACAGCAAACAATGAGACAAAATCTAATCATTTCAAAGTGTTATGTAACAAAGCGGCAACAACAATGATTGTGAGTTACCCGGCATAATGGCCACTGTACACAGCACAAATGAAAGTAAATATATATAGATTTATTACAAATGTTATACATCAATGAGCAACAGTAAAACTTGACAGTTGCTGGGCCAGTGGATACACATATACAATAAGGAAATAAATTGTACATACATATAAACAAGGAAATATGTAGACGTAATGCAAACATCAATAATACCCAACATATACATAAAACAAGCATCAATAAAGCCCTACTAGTTTCGCAAGACCCTGCTCGCTTCTTCAGGGGCGGATGCATGAATGTTGTATCTGCAATGTAAGTGATAAAGTCAATAGATGTATGTTAATAAATGGGGGCAGGCTGAATGATTGGCAAGAGAGGTCTGAAAAGAGACCTTACCGACGGGCTGAAATTAATAGCCAAACGCTGGATATCAAGATGCCAGCCGTGTAGTGCATCCAGCTCGGAAGCTGAGGAGACGGAGCAAACAAAAGCCATAACAGGGGAACATACAGAGGATCAGCATGGTCCGGATAGGGGGATTTCTCCCAGCAGTCTCCACTAAGACCCTTGAAATCATGTCTATAAAATACCTGCAAGTATGCACATGTATCAGAAGGCATCGTTGTTGCAAAATGAGCTTAGTGTATAAGGTTCTACTAGACAAAACTTAATTTATATATAAAGATGTAAATAAATGAATTAAAGGGGGCATTTCTTTTTTTTAAAGTCAGCAGCTACTAACAGTGTAGCTGCTGACTTTTAATAAGGACACTTACCTGTCCTAGTCGTCCGCGATGTCGGACCCTGACGGTGATCGCTTGGTCCTGGCGCCTCCATTCTCACTAATGGAAACAGGTAGTGAAGCCTTACGGCTTCACTGCCTGTTTCCTACTGCGCTTGCGCGATTTGCAGGATTCCTTCAGGGGGTCCAGATATAAATTGTCTCTGGATCTACTAAAGGCAATTAATGACACCTTAGAAATCCATGAGGAACAGGTTCAACTCTCTAAGCATGATTTGATGTACCAAGGTTCTAGTGCACATAAGTCCAGGGTTTTTCCCGTGCATAAATCTTTGATAGAATCGATTTTGCTGAAGTGGGAGCAGCCGGAAAAGAGGCCTTTCTTTAGGTAGCCTCAAGCGGAGGTCCCCATTTGAAGCAGATGCTTCTCATCCCTGGAATAAAAAGTTGGATGGTCCTTTAGCCAAAGTCTCTAAAAATACAGATTTGGCCTTTGATGACCTGGGGTCACGCGACTACAATCCTATATTTCGTCTGGCACTTCTAGGCAACAACTTTTAAAGTCGTTTCCATTATTATTTAAGGCAGTTGGTTTTCTGGCAGATGCCTCTGAGGAATTTGTAAAGTTGGCAGCCAGGTCAGCCGCTCTGTGCAGCTAGAAGGGCTGTGTAGCTAAAGCCTGGACAGGTGACGCAGCCTCAAAACTGAAGCTTTGTGGGCTACCACTTTCAGGCGAACCACCTGTTTGGCCCGGCCTCCAGGAGGCGCTGGAGCGTACTCAGGATAGGAAGAAGGCATTTCCAAAGAAGAAGAAGAAATCTGAGGGTAAACCCTTTTTTCGAGGCCCCAGGCAGCAGGCCCAACAAGAGAAGGATGGCACTGGCCGTCCTAAAAAACATTGGACGGGCCACAAGGGGCGTGAAAGAGGAGGAATCTTATTTAATCCTCCTCAAACCACCCCAAAACCTCAGTGACTCCTGCGTCCCGGTGGGAGGAAGACTGGGGGAGTTCCTCTCACAATGAACCAACTCAACTTCAAGTCCATTCCTACTAGACATCATAAAGAACGGTTACAAATTGGAGTTCAATTCGATTACCCCCTCAAACTTCCAGGTTACCCAGGGACCAAGAGAAAGCAAAAGCTCTGGGTCTATTATTGGGAATTTTAGTGGATCAGAGTGTCGCTCTTCAGGTGCCCCAGGAGGAGCGTAGCCAGGGAGTATACTCCCATGTGTTTGTTGTAAAGAAGTCATCGGGAAAGTTTAGGTTGAAATCGATTTTTACAGTATACGGTATTTTACAGGTGGATCAGGCAGTAGCCCAGCTTCAAACCAATCGGGTAGCCCCGATCAGAAAGGAAATGAGGGTGCTGAGTCTGATGACATCCTGTTTCCCAGCAGTACCTTGGGTGAGATTTCATCAGTGCATAGCGCCGCTTTTAATGACACACACATGCAACAAGCTGACACAGTGGGACAGGACTCAGGGAGACAGGCAGAGTGCCGCTGTGCTGTGTACAGTATCGCACAAAAGTGAGTACACCCCTCACATTTTTGTAAATATTTTATTATATCTTTTCATGTGACAAAACTGAAGAAATTACACTTTGCTACAATGTAAAGTAGTGAGTGTACAGCTTGTATAACAGTGTCAATTTGTTGTCCTCTCAGAATAACCCAAAACACAGCCATTAATGTCTAAACCACTGGCAACAAAAGTGATTACACCCCTAAGTGAAAATGTCCAAATTGGGCCCAAAGTGTCAATATTTTGTGTGGCCACCATTATTTTCCAGCACTGCCTTAGGCCTCTTGGGCATGGAGTTCACCAGAACTTCACAGGTTGCCACTGGAGTCCTATTCCACTCCTTCATGATGACATCACGGAGCTGGTGGATGTTAGAGAACTTGCGCTCCTCCACCCGAGGATGCCCCACAGATGCTCAATAGGTTTTAGGTCTGGAGACATGCTTGACCAGTCCATCACATTTACCCTCAGCTTCTTTAGCAAGGCAGTGGTCATCTTGAAGGTGTGCAGAGGAGACTAGGGGGTGCGGAGGAGGTCCTGAACTAGAAAGGGGCTGGTGTGGCAAAGACCCTGGATTAGGAGAGGAGGGCTTGGACTAGGAGGGGAGGACACAGGTGGCCCTGGACTGGGAGGTGCAAAGGAGGCCTTGAACTAGCAGGGAAGTGCAAAGAAGGCCTTAGACTAGGGATACAGAGAAGGCCCTGGACTAGAAGGGGAGTAAACAGGAGGCCTTGGACTGGGGGAGTGCAGAAGAGGCCCTGGACTGGTTGATGCAGAGGAGGCCCTGGACTAGGAGGGGAGTACACCGAAGGCCCTGGACTTGAAAAGTGGGGTTTGTGTGGCAAAGGACCTGGATCCGGAGGACAGACGAGGACCTTGGGGGGAGGTTGGGGCTGTAGAGGAGGTCTTGGAGCCCTAGACTGGGGGGGGGGTGCCATAAGAGGTTTTATTTTATTAAAAATAGTGTACTGAGTCGTGTACTGTCTGTTACATACTTACTTGTAGCACAGTCAGTAAAGCATATGTAGCACCCTCTAGTAGTAAGTAAATTTAAGCAGGCCTGGCTGGTTGGTAGTGACTTAGAGTAGTGCTGGGTGACTCACAGGTGCCATCACTAGGACCTCCTTCTTCTTTCCAGAGCGTTCTAGTGCTTTCTGGAGAGGCTGGAGGGGAGGTGGAACCACCCGGGGTGTTCTGGGGAGTCCTAACCAATCCCCAATTTGGATTGGCAGGGGGCAGGCCTCCTCAAATACCCAAGATCAGCCCAGCTGGAGAATAGTTGTCAGATGAAAAAGCTGGAGCGTGAGAGTACTGAGGCTGTCGGAGCTTAGAGGGAGCTCCCCAGTCTGGGGGGGGTGACCTTGGGCCTGGGTTCAGGTGTAGTCGGGACGTCATGCAGTCAGGACCAGAGGTGTATTTAGGTTTTGTGCTGCCCTAGGCCTGACTAAACTCGTGCACCCCCTAATTTAAATATGACCCACCCCTTCCTGTTACGGCCACATCCTGTGTTGTTTAAGACCCGCCCTGAAATTTTCAAGTGAGGACACTAGTTCTAAGGGCCTGGGGGGGCAATGGATTCCCTTAATTTACTTAGATTTCCTCTTAATTCCTGGTTGCCCATAGAGCAGGAAGTGAAGGAAAATCTTCGCAATGGGACAGGGATGGTAAAAAATAAACTGAAAGGGGCTATAACTCTCCCTTACTCTACCCAAAATGAAAAAAAAAAAAAAAGTGTTGCCGTGTTGCCTACAGTTCGACTTTAAGTAGATGGTGCAGCAGAAACATATAGCACAGTGAGGAAGGTTTGTGGTCCAGGATGATAAAAATTGAAAGCCCCCCCCCCCACAGTTGCGGAATGCCGGCCGCCCGCATACCAGAAGCAGCGCAGCCGCTTTATGGGGGACCTAGACTAATTTTCCTAACAGTGTAGCACAAGTCGGCGGGGACTCTTTTTGTGCTGCTCCCCTGCAAAGTGCTGCCCTAGGTCTGGGCCTTGTTGGCCTAGGCCAGAATACAGCTCTGGTCAGGACACATGAAAAGGTCCTGGACTGGAGGCACAACAGAAAGCAAGGAGAGGACAGTGGGAAAGTGCACTGCTGAGAGACTCCAGGGAAGACAACTGGTTGCAGCCAGGAGGGCTGGTGAGTGAGGCACAGTCAGGAGGACTGGGGAGGCACACCTGGGAGGACTAGGAGCTTGCAGTCAAGGATGGGTGCAGAACCAGAAGAGTGGACTTTGGAAGTGGCAGAGGAAAGAGGCAACTGCAGTCAGGAGGGCTGGCAGGGACAGATAAGAGCTAACTGGGATCAGTAGCCATAGTTAGGACACCTGGCACAAGGACTTCCTAACATGTTTGTCTGCTATATCAGAGATATGCAGCAAATGATGTGCTGGAGCTGACTAGAGTATAGTCTGCAGCAAGTGATATGCTGGAGGAGTGTTAAGCTTCAAGCAAGGAGTAGCCTGCACACTGCAGGAGGAAGCCGAAAGAGTATGTACAGAGAGTATGTCTCAAATGAATTGCTTTGATTCACGCTGTGCATCCCACATCTCCCATACCCATCCAAGTTATAGCCCTAAATTAAAAAAATACATTTTCAGCATCCCCTGTGGGTGTACCATGTCTTGTAGAAGGAGGTAAATTACATCACAATAATGAGAAGGAAAGGGCAGACAGTGTAATACAAACAATAGCCACAAGGTGGCAGCATGACCAAAAACAATTAACTAACGCAGTGTTTCTCAACTTTTTTTTCAGTTGAGGCACTTTTTATAAGTCTGTGCAATCTCGAGGCACCCAATTCTGAAATGAAAAAAAAAAAACAGTTTTACATACCACAAAAATATCAACACGCGTATGAAATCCCGCATTAGAGGTAATTTGTTCTTCCAAAGCATGGTAGTGGGGAATCATAGTCCTTAGTAGTCTATGATAACTGTCTTAGTAGGGATTTGCCATGTTTGGTGATAGAAGCTATGAACCTTAGTAGATCAAATAGGCTTTCAAAACTGAGAGAACACCACATTTGCTAAATGGTTTGTCTGTAGAGCTAACTTGAAAGCCAAACAAGTCTTTTAATAAGGTCAGACTTCTCTGTTCGGGTGGTTTATATGTTTTGGAGCCAGAAAAGCAATCAGCAGACAGTGTTGTAAGTAACGGAGTTAGAATAAATCAGTTACCTAACGCAGCCCCTTTTGAGGGTAACGAGTAATCTACCTGATTACTCTTCCCCTCACGGTAATGCAGTTCCCATTACTTGGGCGGCATTACTGCAATTACATCTACTGCCACTAGATGGCAGCAAAGTAATTGCTTCTGCCGGCGTTGTGAACATAAATATGGATGGAACTCCCCTTTAGAATCATGTGACCGCTGTGATGGCCTGTCACAGCGGTCTGAAAACTCCCAATCGCAAGGAGCCCTGGATACAATGAGCCTCACACTGACCTATTACCGGAGAACAACTCACATCGATCACACACACTGTGTGCACAACCTGATCAATGATCCGGGGAACACATGGCCAGAACAAAATGTTCCACAGAACAAGCGTTCCCTATACAACACCGTGTACACAGCGACATCTGTTGGTCAACATGGTAAGTGCAGGACACCTATACAGACCAATGATCAGCAGGTTATTTTTGGTCAGTGATTTCATCTCTTCATCAGACAACAAAGAAAAATCTGACATCCCCATTCCAGATCCCTTGCATCCAATAAAGCTTATACAAGATAAATAAAATAATAAACAATAAACTATAGACAATTCTAATAAAGCCTAATATAGGATTTTAAATTACAGACTCTGTAAACGTCAAGGGAATGTTTATTATAAACATACATTTTAATCCAGCTTATAATTTGGATGTAATATGTAGCAGATGGATAAGGGTTTTAAGTCCTATTAGCTGCACATACATGGTGGGACGGATGCACCTAGGCTGGGATATACGCGAGATCATCATTTGTTTCTGGTTTTCTTCTCTCAAGGATCTGGCATTGTTTTGTCTTGGAGTATTAACTCACTGCTCCCTGGCAAGCGCCCGTCATCTGCTTCTCAACAAAGCATTGTAGAATATTAAAAACAAATTCAGTTACTTTGCTGAGTAACTAATTACTTTTTCAATGTAGTCACTAACGCAATTACTTTTTCGGAGAAGTAATTTGTAATTGTAACTAATTACTTTTTTAAAGTAAGATGAGCAACACTGTCAGCAGATCACTGGTGCCATGTCTCCTTCAGATCTGTCAGTATATCAGCTTAACTGTACATCCCGTACAGGCAGACAGATACACTGAGAGGAAGAAATCAATGAACTACCATGGCGCTCAACAGAGCCATGGTAGTTCGTTGAGAACTACAAGCTGACAACCGCAGGTTGATGGCTTCCTCATCTGTGTGTAAGGATTTGAGGCTGTCATCAACATAGATGTCATAGATGTCTTTTTCATTAAAATGTTGAGGATCTGTTCCAACTCAGAAAAGGTTTGCTGGGAATCTGAGATTCATTTGCACCACATCCCTTGTATATACATAGTAGATCAAGAACCAGGGAATTGGGATTTTTAGGGTGTCAAAATACAATCAAAATTTTTATATAAAAAAAATATCAAAAGTTTATTTAAGAAATATTATTAAAATCGACATATTAATGTAAAAATTAGCCTTACATTACATCAACAGATGCAACTAATTAGGTCTTGACATGTTTCGCAACAACAATGGCTTCTTCAGGGGAACTTAATAGTAGGGACTGTACATATGGTCACTTTAGATCAGAAATGAAACATATTTCATAAATGTAGACAAACAAGAAACAACAATGCATTAATAAAGCAATTAACATGCATAATCACGTTTGATTAATTTCCTAGATCTGCACACCTAGGAAGTTAATCAAATGTGATTATGTATGTTAATTACTTTATTAATGCATTGTTGTTTTGATTTTTTTTATATACAATTGATTAATTGTGTTTTGGCACCCTAAAAATCCCAATTCCTTAGTTCTTGATCTGTTCCAACTTGCTTTCACCATGAAGAGCAGTCCTCTGTTATTAAGTGTAAGTGTAAGATCACTTATTGTTATCTCACATATATATATTTATATATATTATTATAGCCAAATTTGCCACCCTAACTCCTCCCACAGTTTTTACGCTACATAGACAAGTAATATACCGAAATCGTTTTTGCGGCGAAAATGTTCCCATAGGAAAGAATAGCGAAGCTAGAGTGTGGAGATGACAAAAAATGAAAAATCAGGACATGATTTCTAAACTGCGACCACTCCCTAATTTTCAAGCCGACTTACACAAATCTTATATCAAAACGTTCAGCTATCCCTGCTGCCACTACACGTATCCACAGGTAAGCCATAGTCCTAATTGTTTTCACAATATGGCCATTTGTTTGCAACCCACGCCATCCATTGACCTCTACTGACTTCCATTGAAATTACAGTCTAGACACCTAAAATTTGAAGGGCAATATTTAAACTGCGACTGTGCCTTCAATTTTAATATTTCAGAGACATACTATGCATCAAAATGTAGGTCTGGTCTTGTGATTATAGGCTTACCTGTAGGTAAAAGTAAAAAAAAAAGACTATACAACTGCTTTAATGCATGCCCCCAAGCCAAAACAAATAAGCCATTAAAGCTAAACTCTAGGCCACATATATCAAACAGAAGACCTACGGGCCAAATCCATCCCAAAAGGCCTTGTCATGTGGCCTTCTCACTAAGTTTTGCAGCTGTATTGTGGCAGAATTCTATTCGCCACATCCGGCTCTCACCCACCTTGTGGGGGGAGGAGGTTGGTGTTGCACTGTGTACGTAACGCACCCTAAACTCTGCTCTCTGTATGTATCGCACTGCTAAACTCAACTCTGAACTTAGTACATAGCGCATCCCCTGCACTCAGTAAGGCCCCGTACACACGGCAGAGAACCTCAACACATCATTCCGCCCGTCGAGGTTCTCGGCCGGCCGTCAGATTCGGCGACCAGCCCGTCGGGAAAGGCGACCAGCCATTCATCCCAACGGGCCGTCGAGCAAATAGAGAACCTGCTCTCTATTTCGGCTCGACGGCATTCCCGACGGGATGCTCGCCGAATCCGTACACACGGCCGAGGTTCTCGGCAGAATCAGGATGCCAGCGAGGTTCTCGCTGGTTTCTGCCGAGAACCTCGGCCGTGTGTACGGGGCTTAAAAGAGAGCTATGACAGCTGATTGTAGGAAAGGGATACCCCCTCCTTTTCACAACACACAGGAACAAAGGTGAGGCTGTCAATCAACTGGATGTCCCTCCCCTATCACTATTTTTCTCTTGGTGTCAGGAAAAATGTACAGAATGGATTCATGCTGATAGCAGAGGATTGAAGCAGCAGACAAAAGTGACACTTGGTGCTCTTAATTGAGACAAGTGCACACTAGGCACATGCTTTGTTCATATTTAAAGGGGTTGTAAAGGTTTGTTTTTTAATTTCTAAATAGGTTACTTCAAGCTAGTGCATCGTTAGTTCATGTAATCTTTCCTTCAATTTCCCTTCTAAATGTTTTTTCTTTTCTTTGTTTTCTTTGTCTGAATTTCTCACTCCCTTTTACTCCTCAGTAATCTGTTCAGAAAGCTGTTCTGACTTACTTTCCACCACTCTCGGATGATGGTGGAAAGCTTAATGAGGAGAAACAGGAAGTGAGAAATTCAAACAAAGAAAAAAAACATTTAGAGGGGAAATCAGTTCAATTCAGCCAGTTTAACAGAGACTGAATGAGACTTCTATGTAAGGGCTAGCTGGTTGTACACAAGTTGATCTACCAATCTTCTTGTGTACAACCAGCCTGTCAGATCTTTGCTGAATGATCAGTGTCACCAGTGTCGTTTTATGTCTTAAAAAAAACGACCAAAAAAAAATTCCAACATGCTTGAATTTTTTGTGTCGTTTTTCAAAACGTCGTTTTTTGTTTCACAAAAAGTCACCATGTGTAGCAAAAACGTTGTTTAAAACGACGTTTTTCAACCCGCGCATGCCCAGAAGTTAGTTATGAAGCGAGCTTCAATGGAAAAGTGTGGTGAACGTAACCTCGTTTTTTGTGAAAAAAACAATGGTGTGTATGCAACATCGTCTTTGAAAGTGACGTTTCAAAAACGTAGTTTTTTACTTCACAAAAAACGTAGTTTTTTTTCATCGCAAAAAACGACCGTGTGTACGTGGCATTAGTGTGTTGGCAACTAGTTCCAGGAAGAAAAAAAAACAACAACAATTTGCTGATTTGTATGGTAAATCTTCAGGCACCACGGTTGGCATCTTCTCCATTGTTTCACAGTTTAGGTTCTATTTACACCTATGCATTTTGGTGCAATGTCGATGTTTTGAGAACTGAATTTCACACAGAGGAAAAAATAAGAATAAATACTTATCCCTGTAGGTATGTGTTCATTTAAAAAAAAAAAAGTAAAATCCAGGCAGATATAATAATATGAATGCAGCTCTATATTCTATAAATTGTATTTAATGCCATTTTTTTTTTTTTTTTAGAGTAAGGGGATGGTTATAGATTAGATAGAGTAGGAGATGGTCAGATTTTTCTTTTGCGGTCTGCACCTTGTTGCAAAGATTTGTACTTACTTCCTGCTACTGTGACAGCTCAAAAATGTTTTCCATCACTTTGTGCACCAAAAGACAGTGTTCATCAGATCAGTAATGAGGGTGGATCTTCCCAGCGGGGACACAAACAGCAATAAAAACAGACAGGGGTTCAATCTTTTCCCTACTTTAGCATACACTTTATTAGATAATTTAATGTATTTTTTTTTTAGTGCATGCAAAGTAAATACCAAAATCTGACATGTTATCAGCCGCTTGTAATAAACTGTACATTGGAGCTTAAACTCAAAGAGAAAGAAAGAGAACACAAGGAGCCTATTAGTTGTACTGTAGTGCCCACCCACTAACAAGACATGATGATGGAAGGAGAGAGCAGAATTACATACAGGCGGCGTACACACGACCGGTTTTCTCTGCAGAATCCAGCAAGAAACTTGATGGGAGACGTATTCTGCCGAGAAAACCGGCCGTGTGTACACTTTTCGCTGAGAAACTCGTCGAGCCAAAAAGAGAGCATGTTCTCTATTTCCTCGTTGGGCAATGGGAAAATTTGGCTCGACGAGTTTTTTAACTGCTGAACTAGGAACGACGGGGAAAACGATGTGTTTCGCCCGACGAGTTTCTCGGTCGTGTGTACGCCGCTATAGATGAGTTCATCAGTCTGCTGTTTCTGCTTTCACTGCCCAGTCACAGTCTATAACTCCTACAGCCACCAGAAATCTATCGGGGAGGGATATATCAATGTGGAACAGGTTAAAGTGCATGTAAACCCTTAAATATACCCAGTGAAGTAAATAGCCCCAGATGATACACAGACATTAAACAAATCTCCCTACATAAGTTTTACTTGTTTATCTGCTCCATTCTCTTTTTTCTACATTCCTTCAAAAGTGAAAAAGTGTGATAAAATCTTTCTGCATCTGTCAGTATCGAATAGGAGGGGGCCAAGAGCTGCAATTAGAGCTCTTGTAAACTGTGTGAGAGCCGATTAACCACATGCTTAGCGGGTACTTAAACCGCCTTCCTGCCCAGGCCAATTTTCAGTTTTCAGCGCTGTCACTCTTTGACAATTACACGGTCATGCAACACTGTTCCCAAATTACATTTTTATCACACAAATAGGGCTTTCTTTTGGTGGTATTTAATCACTGCTGTTTTTTTTTGCCAAAAAAACAAACAAAAAAAGACTGAAAACTTTGAAAAGAAAAAAAAACTGTTTCAGAATTTGTTATAACATTTTGTAAACAGGTAATTTTTCTCCGTCATTGATGTGCACTTATGAGGTTTAACTGATGGGCATTGATAGGTGGCACTGATATGCACTGGTAGGTGCCACTGCTTAGCAGCCGTGGGTGTCTGTGTGCGGGACCGATATCCCTCTGACAGAAGCTGGTAATCGTCTTTTTTTGTTTCTGGTCAGCGTGAGAGGAGAAAAGGCAGATTACTATCTTCTGTTTACATCACATGATTAGAGATCATTGGCTGACAGCTGATCACATGGTAAGGGGCCCGGGATCGGGATAACCCCCTTCACACAGACGGCACAGGAACAAAAGAAACATGCAGAGCTGTATTCTGAATAGACAAGCTGTGTGCTGAGCTCCTTTCCTGTCACAAATTTACCCCATGTGTCTGGAAAACTTCTCAGAAGCAAGTGACTCATGCTGATAACAGAAAAACAAAGCACCAGAGAGAAACAACACTTAGAGCTTTGGAGAGACAAGTAAACACTACAGATATATGTGCTTTGTTCAGATTTCATGACTGAGGTTTACAACCACTTCAAAACCTTATGCAGCAAGGGTGACCCTACACATACAAATGTCTAAATTAAAATTTTTTATCACATTGACCAATAACTATGTATGTCTAGGGCCTGCCCACACTATCTATCCAATTCACATCTAATCACGTATTTCCACACATTACATAGGTCGGTCTTAAAGTGGAAGAAAAGCCCAACTATAAAGATTCTTAAAAATGCCCCCCACCGCCCTAACTGCTGCAAGGAGTGCTGACAATGGCAGGCCATGGGAGCCTATGTGTGATCACAACATACAGGGATATACAATGTAATACGAACATAAAATCACACACATAGGTTGGACTTGATGGACTTGTTTCTTTTTTCAACCTCACCTACTATGTAACTATGGCTCCCGGTAGGGCTGTCTTTAATATTAATTGGACCCTGGGCAAACATTTTCTTGGGCCCTCCCAAATTCACTGATCAACTATTTGCAGGCAGTGTGGGCTAAGGGGGCAGCTGCTTTGGGCCCAACAACAATGACTGGGCCCGGGGCAGCTGCCCATTTTGACCTGTGCTAAAGATGGCCCTGGCTCCCCGAATTCACAGTTGTTTGTTGAGTGCTCTGTCATACAGGTGAAACTCGAAAAATTTGAGTATTGTGCAAAAGTTCATTTATTTCACTAATGCAACTTAAAAGGTGAAACTAATACATGAGATAGACTCATTACATGCAAAGCAAGATAGTTCAAGCCATGATTTGTCATAATTGTGATGATTATGGCTTACAGCTCATGAAAACCCCAAATTCACAATCTCAGAAAATTTTAATATTGTGAAAAGGTGCAATATTCTAGGCTCAAAGTGTCCCACTCTAAATTCCTGAACACACGATCGGTCTATCCAATGAGAACGATCCGACGGACCATTTTCATCGGTTCACCGATGAAGCTGACTGATGGACTGATGTGCCTACACACCATTGGTTCATGAACGTAAAACACAATGACGTGATGAAAAAAATGAAGTTGAATGCTTCCAAGCATGTGTCAACTTGATTCTGAGCATGCGTGGATTTTTAACCGATGCCCGTGCGTACTAACGATCGGTTTTGACCTATCGGTTAGCCGTCCATCGGTTGAATTTTAAAGCAAGCCATCTGTTTTTGGACCGAAGGATAACGGACCGATGGGGCCTACACACGATCGGTTTGGACCGATGAAAATCGAACCTCAGTCCGTTTTCATCGGTTTGAACCGATCGTGTGTACGCGGCTTTATAAGCCTCAAGACCTGCAAAGGGTTCCCGAGCCTTTAAATGGTCTCTCAGTCTGGTTCAGTAGGAATCACAATCATCGGAAAGACTGCTGACCTGACAGTTGTGCAGAAAACCATCATTGGCACCTTTCATAAGGAGGGAAAGCCTCAAAAGGTAATTGCAAAATAAGTTGGATGTTCCCAAAGTGCTGTATCAAAGCACATTAATAGATAGTTATGTGGAAGGGAAAAGTATGGAAGAAGAAGGTGCACAAGCAGCAGGGATGACTGCAGCATAGAGAGGATTGTCAGGAAAAGGCCATTCAAAAGTGTTGGGGACTTTCACAAGGAGTGGACTGAGGCTGGAGTGCATCAAGAGCCACCAAACACAGATGGATCCTGGACATGGGCTTCAAATATCCTATTCCTCTTGTCAAGCCACTCCTGAACAACAAACGTCAAAAGTGTCTTACCTTGGCTAAAGAAAAACAGACCTGGTCTGTTGCTCAGTGGTCCAAAGTCCTCTTTTCTGATGAGAGCAAATTTGGAAACCAAGGACCCACAGTATGGAGAAAGAATGGAGAGGCACACACTGCAAAATGCTTGAAGTCCAGTGTAAAGTTTTCACGGTCTGTGTTGATTTGGGGAGCCATGTCATCTGCTGGTGTTGGTCCACTGTGCTTCATTAAGTCCGGGGGCACCGCAGCCATCTACCAGGAGATTTTGAACCACTTCATGCTTCCTTCCGCAGACAATCTCTATGGGGATGCTGACTTTATTTTCCAGCAGGACTTGGCACCTGCCCACACTGCCAAAAGCACCAAAACCTGGTTCAATGACCATAGGTTTACTGTGCTTGATTGGACCAGCATTGATGTCTCCTGACCTGAACCCCATAGAGAATCTATGGGGCATTGCCAAGAGAAAGATGAGAGACATGGGACCAAACAATGCCGAAGAGCTGAAGGCCGCTATTGAAGCATCCTGGTCTTCCATAATATCTCAGCAGTGCCACAGGCTGATGGCTTCCATGCCACGCCGCATTGAGGCAGTAATTGCTGCAAAAGGGGCCCAAACCAAGTACTGATTACATAAACATGCTTATACTTTTCAGAGGTTCGATATTATTCTTTGTACAATCCTTGTTTTTTTCATTGCATGTAATATTCAAATTTTCTGATATTGTGGATTAGGGGTTTTCATGAGCTGCCTGTAAGCCATAATCACCACAATTATGACAAATCACAGCTTGAACTATCTTGCTTTGCATGTAATGAGTCTATCTCATGTATTAGTTTCACCTTTTAAGTTGCGTTAGTGAAATAAATGAACTTCTGCTTAATATTCAAATTTTTCGAGTTTCACCTGTATGTGACCAGACCAGAGTGGATTGAAAATAAGAACAGGTTAGTATAGGAAGGAGGAAACTTTTATTTAGAATAGTTAGGATTTTTGTCCACTTTAATTGGGATAAATCTTTGTGTACTCATCAGTGGATACACAAAGCCAGGGCTATAAGGGAATCACATTTTTTGTTGGTTTTATTCAACCTTTGCTTTGTTTCTGTTTTTAATAAATAATAGGAATACAACACATTTTACACATCCTAAATCTTGTGTTACTATACACCCCATTCATCTTAAGCAGCATAATATGTATTTTGTGCAATGTTATTTAAACATAGTAACATTTTAACATTGGTAACACTGCTCTGCAATGTAAATTCTATTGTAAATAGCAAAATAATTCTCTGTCCAGCAAAGAGACCTATACACATAGAATACGACTGACAACATAGAGACTGTCAGAAAGAAATACATATAAAAGACAGGGAAATGCAGAAACACTGTAAGGGCGGCCGTGTGATTTCATTGTTCTTTGTCAGATTCTACACTTGACTTATAATCTGTGCCTCTTCAGGATCGTACCATTGCAGGGGGGCCCCCTCTGCTGTTCTCCTTAACACATGGAAAGGTGTTATCTGTGTGCACAAGAAGAGATTATTAGAGTTAGGAAAACAGCAATTACTAACATGATACTTGTACAGTATGAGCTAGTGGAGATGAGCTGGAGAAATAGATGAAAAAAGGACAGAAAGGAATGCAAACCATATAATGCACAAAAAAGGGAGAGACAGACAAGGCCCAGAATGATGGACCATAAACAGTAATCAATATCTAGGTGGGGGGGGGGGGGGGGGGGGGCAGGCGCACAAACTCAAAAGGGATGCTGCTAGTATTAATAATTGTATTTTGTTATTCATTCTCTGGGTGTGTCCTGCATGTGAAGCTTATCACATGCGGTCGCCAACAGTAATACTTAGCAGTGGTTTTTACTAATATTATTATAAGACACAGGGTGTGGGCCTTGTACAAAAAGACATCATCATTTAGGTGTATCTAGGGCAGGGTTTCTCAGTCTTTTTCCTTTAATACACCCTCTGAGAATATGCCAAATTTTCAGGCACTCCAGTCTAAAATTGGGTTCCCTATCACATAGAAGCCTCATTCTAGAAGCCTCTGCCTTTACAAAATAGTCCTCAGCCCCCCCCGCCCCCCAGTCTTTACTCCCCTGTTTTCACATATGAGCCCTCAGCCCCCCCCCCCTTATCTCAGGGTGCTCACTCCCCCCAGAAACCATCAGTCTCCCTCTGTCACATTAAAATGTCAGCTCCCTCTTTCCACATGGGAGTTCCTAATCCCCTTCCCATCGGAATCCTCTGCACCCCCCTTTCTGGTACAATGTTTTTATTGAAATATGAAAAAGGGGAAACAGATAAGAAATTCCCTCGCAGGGGATATGGACATTAAACAAACATAGAGAAGTACACGTAAAAATACATGATAAAATATATATTATAAGGGTATAGATTATAAACTGACACGACCCACCACCAGCCAGGGCCGGGGGTCAGTGCATTATGCCTGAGCCAGAAGACCCAGGGGCCAGGGCAGCCAAGAGGGAGTGGAGTTGTCCGCAGAACGGGAGGGGGGGGGAATAAATAAATAAATAATGAAAGAGCAAAAAAAAACAACAAAAAGGGGGGAAAAAAAGAAACCAGAAAGACACGCTCAACTGTGGGTGGCGGGGTGGGGGAGGGGATAGGTGTAGAACAGAGCAGCGAGCAAGAGGCCCAGAAACAAGGAAGGAGTGGGAAAGAGAAAGGAGAGTCCCCCAGGCTGGAGATGAGGTCAAATTAAATTTAGAGTCCTAGACTAGTTGGGTGTTGATTAGGGAGTGAATAGAACCACCACAGGGCCCATGCCTTAAGGAATTTTGCACAGTTCACCCTCTCCTTTCACATCAGTCCCCCTTACCCCTATCACTTAAAGGCATTCTAAAGGGTGAAGTTTGTTTTACCCTCATGCATTTTATGCCCCCTCCCCGCAATCCTTACCTGAGCTTAATTCAGCAATGTTCACAATAGCCTTGGCTGTCCCAGGACACTCTCTCATTGGCTGAGACAGCAGTGGGAGCCCATTAGCTCCTACTGCTGTTAATCACAGCCAGTGAGGAGAGAGCAGGGAGGGGGGCCAATACCTATGTGTCTTATGGAAACTGTGGCTTGGGAGCAAGTGCACAGCGGTGTCTATTAAGTAAGCAGCTTTCTCTGTGGACACTGGCCAAGGGGGTGGAGCCAGGAGCACCAGCGGGGACCCAAAAATAAGAGGATCGGAGCTGCTCTGTGCAAAACCACTGCACAGAGCTGATAAGTATAACATGTTTGTTATTAAAAAAAATAGTAAAGCTTTAATACCACTTTAGGAAGACACCCCCCACCCCCCCAAGCGGAGAGACCTACTTCCAATTGCAGCTGTGGCAGCATAACAGTGGGCAAGAGGTGGTGCAGATAAACAGAGGCAGACTTCCATACACTTCTGAATGCTGGGACTGCCCTGAATGCCTCCCACCCTGGATTAGTCATATATTATTATTATTTCTCCAAAATAAATTTTACAGCACCCAGATTAATCGACAAGGGGCGTTTTGGTTTCACCCTGGATTAGAGTCATGTGTTTCCATTAAATAGTAAATGACTTTTGCTACCATTTTTGGAGAAGGCACCAAATTACTTTTTACGGTATGTATTTCCATTTGTTGACAGCCTGCCCACCTGTACCATGAAAACACCTGGCACTGTGCTAAAATACGAGATGCAGCATTGCACCCCTGAGTAGCCAAAATGGCACAGCCGGGTGCCTCCATGCCCTGGTTGAGAAATTCTGGTCTAAGGGGCCACGATGTCAGCTTCGTAATAACAGTATACCAATATTTAGCCAGTACTAGAAATCACCAGTTAGTTACCTGTGTTTTTTGTGAGCCTAAAGCAGGACTCCAAGATATGCCTCTGCGAATCCTTACAGCTCCTTTCCTATCTAAAGATCTTGGTCTTATTGCATCGGATCCTCTCATTCGTGCTCTGGCATGCCAACCTCTTAACTCGTCCGTAACTTCAGACTTCGAAGGTCCATATATGACATTGTGCTCCCTTATAGATGGCGCACGTGTAACCAAAAGAACATTACTTTTTGATGTTAAAGGACAGTATGCTAAATTGTAGGAGGGTTGAGGGTTAGATGACTCCAATAGTGACTCTGAGGAGTTTGATGTGTACAGTGGATTGGAGGATATGTAAACTGGATTCGACAATGAAAGAGTACTCAAGTTATTATTCTGTGAATTGTTGAAACTCGTTGCTCTTCGACATATTGTTCGTCCTCGGATATCAGAATCTCCTGGGACACTCTGAACTCTGCAGAAGAAAGTAAGATTGATGTCTCTGGATTCAGAAAAGAAATAGAGGAATTAATTTTTTGATGAAACAAAGAGCATGATTACCTCACTGAATAAGACGCAAGCCTTTTGTTGCTTCTTTCTGGGCTATCCTGTAAGCCTAAATGTGCCAAGTTGAGGTTATTAACACTCTCTGTGAATGATTCTTCTGATACAGGGGTTACTGCTGGGCTGCTGTTGCTGCAAAAATAGAAAGAAACACAACAATGCATTAAATTATAACTAAAGGCCCAATTTTGTTTTAGTTGTGGACAAAGAAAAGAGGAATTAGAACACCAATTAGGTTTGTACTGCTGTCTGTGGCCCTGTTAGGGAGATTCACTATATTTGTACCATTATCACTGAAAGTAAAAGTAAAAGTAAAAGAAAATCCCCAATTTTTCCTCTCACTTCCAGTTTTGGCAATGGGACTGGGAAAAATGTAAATCTCCCCAACAGGACACAAAAGGCCAAAACAAAAATAAAAAAATGAAAGAAAGGGTTTATAACCCTCCCTTACTCTATCTAGAATAAAGACAAAAAAGTTTTGCCTATAGTTCTACTTTAAAGTGGAAGTTCACCCTCAAAAAAATGTATCACCCCCCGGCTCTCCAGCGGGGATGGGCGTTCCCAATCACTGCCTGTGATTGACAGGCTTCCGTCCGGTGCATACTGCGCGTCACAGATTGCCGACAGAAACCCGAACGTCGGTGCGCAGGCGCCGTATAGAGCCGCACCGGCGTTCGGCTTCTTTCGGCGACTCGTGACGCGATGTATGCGACCGTCAGAAGCCTGTCAATCAAATAGGAACGCCCAGACCAGAAGACCATACCCGGAAGCGGCGGAGAAGATGCATCTCTAAAACAGTAAGTACTGCTTTGATTGTAAAAAAAAACACCAGATTCCCCTTGACAAAACGAGCCTCAATCTAATGTTAAAAAAAGGTTTTTGGGTGAACCACCCCTTTAAAGTGAATGTAAACCTGATTCATGAAATTTGAGCTGGGCACATATATTTGCAGTGTTTTGTCATCTCTCTTCAAAGAGCTAAGTCCCGTAGCTCTCTCCTGAACTGTTCCTCTGTTATCAGCCTGATAACTCCTGACAAATTCTCGAGAAAAATCAGATAAAAGCAGCCTGAAATTTCTGTCAGGGGAGGTTGCTAAAACAGATTAGCAGGGAGCTGGCCCTGTTACAAAACACCTCTGAGAGTCTCCGCCTATGAGGAGAGAGGGTGTGTGCGCCTTTCCTCCAATCAGCAATTTTATCTATCTTGGCTGTATGCCCAGACATCACACTATGTGTTAAACAGGAAGAGAAAATCTCTTAACAAGATCTGAACTTTCTAAGCAGTATATAAATGTGAAGATATAAATGTAAAACCTATTACTTTCAGTATGGGCACTACGTTAAAGTTAGTGGGGAGTGAGAGAGTTATGTTGCTCTCACTCATAATGTTGTTAAATTTGGGCTGCTGCCATTCCAGGACTACCCTGTGGGTCAGTCTGCGTTCCAGAGGTGCGATCCCACCCCCGGACGACAGATGGCATCAGAGGGGCTCTGGCAGAGCCGCTTTTCCCCAGCAGCCGATTGGAGGAGTTTTCCCTTGCGGGGCATGCTGGGGAGGGGTATATCTGGAGCAGGCGCTATTTTTTGGGGTTCTTTGCGGGTTCCTGGTTCTAGGTGCAGCACCCACCTTTAAGGTGTGCGCATCCAACAGACCCCAGCGATATGGCCTACCAGGCCGGGGTCAAAAGTTACGCGGAGTTCCTGGCAGATGCTGCCGAGGGGCCCCAGTGACTTGCTGGGTCCCTTCACCCCTACAAGAAAGATCCTAGGCTGCTGGCTGTACGGTGGGGAATTGGCTCAAGGAGAACCCGGAGACAGGTTATCTGAGAGACTTGAACGAACCATCAGGGATCTGGTGACTGACACCTTGACAGGTACACTCGCACTGTCAACCGGTCACCTAAACGTGAGTGATTGGAGGGATTCGCTCTGCTGTTCACATTGTCAGCATAAAGCCTGTGGCAGAGGCCTCATCTGGCATCTCAAACTAAATCAGAGCCAGGTCCATGGCAAGGACCTGTTCCCTCCAGCAACCTTAAAGTGGAACTCCGGCTGCCAGGCTTGTGGCAGAAGTCTGTCCGGGGAACGCTTCACCCACTCTGGCTGGAGTGGCAACGTAATATACAGTTACTAAAAGCAGGCTTGCTTTCCTGTTCATCCAAGCCTGATACTGGAAGGTTTTCTCCATTTCATCAACCTGTCCTATCTACCTCCTGTTGATGTTGGTCGTGTTGGACCCAAGAAATAAAGCATTTGGAAAACCTTAACTACTGATTGGACATTCGCTTACTGCTCTACTCACTAAGTTCATCCCTAGACAACACTTATTGGTAACTTAATACGCCGATCCCTAATCAACCAGCGGCCCTTGAGGGGGTATCGTTACACTATGTAGGGAGATTTGGTTCATCCCTGTGTATCATCTGAGGCTGTTTACTTCACTGGGTGTATGGGGGGTTTACATCCACTTTAAGTCAAAGACCAAATGTGTTTGTTTTATCGATTTTTATTTTTTATCAAACAGTTCAATGGTTATAATATATGTGCTTTATATCAGAATAGAAAAAGTATGAGGTACCTCCATAGCCATATGTCCTGCATGAATAAAAGGAAAACTTTAATTGTTTGGGTGAGTTATATTTGTTCAATTATTGTATTCATGTTTTTATTTAAAAGTGTTTAAAGATTTTTTTACTGTTTATATGAATTGTTCACTAATGATATGGAAATCAAAGCAATATTGATTTTCTATGGGAAGTGCTTTACTTACTAACCCTCTCTGAATAAATTCTGTATGGAGCCATCTAAACAAGAAAGATAAGAGGGGTAAGACAGAGGACGAATCAAACTTCTGACTAATTCATTTGTGTGTAAATTTAGCTTGAGCTATTGAGCTCTTAAAGCAACATGCTTTTTCTATAAAACAGGCAAAGATAGTTAGAAAATTATTTGAAAACAGAGGTTGTCCACCCCCCAGCAGGTTAAAATGAAGTATACAAAATGTGGCCACTGTATAGCAGAATCATTATCTCCTTTGTATTGCAATGTTAGCTTTGTTGTACTTTTGCATCATAGAGAAAAGATTTGACATTATAGACAAAAGATTCGACACTATAGAAATAATAGATTCAACATTACAGAGATTAGATTTCGATTTATGAGAAAATAGATTCGACATTATAGAGAATAGATTCGACATTATTACTAGTCATACAACATTAAAATTCTTGTAGGCGGAATATTAGAACGGAAATGTACGATTCGACGTAAAGATTCAAAGTTACGTCAAATATTCTTTTGACCATTCGACAGAAACCAAGTATTATTGGATTTTCGGACGAAAGCTATTCCCCAACGAAAAACGAAATAAATCTAAACGATTTTCGGGAGTAACTAAATAAATTTATTTTCCAAACGAAAAAACAAAACAAAATATTCCAGTCTGCACATGTCTATTAGTGGCAGGAGCACCCGGTGAAAAAAAAATATATATAAGAAGAAAACAAATGCAGCCACTACCTTTAAGTATTTGTAAGTTACAATATAGTTTGTTTTTATCACACTTTCATATTTTATTTTTTAGAAAGCATTATTTTTTAGTGCTTCACATTTGAGTATACTGCAAATGTACGACACAGAAATAGGAGGAGACCACAGGAAATGCAAGGACCACTCTGTGTTATTCCCTTACCTGCTATTGCCTTGGGAGTTGCATGACCTTCTCTGGTTTTTGTCATAGGGCAGGTCTAGGCTGGACTCCCTCCAAGGGCTATTCTGTATTGGAGATTTGTCATTTTCATTTTCTGTCCTCATAAGGCACAATCCCTCTAAGGTCTGAGGTCGCATGGGCCTGTTGACTTGTACTCTTTGCAGACTGTCATCTTGGATGAAGACAGATTAAGTTAAAGTTATTTGTATAAATAGATGGGGATGTATTTGTCAAAATAGTAATTACTCAGCTAAGTTATTCAATTCTTTTCATTTACCTTCCCCTAATGTTGCAACATCAGAAAGAGAACTAGATTCCGATGTACTGCTACTGTCTGAAAGAGAACAGATAAAAAGACTTACAATGTCAAAAATGTTAATTTTTTCTATTAGACTTTACTTGTGTAAATGGCAAATTCTATTTTGGTTTTAGGTGGCAATATCTGTTTGGCCGCGTACACATGACCGAGAAACTCGACGGGCGAAACACATCGTTTTCCCTGTCGAGGTTCCTTGTTCGGCAATCAAAAAACTCGTCAAACTCAACTTTTCCCATTGCCCATCGAGGAAAGAGAGAACATGCTCTCTTTTTGGCTCGACGAGTTCCTCAACGGGTTTCTCGGCGAAAAGTGTACACACGACCGGTTTCCTCTGCAGAATACATCTCCCATCGAGTTTATTGCTGAATTCTGCCGAGGAAACCGGTCGTGTGTACGCGGCCTTTGTCTCTCTTCTCTTACCATCCGTATGCAGGTTCTCTTGGCTTTGCTCTTGGACTAGTCTATTCTCCAGAAAACGAAGTTTTTGCTCAGATTTTTTCAACGCTGCCTTCCTTTGCTGCCGAACTTGTCTAGAAACGGACTCTTCCATGTATAGACGACGTGCAGCCTCTGTTATCTGCCGTTGTAAAGCCAGATCCCTTTCTAGATAGCCAAGTGGATCCTGAGAAAACCATTAGATGCGAGATTCTAAATAAAACTGTACATTTTGTTTCATCATAATACATCCTACATACTGTATATACAAAACAGAAATACTGTATACATGCAATAGCAACATGTGTCACAGTACAGCAAATATTATAAAACATGCATGTTATTTGTAATAGTGGAAGTGGTGCATTCTCATGACTCTAGAGCAGGGTTTCCCAACCAAGGTTCCTCCAGAGCAGGGTCTCCAAACTGTGGCCCGAGGGCCACATGTGGCCCTTTGCCAGCCTTTATCTGTCCCTTGGGGCACTATTCGTCCCACTGATACCAACAACAGAGCACTTTTTCTACTACCAATACCAATGATGGAATACTATTCCTGCTACTAATCAGGGGCACTACTCCTCCTCCTATTGACCACCAACTCTGGGGCCATATTTATTCTCCCTGATGCCGGGCCTGGACATTTTCGGTCTTGCTGGGCACAATCCGGCCCTCCTAAAGTCTGAAGCACAATAAACTGGCCCTTTGCTTGAAAAGTTTGGAGACCCCAGCTCCAGAGGTTGCCAGGGGTTCCTTGAACAATGAGTAATTTTTGCCTCTCATATAAACTCCCACTGACACCATTGCAATGACCACAAGTGTAAAGCCTCGTACACACGATTGGATTTCCATCGGACAAATCTGTGGAATTTTGTGTGAAGGGCGATAGCCGTGAACTTGTTCTGTATACAGATGGCAGAACTTTTTCAGTCAACATACATGAAAACAAAGTGTTTTTTCAGCTCTTTAGCGCCAACCTTTGGGCAACTTCTGCTAATGTTGTGCTATGGTTAGCATTGGTTCGGAGCATGCGTGTTTGTACTTTGGATTTTATTGCGACGAACTTGTGTACAATCCGACAACAATTGTCAGATGGAGCATACAAGCGGTCGGGTTTTCCGACAAAACCCTACCATCACACATTTGTTGTTGGAAAATCCGATTGTGTGCACAGGCCTTAAGAAGCTTTTCTCCCAGTGACCAACACACTGTAGATATAGTCATTTTTAGCAGTCAAACCCTGAGGCGCCGTACACACGGCCGAGGTTCTCGCTGAAAATCAGCGAGAACCTCGCTGGAATGCACATTCCAGCGAGGACCTCGGCCGTGTGTACGGTCTCAGCGAGCTTCCCGTCGGGAAGCTCGTCGAGCCGAAAAAGAGAGCACGCTCTCTATTTTCTCGACGGCCCGCCTGGAAGAATGGCTGGTTGCCATTCCCGACGGGCGGGTCGCCGAATTCGACGGCCGGGAGAGAACCTCGACGGGCGGAACGATGTGTTCTGCCCGTCGAGGTTCTGGGTCGTGTGTACGCCGCCTCAGACCGAAAAGTTATTTCAAGGGTTCCTCTGTGTTGAAAAGGTTGAGAAAATCTGCTCTAGAGGTGTATTCACCATATGTCACCAATGTGGCAGTGCCTAGGGCAGCAGGATTAAATAAGGGCAGGATTAAAATCAACAATTTGTAATAACCTATTTTGTTTCTTTCTTCTTCTGGACATTTTTGGGTGAATTTAGCAAGAGAACCTCCAATACCTCTTTCTAGAATTAGATGATGTCATGAGCATGATGTCCAAATACAGATGTGCATTGCCCACTCTAGTTCAATAAGAACGGGTGCTCAATTAAAAAAAAATAAAAAAAAAATATTTATTGAAATAAATGTATTTATTACATACCATATTATAAGTTCCTTTTTTTTTGTTGCTGTTTGCGCACCGGAACATAAGTACTTTTAGCACTGAGAGATTTCGCTTTTACCATGAATTTCGACCATTGCTATTGTGAAAAGTTACAATTTTACTATTTGCAAAGTCCTCAGTGGGGCTGGAGCATGGAGAAAGGAATGTCCCAATGATTTAACACAAAAACTGGTCCTGCTTACCTTCCCATGACAGTGAATTGTTCTTTCGTCCAGTTTAAATAAAGCTCCAACTCTACGCCGGACTTTTGGAGGCGTTTCCCCAGGCTTAAGGGGAAATTCCTTTGGCAGGACCCCTATCAATTCCTAAATATAAGAAATATAAAGAAAATTGTTATTAAAATATTATTTCCAACTGCACCAGCTTTTACAAATATGTCATTGTATTCTTTTATTTTTATATTCAGTGTGTTGAATGATATACAGTGGAACCTTGGTTTATGAGTAACGCGGTTAACATGCGTTTTGAATAACAAGCAATTTATTTATTTTTTAAACCTGACTCGGTTTGCGAGCAGAATCCAAGCTAATGGGGTGTGCAGCACCGCATTTGGCCAGAGGGGCGGGGGCGCCGGTGACACTGTCCTGAGCCGTTCGAAAATATTCAGAATCACTCAGAAATTCTTCATTTCTGAGTGTTTTCGAACCTTTCTGAGGGTTTCCGATACCAGCCGAGCTGTCCTCGAGCATTCCCGAGGATCTCCGAAGACCCCCACCTCTGGCCACATGTGGTATTGCATGCCATAGAAGAACTAATTATCTTATATTCCATTGACTTCTATGGAGTGCTTTGTATTACAAGTATTCTCCTTGAACCAGGCCCGGACTGGCCATAGGGCAGACCGGGCATATGCCCGGTGGGCCGCTATGGCATGGGCCGGGGCCTCCTGCTCCGTGGCCTGTTGATGTCCAGGCCGCACAGCGGGAGGTAAGCGGCGTCCGCGGCCTGGACAGGGTTAACACAGGCCTGCGGCTGCCACTCACCTACACCTACTGCTATGCGGCGGCGATGCCTGTCTCTTCTCCGACGCATGGGTTGAGCTATGTGTCTCTCTCACACACAGCTCAGCCGAGTCCAGGCCGACAGGGACAGTTCTGCTCTCCAATCAGATGGACTGCTCCTCCTCTTCCCGCCCCTTTGCTTCTGTGACTGCCACGCCCACACACTCGGGGAGAAGTGAAGGAAGCAGACAGCCTGCGCCTCGTTTCCTGGGGTGAGTAAGATCACCCCCTATCCTGCCTCCCAGTAATTTAATACACCACAAGGCATGGTATTTAAACAATGTGTGTATTTTTATTGTGCCATTTGTGATATGTGAAAAAAAAAAAAAACCTGCTCTCTGCTGAGAGAATTGTTTTTGTTAGCTTTCTATTGGTAGGTACATCTGCTTCAGTTCAGTGCCCAGCTACCCATGTCTGTTTCCAACAAAATCTTGAAACAGGCCAGAGAAAAACAGAGATTTTTTCTTCCTATAAACTTTTGATGCTTATAGCAGTTGTGAAGCGTAAGCCTGGAACATGGCTAATAAGGGGTTAATTTGGGAGGGCAGGTACTCCCCCCCCCAAACCAGACTATTAAAGACAGAATAGGCGTCACAAATAGGAGGGAGGCTTTCAGTAGCTGCTAGGAAGTCATGGGGTCATGCTGAAAGTTGGCTTATTGTGGGCATAGAGCTATTCACTTTCTCTAGGAACTTATTGGCTGTTTTGTATTATTGCTTGATTGCGGAGTGTCATACTACATTAATGACGCCCCCATTTCAGCTCGCATATCGCCCTGCGAACTGACAGTTCGGACATGAACCGGATCACATAGGTGTGAACACCCATGCAATCCGATTCTGGTGCGGACCAAAAAAGTTTCCTGTGTGTGTTTGGTCCGAATGTGGTGCAATTTCAGCCATATTATCTGTATGGCTGAAATCACAATGCACAGACATTGCATGTGATTTGAACTGCAGTGCAAATCACATGCGGTATCGCATAGCACACTAGTGTGAACCTGGCCTAAATCGGGGTTCTCAGAACACCACTTTACATGAGATCCCCCTTAAGGCACGGTTCACACTGGTGCGCTGTGCGATATTGCATGTGATTCGCACTGCAGTTCAAATCACATGCAATGTCTGTGCATTGCGGTTTCAGCCATACAGATAATGTGGCTGAAATTGCACCGCATTTGGACCAAACACACAAAGGACACTTTTTTGGTCCGCACCTGAATCGGATTGCATGGGTGTTCACACCTATGTGATCTGGTTCATGTCCGAACTGTCAGTTTGCAGCGCAATATGCAAGCTACAATAGGGGACGTCGTTAATGTAGTATGACACTGCCCAGCAGTTCACATATGGCAGTTTGAACTGCCGTGCAAGTCGGGTGCGATGCGGGAACCCACAGTGGATTCGCAGGGTTCCCGCATCGCACTAGTGTGAACCCAGCCTAAGTAAGGGTTCCCCTTTACATTAGAGTTCACAGAGCTCCACCTTACAGTAAGTGGAAATTCAGCAGACTCTAAGGTGGCTCTGTGCGGACTCTGGTGTAAGGTGGCTCTGTGCGGACTCTGGTGTAAGGTGGCTCTGTGCGGACTCTGGTGTAAGGTGGCTCTGTGCGGACTCTGGTGTAAGGTGGCTCTGTGCGGACTCTGGTGTAAGTTGGCTCTGTGCGGACTCTGGTGTAAGGTGGCTCTGTGCGGACTCTGGTGTAAGGTGGCTCTGTGGGGACTCTGGTGTAAGGTGGCTCTGTGGGGACTCTGGTGTAAGGTGGATCTGTGCGGACTCTGATGTAAGGTGGCTCTGATGTAAGGGGGGCCTATGAGGACTCTGATGTAAGGGGGGGTCTTTGCAGACTCTGATGTAAGGGGGCAGGAGGAGCTGGAAAAGTGCACAGTGAGCAGAGAGTAAAAGGGGGGCACTGTGATTACAGAGAAAAAGGGGAGTAATTGCAGGGGCACTGTATAATAAAGGGGCCTACCTGTAAAAGGGGCACTGTAATCATTACAGTGCTGTCCCCATTATATCACATTACAGTGTGGAGGACACCGACACCAGACACCCCCGCGAAAAATGGGCTGCTCAGTCTTAAATGCCCGGGCCTATTTTTTGTCCCAGTCCGGGCCTGCCTTGAACAGATTATGCTCGTAATCCAAGGTGGCACGAAATGCAAGAATTAGTGAAGATTTTTTTTAGCAGGGGATCACATCCTATTTTTCTAATGATGCATTTTTAATTACATTTTTGCACATTTAATTTCAGATGGGAATGTGAGTGTTTGTTATACATGATTCCCCCCCCCCCCCCATTTTAACAATTTCAGGATTTTGGAAATAGAAGATACCCTATAGATTTGCCACCCCCCCCCCCCCCTGTCTTTAATAACTGCAAACTGCAACTGTCAAGATGTCAGCATAGAGTTTCTTTGTATTACAGGAGTGACTGCATCCACTCCAGTGTAAAATTAACTAGTAGATAGTGTCTGTAACTGTCATAAAGAAATATAACGTAACAGTATTGTTACATTGTATTTACTTAGTTTAATGTACAGTATATGTAGATTAAAGGTATGACCTTGTCTACATAAGCTTGCTTCAGCTGAAGTCATACAAGTAAAAAAAATACAAATAAAATAAAAGCTCATTAACCCTTAGTCAGCCCTATTTAAATCCTGCCTCCCATAGGCTATATTTTTCAACATTTGTTATTATACTATAAGTAACTCGGGATCGGCGGCTACAGGGACAAGACGTGGATCTCTGTGTGTAAACACAGAGATCCATGTCCTGTCAGGGGAGAGAGGAGACCGATCTGTGTCCCTTGTACATAGGGACACCAATCGGTCACCTCCCCCAGTCACCCCCCTCCCCCACAGTTAGAACACAATTCAGGGTACACATTAACCCCTTCCTCACCCCCTAGTGTTAACCCCTTCAATTCCAGTCACATATATACAGTAATTAGTGCATATTTATAGCACTGATCGCTGTATAAATGTGAATGGCGCCAAAAATGTGTCAAAAGTGTCCGATGTCTCCGCCATAATGTCGCAGTCACGAAAAAAATGCTGATCGCCGCCATTAGTAGTAAAAAAATAAAATAATAAAAAATAATGTCCCCTATTTTGTAAGCGCAATAACTTTTGCGCAAACCAGACGCTTATTGCAATTTTATTTTTATTTTATTTTACCAAAAATATGTAGAAGAATACGTATTGCCTAGACTGAGAAAAAAATGTTTTTTTTTTAAAAAAATGGGCTATTTATTACAGCAACAAGTAAAAAATATTGTTTTTTTTTCAAAATTGTCGCTCTATTTTTGTTTATAGCGCAAAAAATTAAAAACGCAGAGGTGATCAAATACCACCAAAAGAAAGCTCTATTTGAAGGGGGAAAAAGTACGTCAATTTTGTTTGGGAGCAACGTCGCATGACCGCGCAATTGTCAGTTAAATTGACGCAGTGCCACAAGCTAAAATTTCACCTGGTCAGGAAGGGGTATATGTGCCCAGTAAGGAAGTGGTTAAAAGCATCTTTATTTCATTTGTAAAAAAAACTTTGCATTGTGCCACTGCCTACTACAGTAGTGCTATAAAATGACAAGGGCATTGCTAGTCCACATGATGCTGGCTTTTCACTGCTTAGAACAAATTAAAAGTGATTGTAATATTTAAATTTGGCTTTTGGCTGAGTGAAAGACCTTTCTGGAGTGGGGGTGTTAGGGGAATAATTCCAATTGTTATGAACATCTCAAAATCATTCCTTTTTTGAGAGATCCTAATATAATAAAAAGGTCTAACTGTAGATTGGCTCTAATTCTTTATCTTCCAATAACTTAAAAAATCAAATAAAAATCCCTTCAAAACCATAAATATTATGCCGTGTATTTCCTTTGTATCAGTCTTAAATTGTATCAAATGAAAGTCTCTTTAGCCCCGGTTCACACTGTTCCGACATGAAAGTCACACGCCTTTTGATCCGACTTTGCCCTGCAACTTTGATCCAACATAATGTGACTTTTTACAATCTGGCATAGAAGTCGTATCAAAATCAGAGCAAAGTAGTGCATGAACCTTTTCTAAAGTCGGAGCAACTTGTGCCCGATCAGTTAAGGCAGCTCACATTGAATTTCACATGGCAATTTGTGCTCTCACAATTCGGATCCCATGCTACACCAGTGTCAACCGGGCCTTAAACATAAACCAAAGTATATGATAAAACTATAAATCTTCTTTATGGCTTTAAACACCATCATGGAAAAATACATTAAAGTAGTTGTAAACCCTATAAAAAAAACCTGCAAGACAAAGGCATAATGAGCTAGTATGCATAGCATACTAGCTCATTATGAATTACTTACCTCACATCAAAGCCCCCGCAGAGGTCCACGTACCCCCCTCCCGCTGGTGACATCTCTTCCGGGGGTTACTTCCAGGTATCGTGGCTCTGGCGCTGTGATTGGCCGGAGCCGCGATGATGTCACTCCCTCACATGAGTGCGGGAGCCACTGGTAACGGCACACTGACATACGTGCCATTGCTTCAGCTTAGTGCGCATTGGCACATGCAAGGGACAGGGGATATCTCCTAAACTGTGCAGGTTTAGGACATATCCTGTAGCATAAAGTGGTTGTAAAAGGTTTACAACCACTTTAAGTAGTGCTCAGGCCCGTCGCTACAGGACAGGCAAAACAAACAATTGCTTGGGGCCCCGAGCTGGCCTGGGGCCCCCAACTTCCCCTTGTAGCGTGGCTAAGCTACTCTTCCGTCCTCCTGGAGTCCTGTCAGTCCGGCCGTGTACCGCGTGTGGTACAGGAGATTCAGTTTCCTGTTCTCGGCCAGACTGACAGGAAGTGCACACTGAGTGCTCACTTCCTTTCAGTTCAGCCATGAACAAGAAACTGAATACCCGGCCTGGGCACTATCTGATAGGGGACTGGGGACACATAATGATAGAACACCAGACTGACAGGAGGAAGAGGAGCTTGGCCATGCTACAGAGGCAACCTACAGGGAAGAAGGGGAGGTGTGAATAGAAAAACATAGGGACTAGGGAGGGGGGAGGAGTAAGAACATGGGTGTAAAAAATGTGTGTAGGGCTAACGTAGGGTTTGCATGCGGGGGGGGTGCTTGGGGGCCCCCCATTTTGCTTGGGGCTTACAAATTCCTTCAAACGGCCCTGGTAGTGCTGTGCCCAACACCTGTTTTCAACCAACAAACTCACCAGAGGTGAATGACCTTACTAGATATTCAGATCAAAGATCTCTTTTTTCTAGATCTTTCCATCCATTCCCTTCCCACTGTCCATCCAATCCACTATTTTCCTCAGGTAATGTAAAAATAAATAAAACTCCACATAGCGTTGTACTGCTAAAAGCACCCAATGTTATTTAAAATCTAAAATGCTATTATACTCACATCTAATGTTGCTGTCACTGGCAGCAGTTTGTTAAGCCATATTTATATCTGAGTCTCCCTTGAGAAAGTCCTCCGATGAAGAAACGTGTTGGACAGAGGGGCCTGAGCACATATCATTAGTCACTGCCGTCTAAGCAAAATGCCTGGGATCTTTTTCATAGTCAGCGGGTGAGAGACGCCTGGTGGCAATCATTGTTTCCAGGATCAGAAGGCTCAGATATGCATTGACTTAAACTGGTGCATGTATCATATATGGCAATTAGTAAATGTGTTTAAAATATATATATTTTTTTTAACTGGATCAGTACAGATTTCTGAAGATCTCCAAGTGACTTACAGCCTCACGCAAGCAAATCTGACGTAGCTCATCCAGACAGCTTTGCATTTTCTTTTCCAGTGAACTTTGCTGATTGCGCATTGCTTGTGTCAACTCTTTACATGAAGTCAAGGGAGAGCTTGTAACTAAAGATAAAAAACAAAGAGGACAAACACTTAAAATCATGTAAATAACAGACTAAGTAAAGAATGCAATAAAGGAATTAACCTAAAGGGTATAAAAAAAATAATGGTAGGTAAAACCAAGTGTAGACTATCAAATCAAAGGAAAACTGGTAATAAAGCAAGTTTAACCAGTCACTGATGTTTACATTGGTTACTGTAATTTTCCTTCTGCAAGGAGAAGTTGGTGGTCACTTATAAAAGAGCTTGGGAAAAGGAAATCAGCAATCACTTCTACTTCCTCTGACAGTTACAGATTTGTTCAAATGGAAATCTCAAAGGGTTCAAATAGTGTTTAAAGAGTACTAAAACGTTGGGAACTGGTGGTATTTGTTTGTCCACTGTGCATGTTTGCTGTGGCTATTAGGTCTTGCAATACAATAGAAATGCACATTACACAGTGTAGCTGGTTACTAACAGCTTGGAAGCTGCAAATTAATGCTTAACAGATCTATCTCCTTAAGCAGGCCATGCACAAGTCAAATTTCATTGTAAACTTTCTTTTAAGAGCCGGTTCACACTGGGGCGACCTGGGATCCGACTTCAAGATGCCCCAAGTTGCCCCAAGGTGTGTTGTCGAGAAAATGAATGGGAGCCGTCTTAGGCCTCGTACACACAAGGGGATATGTCCGCTGAAAACGGTCCGATGGACCGTTTCAGCAGACATCTCCGATCGTGTGTATGGGCTAGCGGACAGATTTGTCCACCCGACAGATTTCAAAGCATGCTTTGAAATCTATCCGGTGGGAATCTGTCCGCCCGACATGTCTGCTGGTTAGTACACTTACCAGCAGACATGTCGTCCCGCACCGCCGCCGCGCCGCCGCCGAATGGATTCGGCGCATGCGCGGAAGTGTTTTACTTCCTGGTGCGGTGACGTGGCGGCATCAACGTCACCGCCGCGTCACCAACACGTCACCGCGCCGTCCGCCGGCGGGGAATTTGATCCGATGGTGTGTACACGCCATCGGATCAAACTCCAGATCGGACATATCCGATGGAAATGGTCCGCGGACCGTTTTCATCGGATATGTCCGATCGTGTGTACAAGGCCAAAATGTACACTACTGAAGTCGCTTCGACTTCAGAAAAGGTTCCTGTACTACTTCAATCTGACTTCTAGGCAACTTGTACCCATTGATTTTAATGGAAGTCGCCTCAGAAGTTGGATCACTGTCTTAACTGAAGCAACAATACAGGAAGAGAACATACATTTCTCAGGCAAACCCCTCCCTCCCACAGAGCTGATTGTTGTTTGATTGGCCACGGGAAAGCCTCATATCCTGGAGGCAACTTGAAGTTGCCTTGTAAGTCGTGTCCAAGTTGCCTCCCAAAGTCGTGCTAGAAGTCGTGTTGCCCCAGTGTGACTGGGCTCTAAGAATATAAAGTTTTTTTAAATTGTTAGTGGGTCAAAACATTTGTTTTCATCCACAGTGATGCAAAAATTTAAAGGAGCAGGATGGAATTTTTTTCTTGAATGAACAAATTAAAAAAAAAAAAAAAAAGCGTATGTGGTTTTCGCTGGGACAAGTACATTCATTCCAAAATCAAATGTGAAAATGAAATGAAATGAAAATTAAACTATTTCAAAAAGTTCAACTAAAACCCCCAAAATGAGGCACACTCGGCAATTTTTTTTTTTTTTTTTTAGGGGTTAGGTGTCAGGATAAGGTGGTCCTTATCTGAGAACACTTTGCATCCATACATTAATAAAATGCAAAGTGTCCTCTAAATGGCATGAAATCTAGAAGACAGCAAGGATTATTGTAGTAGTATTCAATAGGCTGCACACATTGCGGCCCACATTTTCAGGCCCATTTAAGAAATGCAGGCTGCGATGTGGAGTCTGCAATAGTTCACAGATTTTGCTTTGCTTAAAAGCAGCAGAAAGCTTTGTGATTGGAGGTGACAGATCACATGACTGACCTATTCTTCCAGCTTTTGCTTTTGTTCACAACCCCATTCTTTTTAATTGCGTTTCCCAATTTTTGGATCCCTGAAGCCATCATAATACATTTGTACAGCGCTCTTCTGTGCTTTAAAAAAAAGTGTAGTTTTTTTTAATGCATTATGGCCATACCAGTACCACTGTGCCCCTGCTTCATACTCAACATGCATAGTGAATGTGAACTGTTGTGAAGTACGCTGACATGCAGCTGGTGTTTTTTTGGGGGGGTGGCAAACAACCACCCCTGAGTGGCCGGCGGCCAACGGCTCTGCGTCCTCTCATCCATCGGCGGCTTCCAGCGTATGGTTCCCCTGGATCAGTGTTACAATAGCGAATATTCATTTGCTGTTGTAACACACCTGGGTTGACTCTATTTGCATTCACTGCACTCTGAGCCCACCCTATTTTGAAGCCTATTAGAGCCTTAGGCTTTAAAAAAAAAACACCCCCGCCATTGTATTTCATGCATCCGCAAGGGGCTGGATGCATGGATAGGGGGAGGTGGCAATCGATAGGTGGGGCTGTACCCGTGCTCCCTTAATGGATGGGCCGCCCCTGGTGTGAACATTCGGTTGAAAAAGTATATTCCTATTTACTTGGATTTGACTACATGACAACACAATTGGTATAAAAGAGGTGAGGTTTAGGCGTTTATGACCAGCAGAAGTCTATATGAGATCTCCTAGATTTGTTGCATTTGGTTTTCCATACATTTAAATGTGTGTAGTCACCTGGTTGGATGATATAGTCCATTTCTCTGTCATTTGGGTCTTCTTGGATTCCCATGGCAAATGTTTTTCGGAATTTCTAGGAAGAAACAATTAAGGTGAAAATAAATATTTGAAAAGCAGACCGCAGAGAAATATCACATATATATATATATATATATATATATATATATATATATATATATATATATATTCTGTATACTAGAAAAAGTGCCCATTCAATCCACTGGAGGGATACAATTCTCAGATTTGTTTTAGAAATAAGCGTGTAAGCAGGTTGAAATGCTGGTTAGCAATATAGCTGATGTCTCAGCCAGCAGGAAAGTAGTTAACCGGTTTCCTGCACTTTCTACTGAGCACTGCCTCTCTCCCGTGCCAATAATAAAAGGGGGGCTTTGGTCAGCCAGACAGTCTGCATGGGAGAGAAAACACTGACAGGACCAGAGAGATCCTCGTCTGCCTTTAGGAACCTTCCAAATGTAGGGGGATTACTGGGCCCTGCAGTCTTCCCTCCAGACCTGCCACTGTGGACTCTGTATAGACTCTTGCCTGTGCAGGTACACTGGTGTAGCCACAAGCCTGTGTTAAGGATTATTTTAAGGAAAACTTGCACTTTGCTTTGGAACTGTTATGCAGAGAGCCTCCAGTAAAGCTTTTAAAACTTTGTCCATGCCTGGTCTGAAGTTAGTTAACTTAAAGGGGTGCATGGTGGTAATGGCATATGGAAGAACTGGGCCTGTAATGCACATATATGGGGGGAAGTGGTGACATACCATTGCTAGGGGCAACAAATACAAGAGAACGATGATAGGACAGTGGGAGAGTGGTACTGTCAGGGGTGAAGGAAGCGGTTGGTGCAATCAGGGCCAGACCCACATGGCAGACACCCTAGGGACCTAGCCATATGGCATGGGACAGAAAGGAGTTTGTCCAGCGGAACCCCATTCTGTCACTTTGAGATAGGTCAGAGTCAAGCTTAACTGGTGGAATGGGACACTGCTCTGTGGTGTCTCCTTCAAATTGTTGCATTCTAAGCAGGTGTATTCATCGTGGGATGAGAGACACCTGTATACAGCTTCAGGTTATGAAACACACACTAGGGTGTACGGCTCGCTTTTAAGTTGGGGAGCTTTCCCTAATGTTGATGCCACGTGATCACTGCACCGTCAGGTCCCGGGCATTGGCGAGCATGTACACCAAAGAGTCCGGAGGAAGGTGAAAAATTTGAGAGAGCAAAAAGGTCCCCATGTGCACCAGGAAAGTTGGATCTGCCCACCAGCTACCCACACGGCATGGGTGAACAGCTGAGAAAAAAGGTTGCCTTAATGATCACTTATGGAGTTTTGTAGCCATAACCATGTTTAATTTGAATATTTTTGGCCTGTAACATTGTAGTCCCAAACTTCTGTTGCTAAAGCTGGAAAAGTGACAGCATTTAGCTGGGGAACAATAAGGAGAGTAGGGCCTAAATCCAGTGATGGAAGGGATAGTGAAAAACAAACAAGGGGGGGGGGGGGGTTAGAACACTCTAATAAAATAATTGTCTGGCTTGAAAAAATACATACATAACTTACCAACTAAATAGATAAATAAAATTGTTGTGCCATGAGTTGCAAGCACCTTAAAGTGTTTGTAAACCTCTAGAATTAAAAATTAACAAAGCAGAGCCCTCTAAAGTGTGTACATCTGCCAGAGAATCCCAGGAGATGACACTATCTCCTCTTCAGCACACAGAGGGTGATTGACAGCCTTAGCTGTGCATGTTTCCCTAAGATTGTGTAGAGGGGGTGTCTATTCCCTCCACTCAGGTCTCAGATTACAATGAGCTCTCCTCTCTTTGCTGTGCAGTGCGACACGAGATTCCCGCCCCCTGCCTTCTGAAGCTCAAAGATGATTTGAAAAATGTGTGCCTTAGGAGGCTGTAAATGAGAGAAGACTACAGATAAACAGGTACATTTTGTAGGGGTTTATAACCTTTTAATCAGATATGTGTCCAAACACCCATGATCCCTAAACAGAGGTGTATTTTTTTTTCTTCCTAGAAACAGTGAACAGCTTTCTGATCTCTGAGTAAAGTCCCCCCATCTGCTTTTCACACCTTGCTACTGGGCAAGCTCTGTAAATGATGTTGTCAAAGAGGAATAGTGAGACATTGTAGGTAGAAGAGAATATGCTTTTTTGATGATAAAGGGGTCCTGGACGAATAAACAGACCCTGCATCAAGTCACCTGGAGGTGTCTTTTACAGTAGTTTATTTCTTTACACCAGTCACAGGTCTAGTTAGTACAAACCCGAAGGAAAGTTGCATTATTTAAATACAACAGAGCCTGTGTGTGCTGTGAGCATACCATCCCTTACTGGTAACCTCTTCAGTGTTCTGCTAGAGCCTTCCTGAATATCTTATGCAAATACTTACTTTCTTAAAGTCAGTATTTACAAACACTTATGCACCCCCACAACCACAGGACATCACTCTTGCCTGTCAATAGGCCAGCCAGGCCCCGATCATTGCATTGTGGGATAGGGAAGGGGAGGTGGCTGTTTTTCTTGTAAGTCAGGTTTTGTTGTGGGGCCCTGGTATTGCATTGATCCCAAGAGGGTTATACAAGCACTTGTTAATCTAGGGAGAATCAAAAGTAGCTCCAAGCAGATTTGAAATGCACATAAAAAGCTAATATTTGTTTTGCCTAGTACACACAACCGTTTTTTCCGACGGGAAAACTGCTATAAGAGCTTTTTGTTGAGAATCCTGGCCGTGTGTATGCTCCATCGCAGTTTTTCAGTTTTTTTATACGATGAGAAAACCGTGTGTATGGGGCATTTGAACCGCTTTTGGTCCAGCCGTATGGTAACCTTGAAAAAGGTAGGCTGCATTCCATCAAGTATTGGTCTCAATAAATTTATAATTTTCTTATATTGTGCAAGTGCCTCTTCAAAAACTTCATGTATTACAACAATTATGTTCTAGGACAATACAACATTAACATTTCAAAGGGGGTGAATACCTGGTTTTAAGCACTACACAATGTACAAGGGAAATCAACTGAGCTTGATACATTTATACAACACAAGTTAATAAACCAAAAAATATGCAAGTGGTTTACTTGATGTTTGTCCTCTTAGCATGCTCTTTCTGTTGCAACAATCTTTCTGTGCCCTACAGCATTGGGGGCAGTGAGGTTAAATCCTGTCTATACGATTAGCCATGATAAGTCCCTTTTTCGAAACACTCTGTATTCCTAGGATGTATGCATTTTAATGGTATAAGCACCTTGGTAGCTTATTCTTCACATGGTTGCCACACAGTAATGCACATTTTAAATAGTACCCCAATGCACTGCTACAGTAGTGGGCAATGCCATATACCACAATGCACTTGCCATGCATAACGGTAAAAAAAAAAAAAAGGGTGTGCAAGTTTTTTTAGTGTGTTAACCCATTCTAAAAAAATATGCCTTAACACAATACACATCAATGTATAACACAACACTTGTTAACTCACATTAACTGAACGCACTACAATGTTATGGTGTTAAGCAGGCCAAAAATAATTGAGCACTGAGGGGGTAGGAGATGTTACTTTTTCACTAGATACATGGAGTGGGATCACATTTACTTTTTAATCTCTTAAACTCTCGCCTACTGAATGCCTATCAGTGCCAACCATAACAGTCTTGTCTTTCACCAGATTTGTATGTATTCTTTTCTGATGCCTCCTGCTCTTGATCATTGTACTTAGGGTGGCCATAGACAGATCAAAATTCAGCCGGTTCAGTAGGAATATCAAATTAATAATAATACGTATGGCCTCTGCAGTTCAACAGAAGTTGATCTACCAACTGACTTCTGTTCAACAGCCCTGTTTGGAGAAAGGCCCTCAATCAACGGCTGCCATACTGATCTGTTCTAATAGTAATGCTGCGTACACGTGACCATTTTTTATGACGACAAAACTGCAATTTTTTAGATTGGTCGTGTGTATGCTCCATAGCATTTTTCTTGACGAAAAAACTGCCCGCAAAAAAATTGGAACCTGCTCTATTTTTCTCGTCGCGAAAATCGCTCATGTGTATGCTTTTCCGAGGGGGAAAACCGTGCATGGTCAGAATCAAGTATGCAACCTAAAAGCAGCCCAAAGGGTGGCACCATTTGAAAGGAACTTCCCCTTTATAGTCCAGTCATATGTGTTGTACGTCACTGCGCTTTGCTCAAGCGTTTTTTTTTTTTTCATGAACATGTGTATGCAAGACAGGCTTGAGAGGAATCACATTGAGAAAAACGTTGTTTTTTTGCAGGACAGAGAAAACGGTTGTGTGTACGCGGCATAAGGGGAGCCTTTTAGCTCTCAGAAAACAATAGCGCAAAAGAAAGGATTTCCCCAATCTGGTTTATGATCCGGATTCTTATCTAGGTTTTATATTATGTTGGTATTAGGTTAATTTAGAATTTTGGGCAATGTTAGAAAAAGTGGTATAATATTTGCATTTTGGTAGTTTGATTTTCTGTTATTTTTCAATCTGTGTTATTCTATGTAGTATTTTAATAGCATGGTATGGTTTTATAGATTATGGTATTAATTTAATTGTATTTGTTATTAATTGTTGTTATTGGTCATTTTATTGTTGTTATTGTGTCATGTTTGCATTTGTTATTGTAATTTTGTATTGTCTACATTGAATATAACTGTATCTTGGTAATCTCGCTTTGGGATTATTAAAGTATTCTAAATCCACCTCGAATGTTTTTTTTTCCATTTAGCTCGCTGGCTGAATGAAAAAAGGAAACCATGGACGGCCAGCTTTACTTGCATGTGAATGGGGGGAATTCTGTGTGGTTGCAAGGCAATTTTTTGAAAGACACATTTACCAGCTTATTTGATTATTTACCTCAATTATTTATTGATCTGAAAGTAGGAGATCTTAGGAGGCAATAAGCATAAAATACAAGACACTGTATAGAAATCTATTAATACTATTCTCAAATGTTTCTGTAAAAGTTCTCCTGCTTGTACAAAACCACTTGAGATTTGGCTTTTTACAAATTTTACAAATTAGAACAACACAATGGGGGTTATTTACATAAGGCAAATCCATTTTGCACTACAAGTGCACTGAAAGTGCACTTGGAAGTACAGTTGCTGTAGATCTGAGGGGAAGATCTGAAAAGAGGGGAAGCTCTGCTGATTTTATCATCCAGTCATGTGCAAGCTAAAATTATGTTTTTTATTCTCCTTGCATGTCCCCCTCAGATCTACAACAACTGCACTTCCAAGTGCACTTTCAAGTGCACTTGCAGTGCAACAGGGATTTTCCTTTTGTAAATAACCCCCAATATGTATCTGACATCCTCAGCGTAGACTACGAAGAATCATTGGTGTATGGTAGTAACTCCCCTCTGAACATTGGCTTGGGTTATAACCAGAGCAATGACAAACAGGTTATGGTGGGTGGGCCAAAAAGCATCACAAAGCACTTCACTGAACCAGCAGAGTTTTAGAACAAACATTTTTTTACTTCTCCTCATTTGTGGAAAGTGGAAAGAATCATGAAAATCATTTTTTATACAGTACTTCCGGACCTACTTGTTCATAGAACTATCCAGCAATGTGGGGGTAAACTCCTTGTTTTTGTATGATAGAGGTAACACGTGTTAACACCTTCTGTTTTAAGAATGGTCCACTGTGTTTCACAGTGGCTTACTGGAGAAACTTTTGTTTTCTTGTGGCTCACCTCAACCTAAAGGGTTCTTGGGCCCCATGCTGGTGCTCCTGGCTCCTCCCTCCTGCCGAGTGCTCCCACAGCAAGCAGCTTGCAGTGAGGTCATCCAAGCAGGCACTCTCCTGACCCGCGGTGCTTTGTGTCTATTCACTTCGGCGGCCCTCCGTCTACTTATTGGCTCACTGGCTGTGATTCACAGCAGTGGGAGCCAATGGCTGCCGCTGCTTTTAAATGCCAATCAGGAGTGTGATTCCTCTTAGAGGAAAGGCTCTCGTGGACATTGTTGGATTGAGGGGGCTCAGGTACGTATTAGGAGGGGCTGCTGCACACATGAGTTTTTTTTACGTTCACAATGCCTTTACAACCACTTAAACCATACTTTCATATTGTTCCCTAAGCCCAACTCCATAGAAGCCATTGTTTCCATGCACTTCAGTGATGGCGTGGCGACCAACAAACCTGAAACAGCTTTATACAATTTAGAATGAAATATATGTATCTATGTTGAAAAGGAGTGGTTACATAGTTACAAAAACTTGTAAATTAGTAAAGTTACATAGTAGGCAAAGTTGAAAAAAGATACAAGTCCATAAAGTCCAACTTATAGGTGTGATTTTATGTCAGTATTACATTATATATCGGTGTATGTTGTGGTCTTAATGAACAGTGGCCCCAGGTCTATTAAAGAATTATTTGCATGGCTCCATCCACTATCCAAAAAATGAGGAATAAGCCCTCTGAATTTTGAGATAATTTGGTAAAACCTTAGAGCTCTGAACCTTATCTAAAATGCTGCATTCTACTGTATATGGAGCACTGTTATAAATAAAGTGCACAAAAGGTATAAGGATATGATCTCATTCATGTTACAAGCTTACAGTATTTGCTCAATACTAGGGTCAGAATGCATGTGGAGTACTGCCTGGGGAAATACACGTATCACAGGAATTTCACTTTTTGTTATCAGTCATCTTGTTCTTGTACATACTTCTGGAGGGCTTGTTGACAGGAAGTGTACCGTTTATCATAGATCGATGATCCCTGTTCCAGATACATGAAGTCATAATATATGGATAGTCTGGGCCCATATGAAACTATTTTGCCATAAGGGCAGCATCATGTAGACCTAAACCACAGCCAATGTCTTATTAATTGTATAACCTTAATACAGTAAAACCTTGGATTGCAAGCATAATTAGTTCCGGAAGCATGCTTGTAATCCAAAGCACTTGTTTATCAAAGCAAATTTTTCCATAATAAATAATGGAAACTGAAATTATTCGTTCTACCACCATGTATTCATAGGTCTTTCAGTTTATAATCCATATAAAAAGATTATAGCAATGTGGTTGTGTTGTAACCATAAAATCTCCATCCACAAATGGTAGCCTCCACAAGGGGAGTGTCTCTGTTTGAAGATAGAGGCTGTGTGCATTAAGAAGTTCAAAGCTGTTTGCGTTGAAGGGCTTCAAGTTGTGTGCGTCCAAGGTGCCAGAAGCTGTGTGCATTCAGGGGCTTGAAGCTGTGTGCATTTAAGGAGCCCAGAGACTGTATGCATCCAAGACCTGGAAGATCTGGTGGTTTGAGGGACCAGTACCTATAGCAGCAGTGCTGTTGAAGAGTAACCAGGTGGGCTTACATTTTCACAGTTTTGTTTGAATGACGTCAAAACCCTTGCGTGGGATTCCTAAGTGGACTTTAGTTTTGTTTTTTGTTCATTTAATAAACGTGGGCTACTAGGTACATAGCTATAAATGTCTGATGTGGACTCACTACAGAAAAATGCATCTATCACTGAGCTGAACAATCCCCTATGTTACATAGGTATGTAAACCCTAGAGATGCTCATACATTAATAGAATTTCTTTCAAAATTTAAGAAAGCTTCTTAAATTTTCAAATGATTAGTAGGGCCAAAGTGATGGTGTTTCATTGAACCGTAGTCATAAGAAAATTTGAAGGAGCGGGATTGAAATTAATTTAGCAAAATTACAAATTGTACGGTCTACAAATATCTCAATGGGGATTCCAGCATAGGAATTCAACTATTCAGTCCTAGGAAGTCTAAAAGGACAGGGGGGGGGCACATAATGAGACTGGAGGAGAAGCAGTTTAACCTTAAACTGTGTAGGGGTTCTTCACTAATAGGATGTGGAACTCTCTCCCACAATTGGTGGTGACTGCGGGGAGTATAGATATTATTAAAAGCCTCTCATGCCTCGTACACACGACTGGGATTCCTGACTGGAAAAGATCCGTCGGAAATACCGTGGGGAAAACCGAGAGCCTGCTCGGTAACTTTTCCCCCATACTTTTCCCCCGTCGGGAAAACTCAGATGAGAGCTTTGGTCGGGAATCCCCGACCGTGTGTATGCTCCATGGCAGTTTTTTCCCATAGGAAAACTGCCAAAAATTGCCAGTAAAAGGTCTTTTTTTGTCCAGCGGTTTTCCCGTCGGAAAAACTGTAAGGAGCATACATACGGCCGGGCTTCCCAGCCAAAAGCTCTCCTCGCAGTTTTCCCGTCGGGAAACCCGGCCGTGGGTACGGGGCATTAGACGTACATCTAAAAGGACACAACATACAGGGATATGGGAAATCATTATAGATACTGATACACATACTCCTTCACAGGTTGAACTGGATGGACTATTGTCTTTTTTTCAACCTTACCGACTATGTGACTATGTTTGCATGTAGTTTTCATTTGGGAAAGTCCATTCATTCCAAAATCGAATGGAAAACGCAAACACAATTTTGAAGTACTTTTGAACTACATTCATCATCAAATGTACTGAGATTTTTTTTTTTTGTACAAATGTTTGTTCAAACAACTAGTGTATTAAGGTCAGTTATACAGGTTATTGCTAAGCCATCAGTATAGATTTCCCCATCCATGCTAAAAACAGTGAAAATGGATGAATCTCCCCTGCTGGTTGTTGCATTCTCATAAAATACATGAGCAGTGACTGCCGAGAACTTCTGCACAGCTTCTTTCATTTTTTTATTTGAAGTGTGTCGAGCTAAGTGAAGCCAACAGGGCCACCCCACCATTTTGGACTTTGGCCAACTCAGCAGGAATGAAAATTTGAGCCATGTATGGCTGGCATAATGGTTTGCGCACTTTGGGTTTGTTAAATATATAATTAAAAGAATTTTGTTATAAATATATGATTGAATTGTGTTATATGTGTTTAAGTACAGATAAAAATACCTATTGATCATTTCCAAAGTCAAAAGCTATTCTGTGTCCTGCGCTCACTTCCTATGTTATCTGAAGGAGACCTCCCAGCTGTTATCTTGCACTGCAGGTATTCAGTAATCAATACTAGCCAACTGGGCACAGCTGACACAAAGTCTTGCAATTTCAGTCCAAAAAAAACATGCTGTTATTATTGAACAGCAGTTATTTTTTTTTTTTTTTTTTAAAGATTATTTATCACTCTTGTTCCCAGGCCAATTTGTTGTTAAAATCTGCATATAAGCTATAGAATAAAAAAAAGTTGCAGTTGTAATTTTTTTAAATGTTTTTTTTTGCTCCAAATTTGTGTTTATCGTAACTGTTTATCGTAACTATATTTTAGTGGCCTGTGAGTCATGCTGATGCCCTATATATCCTGTTTTTGGGCTGTTGTGTGAAACCTGGTGAAAACAATAAAAAAGTATTGAACGGAAAACTATATTTTTTGTAAAAATACGCATTTTCTGAAAAAGTGGTTAGGTGGCTATAAAGCCAGCCAGATATATTTTACATTAAATCACAGAGCCTGCTAATTGAATCTTAAACAAGCATAAGCTTGTTTTTAACTATTTAACTATTTGTCATGACTTTTGGTACATGTTATTTGGGGCAAAAGGGATGATGCTTGGAGAAATGTGGATTTTTTAAATCTTGCCCTAAACATTTTTTTATAAACATTTGCTGTACAAACATCACAGCAGTCACACAACCATCACACATAATCCCAGTAATGTGTTTGATAGGTTTAGTATTATCTTAGTATTATCCTTTAGGAACAGACGTCTATGAGGTAGAAAAATCCAAGTTTATTAAAAACACTTACTTCTAAATTAGTGAGGCAGGGTTACCTGCTGTAGTATATGACCAGTTGAAGACACACCGAAATTAGACTGACCTTATTACTCCCTGTTGCAATGTCTGCTTTTCACTATTTAACTTCCGATTATGTTCTTTTATGATAAGCTCATAACCTTTACTATCCCTTAGCATTGGTTTTCGTACCACCTTAAACCCCTTAGCATGGGTACATATATGTATGTAATCCCTAGTTAAAAAAATACAAGGGAGTTACAGCACAGAGAGCATCATTTGTTGCCTGGTATGGATTGGGGGGGGGGCACACTGTTTTTTTTATGACTTTTCTATCGCCGGCATGATTTTTTTACGTATCAGCCCTCAGCGGGGAAGCCCACTGATCCAAATTAGAATCGTTTTGAAAATTTTGAATTTATTAGGAAACTTATAAAGGAAACAAATTTCAACGAAATTTGTTACTGTTTCATTGGGAGATTTGGATGCACCTGAATCTCCGAATAACCATTTTTTTTTCGAATTTACATTCGGACTGAAACAAATTGCAACATGTCTATCTTAAGTTAAAGCTTGTGCAGAAATCAGAGTTGTGGGTGGGATCTAGCAGGCCTCACCCAGTATAGACTGTCTGCACAAAACCACAAGGGGGACAGGGGTGGACCAGTTTCATGTTGAATTACTTCACAGATTTGGAAGAAATACACAAAGAACGTCAAGATTCAAGTAAGAATATACATGCCTCCTATATATAGAGAAGGTTTGCTTAAACTGAAGTTAAGCTTTAAAAAAATATATAACATGATGCTACACAAATAACCATCAAATGTACAAAAAAAGAAAAAAGAAAAAAAAACACATAGAGAACACTAAGGAAATAAACAACACTACTTAATTACTCCTCATACCCCCTTCGCCTATCTCCACACTTACCAAAAATAATTATTTAAAAGAAAAAAGTAATTACAAACCCCCACTGACCTCTGTAGCTGCATGTACTGTGGAGCTTTTTATCCCCAAAGTTCACTGTCCTGCCCAACCCCAGGGTACCTGCTCTGTGTTTACATTATGGATGACTGTCACTGTTGGGAGAGGGAAGCAGGGTGGGTTGAGAGCGTTCCAGAAATTGAGGATGTGTTTGTCATCAGGGCAGGAAAACACAGACAGCAAAAAAAAGTTGTAAAGGAGCTCCTGACCTGACAAGAAATGAGGGGGAATATATTCTAAAGGGAAACGAACAGCAATAACACGTCAGAGACTCTAACTTTCAATCCAAAACTTAATTAAAAGGTTTAGATGGATTGGGCCATTAAGAGTGCACTTACAAAGTTATTTGCCAAACACCATTTGTCTACACAACAATCTCACCCCCACCTCTAACAACACTTTAGAATCATATTATATTGATAGAGCAGACTATAGCCCCCCAGTTCGCATATGGCAGTGTGAACTGCAATGCGAATCGGGTGCGATGCGGGAACCCGCAGTGGTTTCGCAGGGTTCCCGCAACGCACAAGTGTGAACTGGCATTCAATTTGTTGTTTTATCCATTTCACTTGTTTTGTTAGTACAGTGCCTTAAAAAAGTTCATTTATATATTGAAGGTATTTTTTCTTCCCTTTCTTTTTTTGACATTTTGTGTTATTTGGATATGGCACTGTATGCTCAATGCCAGAGATGTGGTAAATGATATTTCTAAGAAGGTTAATCTGTGTTATTATTATGAGTAAGAAAGGGACATCTCCTCCTTATTACCTCAATAGGTCCAGGACAATATACTGTATTCAGTTAATTGTAATATTTATTTACTGATATGTATACTATTAACGTGGACCGGAACTCAAAAAGTCAATATTTGCTTTTCATGGGATCCTTCAGAAATGTGAATTGTGCCTAAGCAGTACATTGAAAGATGTACGTTTTCTGGAATTTCTCCTAAAAATATCATCTCCCTTCCTGGTATGTGAGTGTGCCTAGGCACTCCTATGGCTACAGCCTCATAGCTGGATATCTGCACTGCTGGGCTGGATCTAGACTTCTTGATCTGGGGGTGTATTAAGGTGTGGGCATACTGTCATCACACCTTTGTATTATGCTATCTACCTACCTCTCCTTATTATTCTGTCTATCCAGAGTCTATCCCTGCTGGCAGTGGCTGTGTGTGAGTCACTGACAGTCTGTCACACATTGTGAAAGAGATCCAGGGAACCAGTATTCCTTGTTCACTTGGTGTATTTCTGTACCGCGAGTCACGACCCGGAAGAAACGTCTGATGTTACTTCTGGTTAGTGCATGCAGAGGTGGTGCAGGAATGAACAGGAAGAGTTAGATCCCTGCATCTCAATGTCGCTGCAATTAAAAGCATATTTGGGGCCAGGCACCCACACATGAATTTCACTTTGGAAGCAGTGGCTGTGGAACTGCCTGCACAGGGATGCATGGAACACCTGTACATCCCCATGTAGCCATGGGGCACAGATGCATACACCCTGTGGAAAGGAGATCTTTGACCAGCATTTCTCAACCTTTTTTTCAGTTATGGCACCTTTTACAAATATGCAAAATCTCAACACACCTTAGTGCCAAACTGTATTTTTTGAAAAACGACATCTGCACTGGATGATGATGTCACCCTCTCCTTGTTGCCTCTTGAGGGAACCCATCTTTTTATCCAAGTCCCCTGTTATATTTGAGCCAACTTCCTTCACATCAGAGTTCCTCCCAGTGGCGTCTGCTCAAGCAGGGCACAGGGCACCACCCCCCTATTCCAGGCATCCGGACCCTAATCTACATGCAGGGCGCCGTGCATATGGATTCTAATGGGATTTTCGTTTTTTTTGGAAGCACATGATTAGAGCCAGAGGCTCTAATTGGCTTAAAAGGCGGTGGGCTGGGGGCACAGAGTACTAACGCCTGGAGCCCACCCAGTTGTATGACATTAGCAAATAATATTCACTAATGTCTTCCTGTTTCTCCTCTCAGGCCATCAGGCAGTGGGTCCTCAGACCCGATTGTTCGCAGGCCTAAATCCTGATTGGGCGGGAGGAGACAAATGGGTCGAAGCTGCGACCCCCGGCAGGCAGGGGGCCTGATGGGCAAGCGATGCAGCGATCGAGCAACAGGGGAAAGTGGCGATCAAGCGAGCACCGAGGGGGGTGGTGTTTGATTAGTTGGCTGGCTGGGTGATACTGCCACCTCCTTATGCCCAAGTGTTTGGCTTATGGTTGTCACCCAGGTTTAATTCTCTTACATGAGAGAGATTGACAGGTGATGCGGCCTGTTATGCCTCGTACACACGGTCGGACTTTCCATGAAAAAATGTCAGGCAGGCTTTTTTTCTTTGAATGTCCGGCTTTGTAGAGGCCTCCATCGGACTTTTGTCGGAAGTCCAACAGACCTTAGATAGAGATCCTGTTCTTTCTTTTCGTCGGACTTCCGACGGACTCACGGTGGACTTTTGCACGGACAAAAATGTGCACGAGGCATTAACGTTAGCATGTTGTCTTAAAATTGCAGCATCACGATTCAAAGTGTCATTGGCGTGACAACATATATGCGGATCAGCGACTTTTTTTTAATGCCACCCCCCCCCCCCCCTCCTCACGGGAAGGAAACGTAATCTTATACAAAAAAAGTCTGATGTGCACAGCCACTATATTTACTCAATCAATTTTCCTGTGTATTCTAGATGACTTAGTTTCGGTTTGTACTAATCGTTATGTCCTGCAGTCAGCAATGTAACAGGGTTTCAGGTCATAAAGATTTCAGTATGATATCATGTCTGCACTGCCTTACACCACTAGCCCACATGTCTGACTCACTCAGCAATCACTGTCTCAATTAAATCCTGTATGACTCGAAAGCAACTGTGCACATATAATGTAGCAAACAACGTCATAACAAAATATAAAACTTTGTGAATATAGACAGAAGAATTCTGCTAAACATTATATACAACTATTTGGGAAAAACAACAACAGTATGCTTGGAAAACAGCATTTCTCTCTTAAAATAAATAAATATATAACTAAATATATAACTAACTAAATATATATATATATATTCAAATTTATTCAAACTTCACCAGATTGACAAGCAATAACGACACAGTGGTTCCCTTAAAATTAAACACAGCCAAAGCAAATCTGTTTTTTTTTTGTTTTTTTTTTATGTAAAATAATGTTTTTTCCAAAAACTTTATTGATACCATCAACTTTAAAACTGTCAAGGACCCGTTTAAACTTTTGCATGTTAAACGCAGTCGTTCTGACTAAAACACATGTGTTGTGGTTCCCCATAAAGTAGTGTCTGATCCCATCTTATCAGTGCAGTGCATTTTAAAACCTACTACATCTACGTTTTTGTATTTATCATATGGCAGATCTATAGACATCAATGGCAGTACACCAAAATGCATATAACATTAACATATAAGTACTATAGGGGTTCTAAAGGCAGAGCCTCCCAGCCCCCCTAAATACTTACCTGAGCCCAATCTCAATTTAGTGCTGTGCCCAAGAGCAGCGGATCTCTCCTCTCTCCCTCCTGACTTGACTTGGGTGATTGCCTTGAGGCGATTTAGTTCGCATTTGTAGCGCTATACAAGTTACTCACTCACTCACGCCATTGGCTCCTGCTACTGTCAGTCACAGCCTGTGAGGAAAGAGCAGGGGACGGCGTCGAGCCGCACTGCGTGCGTCAAAGGAGCTTGCTTTGCAGTGACTGAGAAAGGGGGAGGAGCCAGGAGCGCCAGTGGGGACCCCAGAAAAAAAAGATCTGGGCTGCGCTGTGCAAACCATTGCACAGGGCAGGTAAGGAAGACATGTTTGTTATTTAATAAAAAAAAATTACCTTTATAATCACTTTAAAGAACCTTGGTCAGTGGTTGTTAACCCTATCCGTTGAAAATTCTACACTCAACACCACATTAAAAATGCGAGTCAGTGCGTGACAAAATGCATGTCAGTACACAACAGAAACACATGCTGATGCTGGACAATGCACATGCATCTAAAACGAAAGAAAAAAACACCCCTATGTACATGGATAGATCTAAATAGTCACCAAATGATGTATGTGATCATCAACTATGTCATAGCCAGTGGTGGCTCAGTACAGATTTGTCTGACTCCTAATGATGGTAAACAAGACCTAAAATAACTTTTTTTTTTTAAAGTGTATATTTGTGCATTAACTCGAGAGAGAGGAGCCAGACTGCAGGAGTTGGGAGTAGGCAGACCCTCCCCCCGGAGGCAATCTGCCATCCTTCTCCATGCCCCCGGGTGGCAATGGCGGGTGTGAGGGGGGCCTCCCACTCACCCCGCCCTACCTGCTCCACTTGGGAGCTCAACTGGGGCCCAACGGGACCCCAACGGGGCAGAGGGACTCCCCTATGAGGGAGTGAGGGGGTCTAGCCCACCAAGCCACCCCCGTAGGTCCTTCGCCTCTCTTTTTTTTGGAGACCGCATGGCCAAAGTGCGTGCGGGTTAAACCAATTTTGTGTGCGTGCGGTGGTTTTTGTGGGGGGGTGGGCATACTAAGCACAGCCGGGCTGAGACCACCAAACTCAATTCACATGTAGCCGAGGCCGGGATCCGAACCCTTAGCTGCAGAGGTGAATGGCTTGTCAGCACAGTGCCAATCACGTTGAGCCACCACAGCTCCCTAAAATAACAATTGGCTTTACCTTCGTTGGTCCTCCTCGATGAGTCTGTGCTAAAACTAACAGTTTTAGTCCTAAAATATCTACCAGTTGTATAGAGAGGTCTCCCATTGGGTTCAACCAGCTGTTGCTTCACTCTGACTTTCACATGTCTGCCATAATTGAGGACAGATGCTGTGATAAGCAGAGGCATTGAATAGCAACTTGGGAAGAGCCCAACTCTTGAAAACATAATTTATTTAGTCTAGGGAGAGTAAAAGTGCCTTTACTTACATGATCTTCCACTCCCCTGGCTGGGAACACTACCATGCGCTTCAGTGGTTTACTGTCTCTAGACTTCATCATGTCCAATGCAACCCTACGATCTCTAAATTGGACTTGATAACTTCAGGACCTTGATATCACTTGAGCGTAGGGGAGAAGAAACCACAGGGACAGGTCTAGCAGCCTGCAAATTTCAGTAAGTAAATCTACTTTAACAAGTCCCTTGGACCTAACTGAGCAATTATCCCTTGCTGTGTGAGCCAGGCCCTATTGCAAGGGATACTTTTCAAGTTTTCCAGAGCATTAACTAGTGACCTGTAAGACCTAGAGGGAGTCTGCTCCAGGAAATTATATTTTGGGGTTAAAACGTTTAACTTTTAATTTTAGCACCGGTGCATATTAAAGCATTTCATAGCGTACTTTAAAGTTTGCTCGTATTCTTTTCAAATTGATCTCCTCCGATTAAAATATTAGATCTATACTTAGATAATTTGAACAATATGCCATGCAATTGTAAAGATTTGATCGTAAGTTACAAGAGCATCTCTGGTTCCACTGTGTAGTTTCATGATCTGATTCAATGACATGATCATGAATCAAATCCGAATGAATGAGATCCTCATGAACAAAGTATCTCAATGTCACCAATTGATGAAAAGCAATCAATTATTTTTCACCCTGGCTATGTTTCAATGCAAATTGAGTTTAAATGAGTTGGAAAAGAAGTTATGGCTTTTGATTTCTTTTTTATTGAATTGCACATCAATCAAATAATAAAAAAAAAATTAAAGTGTGTATGGCCACAAAAACAATGTCTACATCAAATTCTTCACACAGCTTCCTAAAAAAGTATCCAGCATCCTATTTCCCATTACATCTGTACATTAAACACAACCATTAGGATAAAGAAGATTGTGTAAGTGATAGGAGTAATACTGATACCCAATTGTATTACTATTAACAAGCCTCATGCCTCGTACACACGATCGGTTTGTCTGATGAGAACGATCTGATGGACCGTTTTCATCAGACCAAACCGATCATGTGTGGACCCCATCGGTTATTTATCCATCGGTTTAAAAAATTGGAACTTGTTTAAAAATTAACCGATGGATACCTAACCAATAGAAAAAAAACGATCGTCTGTAGGCACGTCCATCGGTTAAAAATCCACGCATGCTCAGAATCAAGTCCACGCATGCTTGGAAGCATTGAACTTCATTTTTTTCAGCACGTCGTTGTGTTTTACGTCACCGCGTTCTGACACAATCGTTTTTTTAACCGATGGTGTGTAGGCACGACTGACCATCAGTCAGCTTCATCAGTTAACTGATGGAAAAATCCATTAGACCGTTTTCATTGGATTGACCGATCGTGTGTACAGGGCATTAGACTTAGGCCTCGTACACACGATGAGATATGTCCGTTCAAACTTGTCCGACGGACAGTTTAGAGCGGAGATGTCTCATCGGATTTCGGTCCGATGGCGTGTACACACCATCGGATCAAAATCCCCGCCGGCAGACAGCGTGGTGACGCGGCGGTGACGTTGACGCCGCCACTTCACCGCTACGTCATGCACCAGGAAGTAAACACTTCCACGCGCATGCGTCGGATCCATTCACAGGATACGACGCATGTGCGGGAGGATATGTCCGCTGGTTTCCCGTACTAACCAGCGGACATATCCGACGGACAGGTTTGTAGCGGACAAATTGCAAAGCATGCTTTGAAATTTGTCCGATGGACAAACCTGTCCGCTAGCCCGTACACACGATCGGATTTGTCTGCTGAAACGGTCCATCGGACCGTTTTCAGCGGACAAATTCGATCGTGTGTACGCGGCCTTAGGTTCACACTACAGCGATGTGCTTTTGATGTGATTTTCAGTGTGATTATGTAGTGCGACTTCGGATCTGGTTAGCAAATTCTATGGAGTCAAAACGCACTGAAATCACACCAAAGAAGCACAGGAAACTTTTCCAAACTGACACTGCACAGAGTCACATGGATGTAAATGGGCACAATTGAAAATAATGTGATTTCCCTTGTCGTGCGATTCTGTGCGACTCAATTCTGGGTGGCGTGCATGTAATCAGAAGCTGTGCACCAAATTCACAATATCTGAGTGACAATTTCATTTGAAATTTAGGTAGATTTTATTTCTGAAATTTTTACCATCTGTCAGGAAAAAAATACCCTTGTATCAGTGATAAGAAAAGTGGAGGTAAATAAGACCTGTATTAAATAGTGGGTCGCAATTCTGCAACTAATTTCTTCATAGACTATTTTGCGACAGATTCATATATGCTTTACCGGCACAGACATGAATCTTTTGTCAAACTACCATAAGACAGATTTCTAATGAATATTTATAGTACTCTTTTATAGAATCTACAGCATCTTTATGAACTATGTATTATATATTTATATTAAATAGAATGTCAATATATATATATATATATATATATATATATATATATATATATATATATATATTATGAAATTTAATATAACGCATTTTAAATATCACCACAAACTCACAATACCTCCTACAATCACATTATTAGACTTTAAAACAAAAGTTAGTTATTAGAAGTTACACTATAGATCATCCAAAGAAACAAGGTTTCATTGGAAAAAAATTGCAATAAATGAGATATAGTTTAAAGTTAGGTAAATGAACAGAAAATTAAAGAGAGGGCAAATATTTAGTAAGTGCTGCCCTACCTAAAAAGCCGGTCAAAGTCCAGTAGCACGAAGTACAGTATGTGAGTGTAATGTGCAGAATGCTTCGTTTGGTATGAGAGGAAGCTGGAATACCTGTCTGTACCTGAACACAGAGAGGGAGGGAGCGACAGTATTAGTGGGCTGGACTAGGTATAAACAGAGTATGTTGAAATAACAGAAGTGCAGACACCAAATCTGTAATCTACTTGACCGTCATCCTTAGTGTCCTTGGTTTCTTTTGATATTTAAAGGGGAGGTTCCCCTAAAAATAAACTTTTAACATTGCCTGTGTCTTCTTAATAATAATTAGAATCGGCTGGTATTTTTTTTTTTTAACCACCCGTACATACCATTTTCGGCATGTACGCTCACCGCCGCTTCCGGGTCTGGCGGCCGGGGATGGGAGGGCCTGCTTCATTGACAGGCATCCGATCGACGCATACAGCGCGTCACGGGATGCCGAAAGAAGCCGAACGTTGGTGCGCATGCGCCGTATAGAGCCGCACCAACGTTCGGCTTCTTTCGGCATCTCGTGACGCGCTGTATGCGTCGATCGGATGCCTGTCCCCGGCTGCCAGACCCGGAAGCGGCGGTGAGCGTACATGCCGAAAATGGTATGTACGGGTGGTTAAAAAAAAAAATACCAGCCGATTCTAATTATTATTAAGAAGACACAGGCAATGTTAAAAGTTTATTTTTAGGGGAACCACCCCTTTAAGTACCAGGGCATAACTGCACCCTAGCAAAAGAGGGGTCAAATAGTACCAAGACACTGTGAGAAAATAATATGGACAAAATAAAAGTTTTTTCCTGTAGCAAGGTCCCAGGCCTCCTTCTGTCCATTGGGAAACTCCATAGATAGCTGACATCCTTCTGTATGTAGTGGGTTGCAAGGCATAGTGGGTGCAAAGATGGTAAAAGACATTGGGCGCCAAACACTTCTTTAACCACTTAAGACCCGGACCAATACGCTGGTAAATGACCCAAGGTGTTTTTGCGATTCGGCACTGCGTCGCTTTAACAGACAATTGCGCGGTCGTGCGACGTGGCTCCCAAACAAAATTTGCGTCCTTTTCTTCCCACAAATAGAGCTTTCTTTTGGTGGTATTTGATCACCTCTGCGATTTTTATTTTTTGCGCTATATACAAAAATAGAGCGACATTTTTGAAAAAAAAAAACACTATTTTTTACTTTTTGTTAAAAAAAAATCAAATAAACTAAATTTTAGTCAAACATTTAGGCCAAAATTTATTTAGCCACATGTCTTTAGTAAAAAAAAAAAATCGCAATAAAAAAAAATAGCTACCTAGCGGGTACAGCGACACTAATACAGCGATCAGAAAAATGATCGCTTAGTGACGCTGGCAATAGGGAGTGAAAGGGTTAACTAGGGCGGTGATCAGGGGGTTAAAACTTTATTAGGGGGGGTGGGGGGGGCTATCCTGAACCTAACACTAACTGTTTTTTACAGTGCCTGTCACACTGACACTAAATGCAGTGATTAAATCACTGCATTCAGTAACACTGTGACAGGGGGGTGGGGGGGGGCGATCACAAGGGGTTAATATGCCTATGTGAGTGTGTGTCAGTGTTGTGTTGGTGCACACTTACTTGTGATGTCTTCTCTCATCAGCAGCGCTGGGAAACAGCGCTGCGATGAGAGAATACATCATTTCCTCCTTCCTGTGTAAACACAGGAGGAGGAAGTGACAGGCTGGGAGCGCGCTCCCATTGGCTGGGAGCGATCGCGGGGGGGGCGGATATCACGGACATCCGCCCGCAGATCCCGGATCGCTCCCAGAGGTAGGGAGACCCCCGCACGCCGCGGAGGGGGTCCCGATGGGACCCCCGAACCGCACTCAGGCGGGGACGTAAATTTACGCCCTTGTGCCTGTACGAGCCATGTTGTGGCCGTATATGTGCGTGCGGGGGTCTTTAAGTGGTTAATGTAAAAGAAAGTTTATTTCTCTTAACAAACTTTTCTGGGGGACACCCTTAGGTACTTGCAGACTCGAGACTTCAATAGGAGGACTGCCATGCAGGGAAAGACATCCAGCCAGATGCCACATCTGCATGTGCAGGAATCCTTTGGCAACAATCTTTAACAATTTCTTAACTTAAAGTTTAACAGTTTCTTTATCTTCCACTGCAATCTCTCCATGTAGTTCTTCAGCACACTGAGCTCCCATTCTCTCTAGAAGACACTATCACTGAATCCCTTGAGCTCGTTCAATCTTCATGATGGTGCCTTCTTCAAGCGTCACCCCCGCTTCTCTACTGGGTCACAAGCTTGGCACTCTAGATGCCTCAAGTTTCACCCACGCTGGCCTGCTCGGTCCCTAGCTTGACATACAAGGCTGCTCTGCAAGCATCACCTCAGCTGGCTGGGTCCCTGGCTTGATACCCACTGAAGTTTCTCTGATTCTTCACTGTCCACAGTTGGTGAGAATACTGCTCCGGTACTTGCTTCAGTTACTTACTGTGGTCCCTGGTAATACGGCGGATTGTCCCTTACTGGCCACAGCTTCCCCTCTACCTCCGACCATGACAGGCTATCTGGCCGGCAAAACCGTCACTTCTGGTTGGACTGCAAGTCACTGCGCTGTTCTCTTGCTTGTGGAAAGGCCCTTAGACAGCCCAGCAGCCAGTGTGTCTAGGATAGGCCCTTTCTCTGGCCTAGCAGCCCAGGCAATACGACACACATCCACCCAGACAGCCGTTCACGTGGCACAGAACACATATCACCTGATTCTATCCAAATATATAGGCTCTCCCAGCAGGCCAAGGGATCCAAGAAAACCCCTGCCCATTGGCTGAGATACCCCATATATCTATAACCTGACCTTCTCGTATCTAGCACCACCAAGTATCCGGCCACCTAGAGGTAGAAGAGAAAAGTGTAACAAGGTCAAATGATCTCTAACAACCAACCAGGATAACTACTCCCGGCAAGTAAATTTGTGAGGAGCAACCCTGCCTAAACTCCAGGGTGCTACACTACCACTATTGCCTTGGGGCAGATTTCCAAACCTGCCAAATTGACTGTCCCTTCAAACATCAGCTGGCCCCTTGAGAATGAGATGATGATGATTGCTCCAGGTGCTGGTTAAGGCTAGGAGACATATTATCCCTCTGGATCTCTAATCAATCCAGTACACACTTTGTTCAGCACTACTAAACCCTGATGAAAGGAGATTCTTTGAACCCCAAAAAACGCATTGGTTTTTATGGCATAAGAGTCTAAATAAAATTTAATCTGGACTGTATACAATGTACATTTGACACATCCCTTCTCGCACACTTAAGCCGCCAATGCTAGGATCCAAATTCGGTTCAGTAGGAACTGGACAATTTTTTATCAATGTATGGGCAGAGGTTATATAGAAGTTGATCTACAAATTGATACCTGTTCAACCACCCTGTCGGATTTTTGCTGCTTGAGCAGTGCTGCCAGCTATAACTAACAGTGGGAAAGTCTCCCCGCTGTCAGAATACAATAACTCAACAGGAGTATTCCACCATCCACCTCAAGTGTATGCCTGTGAAAATCAAGTCTTTTTTTTGTTCAACCCACTGGTTGAATAAAAAAAAAAAAAAAAACTTATGGCAGTGATGGTCAACTTTCTTGATCTGGAGGCTTATGCCGTGTACACAACAAATGTTCAATGGGAGATTGCTGTTGGAAATTCCGACCGTGTGTAGGCTACATCGGACATTTTCTGTCAGAAAAAAATTTGAGAGCTGGTTCTCACATTTTCCGACCACAAAATCTGTAAATTCCAATCATGTGTAGATGCACAAAATTTGTATAACTAAAAAATGTAAAACTAGCGTTCGTAATGGAAATAGCACATTCGTCACGCTGTAATGGCCTGGAAAGCACGAGGCTGAAAAGCACGAATCGTATCTCACCAAACTCCTACTAACACCACTGGTATTGAACTTCCCTTTAATAGTGCCGTCGTACTTCTTGTACGTGACCGCGTTCTTGGCGTTTGGAATTTCTGAAAACATTTGTGCCACCGTGTGTATGCAAGACAAGTCTGAGCCAACATTCGTCAGAAAAAAATCCACGGTTTTGTTGTCCGAATGTCCGATCGTCTGTATGCGGCATTTGACTGAGAGATTATTGCTAGAAGAGGGAAGTAGGGAATCATAGATTAGTGTCTGAAAGGGCCCCGGGGGGCCACACATAAAGTGGCAAAGGGCCACATGTTGGGCGCCAGAGGTCTATTGGCTGCTTTAGTCCATACTCGGGCAAAGATGTTACCTTCGGAAACCACTCCTGGGAGAAGTGTTAGAAGAGAATCATTCCCTCTATATTGCAAGAGGTAGTAGTAGACAGGCTTCTTATTGCAGAAGAGACATTCTATGGCTATTCTGCAGTAAAACATATTTTTTTTTAAATGTACACTGAGCTGCAAATGTACTGCTCATTGTTTAACGTCAAATCAGGTGGATTCTGGCGTTACATTATTTCAGCCTGGCCATTCAAGATAGCTGAAGATGGTTTCCTCCAATGAATATATAATCCTAACTTATGATCGCAAGTTATTGATCACACATCTATGATCACATTCACAAACAGTATGAAAAGTATCTTAGTGCTAGAGGAGTACATAGGGGTCTGGGGTAGCATAAGGAAGAGAAAGCTGAACAAGAGGAGTGCCATATACTAGAACCATTCACCTGTATTTTCCTCCTGCATCGGCTAAATGCCAGTGGGAAAGAAAGGAAGATGACTGTCAGATGCTGCAGGAGGAAAATACAGCCGATTGGTTCTAGTAAATGCCACTCCTGCCACCCCTCCTGTCCAGGTGTGGCAGGGAAGTTATACTGGCCACCTGAAGCTACGCCCATAGTCCGGTCTGAATAATGTTTCCATGTTTGAGGCAGAATTAAAACTGGACACATGGTTCAAAACCTGGATTGTCTGGTTGTATCCCAGACAAGTGATAACCCTAGGGGAAGAAAAAGTTGCGGCGGGACCTCACATCAGGACAGTGTTAAAGTGTGGGTTCACCCTAAAACAAGTATATACCATTCATTCCAGCATACTGTCGACATGTACAGTATGCTGTTTTTTTTTTTTCGGTTTATATACCGTAGTATAGGTATTGACCCCAACCCCACCCCCCCCCCCCAGCTTCTGAGTAGTGAATCCCGCGGGACTGGGCGTTCCTATTCGAGACTAAAGGCGCGTCACCAGTTTCCGAAAAAAGCCGAACGTCGGTGCTCAGGCGCCGTATAGCGCCGACTTGCAGTTTGGCTTCTTTCGGAAACTGGTGACGCGCATTATGCGCCGGGGGGGAAGCTTTTGTCATACGTCAATAAATTAGTCTCGAATAAATACCTATACTATGGTATGTAAACCGAAAAAAAATTAAATGTCGGCAGTATGCTGGCTTGAATGGTATATACTTGTTTTAAGGTGAACCCCTGCTTTAAGGACACAATACTGTACAAGTTCTATATACACAATGCATACAGCCAGGATAGTAGTTCTATGGAAGGTCAGCAGAAGTCAGGACATGCTAAGACTTGTGGTTCTATAGCAGCTGTGATAAAACAGGTGCTCTTCACTATCCTCACACATGATGAATGTAGGTTTATCAGGTCTCTCCACCTTCTGTGGAAGTAGAGGTCCAGCAGAAGACCTAAGGGCACTCTGTGAGTTGTGGTGACATGCCCGCCTTGCAGCTCAGAGCTGGCCCCCAGCCTCCACTCACCACATCCCAGGCTCTGGCACTGAAGGTCCCCAGGGCTCTTGCTCAGCACATCTGTCTCTGGCTGGGACATGCCCAAATGCTCCCCCTGCCCCAATCCCCCTCCCTGTCTTGCTCAAAACAGTTTTCCCTGCTGTTTGAGCCCCCCTGTGTGCCCAAGCCCCTCTACAGAAAGATTGGTGCTACCCCCCCTATCGGCGGCCATGGACATGAATGGAAAAACTGCCAGCGGTTAAAACCCCATCCTGTTCTAAAAATAAAACGTTTTGGCTTTGAATACACTGTAATATATTGCTCCCTCTTTTTTCAAGGCTTTTTCCCCCTTTATTTTCACCTGGTGTTCCTGTGAGAAACACATTTCCTGTGGTGGGTGGCTACGCTCACTCCACCGTATCTATAGAGGGAGCCAAACTGCTTTCTTGATTCGGACAACAAACCTGTCTTTCTCTCCTAATCCAAATTACATGGGGGGTGGGGAGATTAGTAGCTTATGGAAGAAATTGAATATTGCTTGTGTTTTATTTACAACTCACAAAAAGTGACAAGTATACTGCATTTCTGACAAGATCAATGGGTATTTTCTGTGCTTGCTGAAAATGAAAACTAAAGCAGCTACCAGAAGGATATATATAAAAAAGAGTCTATTCCTGTGCATTGTTTCATCACTTAACATGGATTTCGTGAAAGCGTCCCATTCATTTTGAATAAGCTGCCAACACACAGGAACAGACCAAAAAACAAGATACAAAAAAAAAAAAGATATGCAGTATTTTTTCCGATCACAAGGCACCACAGTGCATTACTGTGCATTGTAGTAAGCCACAACCCATGTGAAATTCAGCTGCATTGCCAAAATGAAATCACCACAATGTGGTAATGCATGTAATGTTTGTTAATTTGCTTTGTGTTAACACTGGCTTTACTGTATGTACTGCAATGCTCCAAGGTGTTTCAGAAGCTCATCTATGTTATTGGGTTTAGGTATACTGTAACATTAGGGTATGCTATGCATTTGAATCTTACCTTTCTACACTCATATTCATTGATCGAATGAATGATTGATTATACTCATGTTAAGTACCTCTTTTGTGTTTTATCACATGGGGTCATTAAAGCGGTATTTCACCCTAAACATAATATCTCCCATGCGATCCAGCATACTGGCGTCAGCGCCAGTATGCTGTTTTTTTTTTTTTTTAATAGCACACTTACTGTATTATTGTAGAATTCCTTTTCTGTCCCCCGTGGTGGACGGCGCCAGTATAGCGCGTCACATCTTCCTAAAATACCCGATATGGACTCGGGTAATCTCGGCGAAAATGCGGCGCCTGCGCACAGACCTAGGAGCTGACTGCGCAGGCGCCGTATTTCTCCGAGTCCTACGGCTATGGCGCGTCACGCCCTCCGAAATAGGACTCGGAGAAATACGGCGCCTGCGCAGTCAGCTCCTAGGTCTGTGCGCAGGCGCCGCATTTTCGCCGAGATTACCCGAGTCCATATCGGGTATTTTAGGAAGATGTGACGCGCTATACTACAGCCGTCCACCGCGGGGGACAGAAAAGGAATTCTACAATAATACAGTAAGTGTGCTATTAAAAAAAAAAAAAAACAGCATACTGGCGCTGACGCCAGTATGCTGGATCGCATGGGAGATATTATATTTAGGGTGAACCTCCGCTTTAACATTATACATAGGTATTGCTGATTGTATTTTGTGTATTTAGTATACATTGTTGCTTTCTCACAAGCCCTCATGATTGACTCCACAGAAACCTTGCTGGATCTCAGTGATTGAGGCTCCGTTCACACTAGTGTATTACTGTCCCTGATTTCGAGGGACTGTCCCTGATTTGGAACAAAGTCCCTCTGTACCTCTTTCCTCCTCATTTTGGTCTGATCTATATAGTTGTACATAACATGCACTACTTATCTATCAAAAAGTTTTTCGTAGTGTTAAATATTTCATCCGATTTCTAAATTGTTGCATTTGTAAATTCAATATAAAGGAATAGCAGTGGTAAAAAAAAAAAAAAAAAGCACTTTAAAGGGTCACTAAAGGAAAAAAAATGTTTTGCTGAAATGACTGTTTACATGGTATAGAGACATAAAAGTTAACTGATTCCTTTTCAAAATGATTAAAAATAGATAAAAAATCAATCATATAATGTGCCTGCAGGTTAGTTTCACTTTTAAACTGGCTTCATGTTTCTGTGAAGGAGAACGAGACACACAGAATAAAAACAAACAAATCCAGGGCAGTGTTTTGTTTTTAAAATGAATCTGATTGGTTCTGGGAAGTTTTAGACACACAGTAATGACAGCTTAGACCACAGTGAGAAAGCTCCCAGCACTGTGGTTATAAGGAAACAGACAACCAGGAAGTGTGGAGAACAGAGCAGGATTACAGCAACATCAAAGCAAAAAAACCCAAACCGAACAATGAGGACATGAAACCAGTACTGCAGTAAGGTAACGGAAGCTATTTAGCAAAAAAAAATCCTTTAGTGATCCTTTAACCAAACTTTTTTTGTACCATTCTCCTTTAAAGGGGGAGCGACAGGGGGCGTGTCCTATGCTTACATAAGTTTGCTAATAGGTGTCCCTCATTCCCATCTCAGAAAGTTGAGAAGTATGCTCACGCGACTTTGGACACATAATGTTGCATGACAAGTCGCAGCCCATAGATTTCAACGGCACCCAATCTATGGGACTTAGAAAAGTTTTCTGCACTACTTTAACCACATTAGCCCCGGACCATATTGCTGTCCAAAGACCAGAGCACTTTTTGTGATTCGGCACTGCGTCGCTTTAACTGACAATTGCGCGGTCGGGCTCCCAAACAAAATTGGTGTCCTTTTTTTCCCACAAATAGAGCTTTCTTTTGGTGGTATTTGATCATCTCTGCGGTTTTTATTTTTTGCGCTATAAACAAAAATAGAGTGACTATTTTGAAAAAAATTCAATATTTTTTACATTTTGCTATAATAAATATTCCCAAAAAAGATATAAAAAAACATTTTTTTTCCTCAGTTTAGGCCGATACGTATTCTTCTACATATTTTTCGTTAAAAAAAATCGCAATTAGCGTTTATTGATTGGTTTGCGCAAAATTTATAGCGTTTACAAAAAAGGGGGTAGTTTTATGGCATTTTTATTAATATTTTTTTTTACTAGTAATGGCGGCGATCAGCGTTTTTTTTTCGGTACTGCGATATTATGGCGGACACATCGGACACTTTTGACACATTTTTGGGACCATTGGCATTTTTATAGCGATCAATGCTATAAAAATGCATTGGATTACTATAAAAATGCCATTGGCAGTGAAGGGGTTAACACTAGGGGGCGGGGAAGGGGTTAAGTGTGTTCCTATTTGTGTTCTAACTGTATGGGGGGGGTGGACTCACTAGGGGGAATCACTGATCTTCCGTTCATACATTGTATGAACGGAAGATCAGCGTTTCCCCCGCTGACAGGAACGAGCGCTGTGTGTTTACACTGACAGCTCTCGTTCCCCGCTCTGTAACGAACTAGCGCGCGTGCCCGGCGACGATCGCGCCCGCAGGCACGCGCGCGGGACTCGGGGGCGAGCGGGGGGCGCGCGCGGGCCGCCGGCGGCGCGCACGCGCCCCCTAGCGGCCGCGAAAGTCCCGACGTAGAGCTACGGGCTCTCGCCCAGGAGAGCCGACCTGCCGCCGTAGAACCACGGCGGCTGGTCGGCTAGTGGTTAAAGGCAACTATCTTGTGACTTGAGTGCCAGAAAGTGTAAAGTCGCACTCCAAAGTCAAAATCGCGCTCAGTGCCACACTAGTGTAAACTAAGGTGACCAGATTTTTAAAATTAAATCCGGGGACATATTTTTTTCTTTACTAGTAATGGCAACAATCAGCGACTCTCTGCCTGTCGCCGCCCGCCTCAAAGCCTCTCAAGTCTTGGTCCGGGGACAGTGTCCTCAATCTGGGGACTGTCCCCTGAAACTGGGGATGTCTGGTTACCCTAGTGTTAACCCGAGCCTTAGTGCTCTATGCATAGGATCAATACTATACCAAATATTTTTGTAAAACTTTAAATATGGCACATTTTTGTACTCACTGCCATGCTGTATGGCAATTTCAAAACATATAAACATTCCATGCTTATAAATCTTTTCAATGGTGTCCTGGCTTTATTAGATGTTTATAGTAGAGTATAACTAGAAACCTGCTCTTTTTTATTCCTCATATTAGGTGTGTACAGGTATATCTGATATACTGTATATTTATAACAGTTGGGAGCTTCTATAAAAATGTGATTATTACCAAATATCACCTAATGTTTTTTGATACCAATTTTTTAATGATTTTTTTTAACCACTTAGAGCCTAAGGCAGACCATACATGGTTCAAATCTTAGCCGGTTTAGCAGGATTCAAACTGTTTATAGGCAGGCTGAATGTACCAAGTTGAGTGACCGATCTACTTGGGTACAACCAGCATCCCAGGTTTTACCTGCGATTATCGTTAGCGGCTGCTATAGCTGCTACCAAAAATCACTGTCTTCTCCGGGTGGTGACGGCTGTCCCTGCCCCCGGACCAGGGGCCAAACAATGGCTTGGCGGGGGGGGGGGGGATTCCTGCATCAACACTGTCTGTGGTAATCAAGTGAATTTCTGTCCTGCAACCCATGGTTGCAGGACAGAAATTCGATCTGTGTATAGCCGCTGAGCCTTATGCCCCGTACACACGATCACTTTTTGTCTTGAAAAAAAATGTAATTTTTCATCATGAAAAAAAAACGAAATTTTTCCAACTTCATCATTATAAATGATGTTGCCCACACACCATCGTTTTTGAAAAATGATGAACAAAGCGACAGCACTCTAAAGGGGAAGTTCTATTTGCCTTGAGGCTGCTTTTAGCTGGTTACTTGTTAGTAAAAGACGATTCCTGCTTTTTTGTCTGTTACAATGTGATGAATGTGCTTACTCCATTATGAATGGTAGTTTTACCTCCCGTCTCCTAACTTGCTTCTGGGCATGTGCAGGTTTAAAACGTCGTTTTTGCCCACACACGATCATTTTTTATGACACAAAAAATTACATTTTAAAAAAATTACATAAAAAATTGAATTTATTTATTTTTGGTCGTTTTTCACAAGACAAAAAATGATGTAAAGCCCACACACAATCATTTTAAATTACATTTTTAAAAATGTCATTTTTTTTCATCACAAAAAGTGATCGTGTGTACGCGGCATAAGTAATGTTTTAAAAATGTTTTAAAAGCAAATGTTTACATTGTTGGAAGACAGGTTTAGTGTAGCCTAAATTCAATTGTACATTTTCCATAGAGGTCTGTGCATCAGACCAGAGGAGTGACAACTGAGGAATTGGACAGACAGGATATGCATTGCTGTCCATTTTTCATCCGCCCGCATTCCTATGGGCAAACGGATGTAAACAAACATCATCTGTTTACATCAGTTTTTCGTACACTTCCGTGCAAGTCTGTTTTTTTACAAGCCTGCATTTTTTCCATTTTAAAAACAGAAGTGGTCAAAAAAATGGATGCAAACAGATGAAAAACTGATGTAAATTGAATCAGTTTTTTCTTAGCAAAAACGTGACTAAAACGGATGACACCTGTGTGAAAGGGGCCTAAATGAGACAACAGATAAGAGACAGTTGGGAATTATGCAGCAATAGCAACTGATCAGAATGCACTTTACTGAAGCCAGATCAATACAAGATATAGCTTGTTTGGTTTCTTCAGTAACTGTATTAGTAATTAGAACTTTATCTAGCCTGTTGAATAAGCTGGGTAAATAAAAAAACACGTTTACAACCCACCAAGTTTACATTGGGGCACATTCACACAGACCCGTTTTAGCTATTACAGCCTTTGGCATTGTTAGCTGTAGATATTCAGTACAATGATCCAAGACTTTTGGAGGCCATGCATTTTAGTCTTTTTGTTCATTTTTCCAATTGTTTCAGTATGTCAGTTCAATTTAGGAAAAACAAAATATGTGTGCAATGTTTGATCACTTTGAAGGGATTTACTCAGTCAAAGTCATTGCAAAGGCTGAAAAAATTATATTTTTGGGGAGGTTGGACAGTGGGTAGCATAATCTTTTTTTATTTCAAACTTTTCAATTTAGAGAAAATATTTGTGTTTTTTTAACCTTTTAAATCAAAACTTTAAATTTCAATCTGTATAAAAAGATCCAAGCTGGAAAATGCGTGGGAGGCACCATGGATTAAAAAAAAAGAGAGAAAACAATGTGCGTGTGTATCTGTCTGTCTCCAAAATATCATTAATAGTAGAGTACCCGGTATGTTGTTGACCACAATATACTATAATTGTAACCAGTGCTAACATGATTCTAAAATGGAGATTAGAGCAGGTAACAGATGCCATATATGTTGTAAGAGCACGAACATCATGGCAAATTGTCAGTAAAACTCTTTTGAAAGTTGACACTCCATAGCAAATTAAAGGTCCACATTTTTGAATGCCCCCTGCACCCCAAACACAAATGGATAAAAAAAAAAAAGAAAAAAAGTAAACAAACAGATCATTTAGGATAAAAAAGATTATTTACCTCAGACCCAGCGAGTGACACTTGTGATGTGACCTGCCTTACTGATGCCTCTGGGATAGCCGAGTGCTTGACATCCCACAATGGGCCAGATTCAGGTAGTCCAGAGCATCTTTGCTCTGGAGTAACGCTTCTCATTTGCGTTGCGCTGCAGAAATTTTAGGAGCAAGTGCTGTCATTCACGAAGCACTTGCTCCTAAAGTTGCGGCAGCGCATCGGAATTCAAATTGGGCGGGTACGGGGCGTGTAGTATGCTAACTAAGCGCGATCCCGCCGCCAACGTACTGCGCATGCGTCAAGTGTCAAAACATCCCCGTGCGCATGCTCCAAAATCTGTGAATGAACGTCAATGACGTCACATTCCCATTCATGACCGTTTTACGCAAGCAACGTTTTTTTTTTTTTTTTTTCGACGCGATGACGACGCCTATACCTAACATAGGATATTCCAACCCCATGTAGGTATAACTATGCGCCGCGTATCCCGTCCGGAAACGTCGTAACGTCACTGCGTCGCGCCGGAATGCGATCGTGAATTGCCGATTTCCGCTCATTAACATATTTTTTGAGCGGAAATCGGCGGGAACGCCCCCGGCGCCATTTTTAAGTTGAAGTAACGATGCGATGGCGAAACTCAGTTACGCTGCTCGCATCGGAGCTTCAACCCGGCGTTTCTTGTTTTCTGGTTACAGAAAACAGAAACGCCGGCTCAAAGTCACAGTTAGGCTGGCGGATCACTGGATCCGCCAGCCTAACTGTTCCTGAATCTGGCCCAATGTATTCTTACAAAAGGCTGGTTGAAGACCACAGTCATTTTTTTGCCGGTTGTTTGTTTACAAATAGTTTGTACAATAAAAGCAGACCAGGAATAATCCTTAATTTTTTTCCCCCTTCTAAAATGCTATTTTTCTAGTTGTCCTGCTAATCCCATGGCTTAAGAAAACATGTGTTTTGCTCATGCATGGCAAAGCAACTGGTTTGGTTTATTACCCCATCCCCAGAGGCAGCTTTTGTTCCACCTGGTCAGTGGTGATCCTTTTCAAAAGGACAGAAAGTGATTGGAAATCCAAACTTTAGGCTGGGTTCACACTTATTGCAAATTAGATATGGGTTTCTCCCCATCCACTTTGCATGACAGGAGAGTGTGACCGACTCTCAATGGAGCCGGTTCACACATCTACGGTGTGGCTGCGGAGCGCACTGCAAAAGGGTTCTGTGTGCCTTTAGCTTTGTTTCAGGTCCGAATTCAGGCAACATTTCAACTTGATTTGTCCCTAAAATGAACAACAGGGATGCACCGGACCCCTGCTGCGATCAGCTCCGCAAACAGTGTGAACCCAGCCTTAATGCTTGGCCAGAGTTGGATTGAAGTTTTGCCAGTTCAGCAGGGAAAATTTCCCGCTGATCGTTGTATTCTGACAGCAGAGGAGTACCGGTTGTCAGAATACAGTAACACAGCAGGCAGTATTCCTCCATCACCTTGCTTGTGTGGATTGGGGAATCTGTTCAGTTTATTTTTTTTGATCAGTCCGGTGTCTAATCGAAAGAAAAACTGATCCATGTATGGACAGTCTTTCAATTTTCAACAAAACTTGAGACAGAGTCAAAAAGGTGACCACAATTTTTTCCTAACATTTAGGCAGGGATTACTCTCACTTAGAAGATATTCCCTCTCACCTCTTTTTCTTATAGGACACAGGAAAAATAAATAAAAAATAAGCGTTTTAATACTCTTTAAAGGATTCATTGTCACCAGCCTGCACGCTAAAATGTGTGTAGGCTGATGTCCATTTTGTAGTGGTTGTTACAATGCAATTCTTTGTTTACCTTTTTGAAAACTTTATTGAAATGTCACAAAATTACATTTCATTCAACTTTACGCGTGATGGTGCAAGTGACTTGCGCTGCGTACATGCTACATGTACATGCTACATTTTTATGCAGCACGTACTCCTCCGCTAGGGTTGCCACCTCATCCCTTTAAAACAGAACACATATGAATTACACAGGTTCTGTGGCTGATTATGGTGGTAATTATACTCACTCGGTGCCTAATCTGCATTAGCCTGAGCCTCAGAACCTGTGTAATTCATATGTGTTCTGTCTTAAAGGGATGAGGTGGCAACCCTATCCTCCGCACAGATATGGTGTGAACGGGAAACATAGATTTTTTTTTTTTTTTTAACTGTACATGCCCTACGTTGAGCCGGTGTTGATCCTGTCCAGGTCAACACATCTATTTTTAACTGAGGTGGTGTGAATGAGCCCTAAACAACACTGGTAAAGAAGGTTGTATACTATTTATGAAGGAATATTCTGGAACATGCTGTCCATGCCAGTGCCTGTCAAGCAAGAGTGTGGAATTTTTGCTTCCTAGCACATATTGTCCCCCTCCCCCTTCTCTGCTATTTATTTAGGACATGTAGTTACCTGGAATCTAGCAGACCCTCCTCTTTGCACATTCCACACTGTGCATTCCCTCTCACTAGCTCTCCATGTGTTTCTAACCCTGCAGCATCTATACACATCAATGTTACTATGAAAAGCTCAGCCGTATGAAGGGCGGAACCAGCAAAGTGTTGATTTCTCAGGCCCAGGTCTCACACCCACTACTGGGCGGCAGTACTGGCAAGGCTTGTCTTTCAGGAGAGTGGGTGTGGAAACTGGGGTTAGTATCACTGGAACTAGCACATGCCCAGTATATGATAACAGGAACAGACATTAATAAAGGATGACATGCTAACCTAAATTTCATACAGGCCTTTGTAAACAACTTGCCATGCTTTAAACACTCAAAGCCATACTACATTTTGCTATTAAAATAGCATTGATGACTGCTATCCTGTATCCTAGTTTTACAGCGCTGACTCTTCATCTCTCACATAGAAGACAACTCATCAAAACAATTTCAAAAGTTTCAAAACACACAGCAAACAGGACACAATTTTCAATTTTAAAATATAAAACATTAACCAAGCAGGAACTTACCTTAAGAAGCCTTAAATCTTTGTTTGCTGCAACAATGTGGCTGGTCTAGTGTAATGTTAAGGGACATCTGTCCTTGATGGACCCCCCTCCCCTTGTAGAGGGCTGGGACAGTTTAACAATGGGATGCCTTCATCCTTTTGATTTAACCCTATGTGCTCTTCCTTTGGCTTACACACTAATCAGGGATTTGCATATAATAGCACAGGATATGTTACCATTGCCAAAGGCTTCAAAGAAGTAGCAAGATTCTCCAAGAAAGTGTGCAATTGAAAAATACTTGGCTGATATTGTAGATCAACTGTCAAACTGTCAAAGTCAATAGGTATAGTTGGTTGGAAAATGAATTTATCGCTACATGAGTGACAATGTTTGAGCATGGATGGGATACTCTTATGCACACGATCGGAATTTCCAATGGAAAAAGTCAGACAGACTTTTTCCATCAGATATTCTGATTGTGTGTAGCCCCATCTGAGTTTTTTCATCTGAATTTTCGATGAATTCCATCAGAGTTTAGATATAGAACATGTTCTATTTTTCTCTGATGGAATCCTGACGGAATTGGCTGGGCAAAAGCCCGATCATGTGCATTAGATGTCAGATCCTTAAAAAAATATAAAAAAAAGGATATGTGAAACTTTTCACCCAAATCACTCATTTTAAACAGCCTGTCCTGTATCCTGGATTCTTCTTTTTCCTTTTATTGGTTGAACTAGATGGACTTGTCTCTTTTTTCAACCATAGTAATGGTGGGCATACACTATACGAAAAATTGGCTGAACCCATTTTCAGAAAAAAAACGAACATTCCGGCGTGAGCAAAAACGATAGTGCCATCATGTAATGACTGATAAATCGTTCAGTGGACATAAACTAATGCATTTTTTTTTTTTTTTTTTTTTTTTTTTTTACATAGACCTAGTGCAAACAGTTTGGATTGGAAAGACATTAACCTTTCAATTTATCATTCGTTCGGCAGAAAATTTCCAAACTTGTCCTTCATTTTTTCACCTCAAAAACATCCCAAAGATTATTGATTTTGTGGCCATTAACTGGCTGCAAAACGAACAAACTGTCGAAATGACCAAATTTTGTCCGATTTTTCGTTTAGTGTATGGCCAGCATTACTATGTAACTATATAAAAGCAAATTCAGAAAAGTGTAACACATGATATGGTGCACCAATTTTATTTTTGCTGGAAAATGTAGTCAGTTCACTAAAGGTTTCATTGCACAAGATTAGCCAAATTTACCTCCTTTTTATTATATCATTAATATTTTTTTCCTCCTTAAATTGGTTGTAAACCCTGTATTACCACTTTTACCTACAGGTAAGCCTGTAATAAGACTTACCTGTAGGTAACGTGATTATCTCCGTAACTTGCACCGTTTAGGCTTGTGCCGTTTCTTCAGTAGCTGTGTCGTGACGTCATCGCGGCTCCGGACAATAATTACGGCACCAGAGCCCGCGAACCCGGACATAACTCCGGGAGACATGTCGCCGGTCACATCGGTGAACGGGGACCTCTGCAACATCTTAGATCTAAAGTAAGTATTTTATAAAGAGCTAGCTCAATATGCCTTTGTCTTGCAGGTTGTTTTTTTTTTTTATACATTTTTTGAGAGTTTACAACAACTTTAAAATACCTCCATCTTCTTAGTGGTGTTAATTGTAAGGTTCAATAAAAAGAACTTTAAAAAAATTACTTGCAAGGTGTTCATTTGCACGATCATATTAAAGTACATACAACAATAAAGCAGTGGGAAATTAAACTACAATACATAGAATTAAGCTACTATAAAATTAAAATAAAGATTCGAAAATGAAAGTACTATAAAAGTTAAACTAAAAATTTTGATAATTAAAAAATTTACAATAAACTACATTTAAGTACTATACATACTAGTAGTTGCCAAGTTACGTATGGAAATGCAAATTTTCCAAAGGAAACTACGAAAATAATTCAAATAATGAATAAGCAAGGCTATGAAATTTCAGCACGCAAACAAAGAAAAAAAATAAGAATTAGAAATGATAGACTGCATTTTTACTTTTTATAATAAAGAGGATGGAATATTCTGATATTCTCATTATAGGGTTATAACAGAGCAAACTCTGGCACAAAAAAAATAAATAATCTTTACTGGGCAAATAATCTGCTATTATCACCACTTTTATAATGCAAGGATGTTACCAATAGAAATGTTTTCTTAAAGAAAAAGAAAAAAACACCAGGAGGTGAGAGAGCGGAGGAGGGGTGAGGTTTTGGAAGCTCTGGATTAGTACTCCTCCCCAACAGTCAACATGACACCCAGCTGGAAGGGAACAAATTGTAGAGTGACAGACAGCTGTATTGTGCATGGGAAAGATCTGATTGAAGAGAAAATTCCTTTTCATTAATCAGTTACAGTTTACACAACAAAACTAACTTTATAAAGTAGACAGTCCTGGAAATTTAGATTCTATACTATATATAGCACTGTCATGTAACAGCTCTAAATAGCAATTTGGTGTACTAAAATAATGCATTGAAAAGCAGAGTAAATAAATACGCCTTTTTCAGAGATTACAGGTAGTTGTGTTTTTTGTAGTTTTAAATTGAACAGATGATAAAATGTATTTCAGATTCCGTACATAAAGGTGACCTCCTTATGTAATATTTACCTCATGTGATGCTCAAGTATAAACTTTATATAACTTTATGTTTAGATTTGGATGAAGTGGGGAAGCATTAAATCCACCATCTGCTTTTCCCCCCCATCTATGTACCATCAGGCCAGGTTCACACTGGTACGACAAACGCTCCGACATTGGGAGCTCATGTCGCATGACGTGTGAAAAATCAATGTTTCCCTATGGGAACCGTCCGACTTTGAAAATGCTCCCTGTACTACTTTGATCCTACTTCAGCCTATTGAATATCATTGAAGTCGGATCAAAGTCAGAACGCCGTCTTGCATGCTCCGACTTTGGCATGCAACTTGTGCTCTGCTGATCTTGAGGGGGAACTTCACGCCAAATTTTAAATAAAAATGGCATGGGTTCCCCCTCCAGGGGCAGCCATTGGGTCTGGTATAGATTTTAGGGGGAACCCCCTATGCCAAAAAAACGGGATGTGGGGGTTCACCCAAAATCCACACCAGACCCTTATCCGAGCATGCCAGCCGGTCAGGAAAGGGCGTGGGGACAAGTGAGCGCCCCCCCCCTGGATCGTACCAGGCCGCATTTCCTCAACATGAGGTGGGTGCTTTGGGACAGGGGGGCGCCCTGCAGCCCACCCACCCCAAAGCACCTTGTCCCCATGTTGATGAGTATCAATGTGAAAATGAGAATGATAGGGGGAAGGGAGGAATGGGCTGGGGAAATAGACGGGATAAGAAAAAACAAGGGGATTGCACTCACATGGGCCACATCCGTATAAGGAGTCAAAAATAGAAGAACAATAACTGTGAAGAAGTATTGAGGGTCGGACTATCGAGGCCAAGGAAGTAGTATAAAAATATAATTTTAATATAGTTATAAAAATAAAACAAACAGGACATGTATATAAAAAAAGAAATCATACATATATACAGGTGAACCACTCTATACACAAAAACCCAAAGTCGCCGACGCGCGTTTCGCCGTGAGGCTTCTTCAGGGCAGATGTTTGAGGATTTTTGTAGAGAGATGTGTAACAATAGTTGTATGGCCGATGACTCTACAATCAATGCAAGGCAGGGCACACACCGCGATCGAATATTCAATAGTATATAATATACTGGGTTCAAGAAGGTCTTCAGAGCTTCATCTAGATCTGTTAATTGACAATAAAGTCAAAAATAGGGGTGTTTCCAACATTCAAAAGGAAAATCGTAATGTGATGCTGTTAGCAGCCTTCATTCCTTGATAGGAGACCATAGGGCCAACTGGGACACGAAGCCAAAAATTGTTGTATTGGGCTTCAAATACACGAGGGGTATCAGACCACCAGTCAGTAGAGATTTTTAGGCTTCTATATATGAGCCCGCCGATCAGGGGGTTGACTTGTACAGGCGTCCGTGTCCCAGGGTGTACATCTGTGTGACAAGGGCCTCTTCCCGACAACCCTGGCTGTTGGTTGTCGGGGTCTGCATGCGGGGAGGCTTATTAGAATCCGGGAACCCCCTTTAATAAGGGGGCCCCCAGATTCCATCCCCCCACACTATGTGAATGAGTATGGTGTACATCGTACCCCTACCCATTCACATGGGGGAAAAAAGTGTCAATAAAAAGAAAACTGATATCATGTGTATGAAGCTTTAGAGGTCCTAATCCTTCCCTGGTTTATCCAAAACCAGAAAAAAAATGGTTTTGGCTCTAGATACACTTTAAAGCATTATTAAACTGCAAAACAATTTTTTCCGTCTGAAAATTTGAGAACCAGCTCTCAATCTTTTGTTGGTGGAAATTCCGACAGCAAAAAGTCCGATGGAGCATATACACAGTCGGAATTTCCATTCAAAAGCTCACATCGGACTTTTGCTGTCGGAATTTCCGATCGTGTGCACAGGGTATTAGATGCGGCTGTTGCATTTGTTTTATTTTTTTTAGCCTTGTTTTCCCCTTTATTTTTATCTGGCGATCCAGCCAGTAAGTCTGTTATTATTGAACCTCCTTTACCAGACCAAGCTCTCCATCAACAGTTGCAGTTAGAGGACTGAGACAAACCATTTAACACTGACAGGAGTGCTTACAATGATTGTCTTTCATTGATTTATGTAAAACCTTTCTTCACAAAATAAAATAAAATATATCAGTTTGCTGCAAAGTGTTAGCTGGAGTTCATCTAAATCTTTTAGTAGATCTAACAGTACCCTCTTTCCAGCTTGACCATTCTGCTGTCCAAGGGTGTCTCTGTTGCTCCTTTATCCAGAATTCAAGCACACTATTGCTGGCCATAGATGGATCAAAATTGTACCCGTTTAGTAGGTACTAGGGTTGTCCCGATATCACTTTTTTGAGACCGAGTACAAGTACCGATAATTTTTTTCAAGTACTCGCCGATACTGAATACCGGTACTTTTTTTTTTATGTCATGTGACAGTGTTTTTTTTTTTTTTTTTTTACTTTTTTTTTGGGGGGGGGGGTAGTGGATTGTCAGTGTGTTTTTTTTATTATTATTTACATTTTTTTTTATTATTATATATTGCAATTTTAAATTTTTATTTTAATCAGCCCTGTTGGGGGGGGGGGGGGGGCTTTGGTGAGATATCAGGGGTCTTAACAGACCTCTGACATCTCCACTTTAAGACAGAGAAAGGGACTAAGGACACAGATTCCCCAGTCCCTTTCTCTGCAGCCTCAGCTAAAATGAATGGAGAGAAGCTTCTCTCCATTCATAAACTTAAGCATCATAAATGCATTCCGAAAAGGTTGGAGCCGGGAACCTCCGCTCTCCATCCTGACAAATTGAGGGGGGAGAAGAGGGCATTGGGGGAGAGCGGCACGGAGGGGGACAAGACAGCATGGGGGAGAGCAGCACGGAGGGGGACAAGACAGCAGGGGGGAGAGCGGCACAGAGGGGGACAAGACATCATGGGGGAGAGTGGCACGGAGGGGGAGAAGACAGCATGGGGGGAGAGTGTCACGGAGGGGGAGAAGAAAGCACGGGGGAGAGCGGCACGGAGGGGGACAAGACGGCACATGGGGGGAGAGCGGCACGGAGGGGGAGAAGACAACACGGAGGGGAGAGCAGCACGGATGGGGACAAGACAGTACGGAGGGGGAGAAGACAGCATGGGGGGAGAGTGTCACGGAGGGGGAGAAGAAAGCACGGGGGAGAGCGGCACGGAGGGGGACAAGACGGCACATGGGGGGAGAGCGGCACGGAGGGGGAGAAGACAACACGGAGGGGAGAGCAGCACGGATGGGGACAAGACAGTACGGAGGGGGAGAAGACAGCATGGGGGGAGAGCAACAGGGAGGGGGAATACAGCACGGGGGGAGATCAGCAAGGCACAGAGAGGGAGAAGACAGCATGGGGGGAGAGGGAGCACGGAGAAGACTTGTAACTCCCCCCACCACCTAAAACCTGAATGCCCAGGTATCGGGTGAAGCATCGGAGCTTTTTAGCCGAGTACAAGTACTCAGGAAATGCTCGGTATCGGTACCGATACCGATACTAGTATCGGGACATGCCTAGTAGGTACCGGACAAATTTCGATCCATCTATGGACAGGCTGGTTGTACTAAAGTCAATATATCGATCAATTTCAGTACAACCAGCCTGTCGGGTATTTTTTGTCCGATTACTTGATCGTTGTTTTTCTGACAACTGGGAAACCTCCTGCTGTCATGATACAATAGTGCAGAAGGAGGGATTCCCCCATCAACACTGAGGCTGGGTTCACACTGTTGTGTGGTGCGGCTCACAGAAAGGGGCCCAGTGCGTTCACTGTTTCAGGTCTGATTTCAGTCCGAATTTTGGGCTGAATTCAGAACTGAGCTGGACCAGAAGATACACAGGACCCCTGTGCAATCTGCTCTGCAGCCATCTGGGAGTGGTGTGAACTGGCTCTATTGAGATCCAATCACAGTCTCCTGATTGGGAAAAGCTACGTCCAATTCGCATCAGTGTGAACCCAGTCTTACTGTGTTGATGGGGAATCGAGCATTTTTCTTTCCCTCAACCCATGACATAATATATGGACAGCCTAGGACAGGAAGTGTGATAGTGACTGGATCAGCAGGTGATATAAAAAAAAAGCCTAGGGGCCAGTTCATGCCAGACGCAGTTCTGTGCGCATTTTTTCTGCACTAAAAGAACTGACTGTATTGGTGCAGAAAAAATGAAACTGCACGTTACTGCATCTGGTGTGAACTGGCCCTAAAAAGAGAAACAAATGCAACCACCACTTTTAAAACATGGTAAACAGCAAAATAGTAAATGCTTGTTTTTGGGATTAATACTTCTTTAAGGACTGGTTTAGGGGCAATGTTGACTAATGAGCTTCCTGATGGTCACAGGCAACGTTTTCAAATATTTTCAAACCTGTTCTAAAATCTCTCTGTGACAGGGTTAATCCTTTTTTCAATGACTAGAGGGAAGAGGAATTTGTTAACTCAATGTGTACCACTTCAGTCTGTCAGGTGTGTCTCATGAGAAAGAGCAGATTCCAGTTCGGAATCATGAGAGAGTTTCTGAATTGTCTGCAATAAGGGTGATAGACGTTTTTAGCTGTGATAATCTCAGATGCAGTAAACTGATATAAAGCATCCCCTCCATTCACCCTCCCCTTTCTCTAGCCAAGGGTATTACCAAGGAGCAAGCCATAAAATAACGTATCCATTTTTGGTGTATTGCGCTAATACTTCAATAATGCATAAATGACTGCAACGTACCATACACCGATTATTGAAAATGAATGGAATTCCAATGTACTTCCACCACAATACACTAAAGCCTTGTACACACGATCAGATTATTGGACACATTTTCATCAGTTTTTTGTAGCATGCTAGTCTCAAATCGAAAGTAAAGGGGGTTACTCACTCAGAAAATTTGTGTACGACGGAATTCAGCGTCAGAAGTGACGTAATGTGTACTTTCTGTAGCACTCACCCCCGAAGGAGCTGCTGATTTGATTTGGGATCGGCAAATTAAGTTACCCCAGCTTGGTCTAGGAATGCACCAGAAGGATCTAGCAGTAAACGGAGGTCCACACAGTCAATAAAGATTTTCTCAATGCTTTAATTCCAGGCCAACATTAGCCAACATCAACTTTGGTGAAGGAAGAATAGGTTGATGAAAGAAGAGAAACTTTCGATGTCAGGCCTGGATATATGCAGGGCAGATCAGCCCTTAGTACCACAAACTTTCACACGTCGCCACTCCTATGAGTCTGAGTGGGCAAGGTGCCCCCGGACAGGTGTCTCTCACACAGACCTGGCAGCCGAGGTGCCACCTCGAATCTTGGCTGGGAGGAACGGGTCTCTCTCACAGGCCCGGCTTAAGGCCTCTGCCACAGGCCAGTTAATTTGGCCAGTTAATTTGGATAGACTAAAAGTGCGAACAGAGCGAATCCTCCCAGTAATTTCTCCGCATAGGTCACCGGGCGGCAGCGCCAGCATCCCGGTCACCGAATCCCCATCTGGGACTCTCTTCAGCTTCAGGGACCCAGTAACTCATTGGGGCCCCTTAATTCTTGTCTCCGATTGAGACTCAGGAAGGCCCAGGAACCTAGCCAGACGGGCCGCGACGGCGGGGTCCATGGGCGCGCACACCCTGAAGGTGGATGCCGCAGCCCGAGTCCGGGACCCCGCACACATGAAGAGGAAGAACCCCGAACCACTGACCTAGGTCCTAGATATACCCCTCCTCAGCATGCCCAGCGAGGAGAAAACTCTCCAATTGGCTGCTGAGAAAGACTCCATCCGCCAGAAATCCCGCTGGCTCCCACTGCCGGCCAAGGATGAAACAACATCCCCAGAATGCAGTTCGAGCCAGTGGACCTTTCCGGAATGAGATAGGTCAATAACCTAGACAAATCACAACTGGGAGCAACTTAGCTCTCCCAGTCCAACTAGTTTTGAATGCAGCGCCCATGCAAAAAGCAAGGGGGCGCTACATTTAATTTTTGAGCATGCCTAGTCTTGCTCTTCAGATTTTTTTTTTCGTGGACATTGTGGTCACATCAGACAAATATTTTGAAGCCTGCACATCCAGTTTTTGTCTGACGAAAATTCGGAATCGGCTGTCAAAAGCAGCATACTAACATTCAGAAAATCGTCAGATTGCTCATCGGATGAAATTTTACTTTCGATTTTTTCATTGTGTGTACGGGCCTTAGGGCAATGCACCACAACAAACAGTGACACACTACCATACATTGTGATGTGCTGTGAAAAAAAAAAGTGTCTTGTCTGATTTTTGGTCTGTTTTGGTGCGTTTGATGCATGAATGAGCTCTCTTAATGCCACCCATGAAAACATACAGCATTATACTCTTTAATGCGCTGCAGTGGACCACCTTGGTGTATAAGGGCCCTTAGGCCCCTTTCACATGGGGCAGTGGAGGTGCGCTGGCGGTATAGCGCCGCTAAATATAGCGGCGCTATACCGCGGGAATTGCCGCGAGTTGCGGCCGATAGCGGTGCAGTATTAACCCCCGCTAGCGGCCGTGAAAGGGTTAATACCGCCTGCAATGCGCCTCTATAGAGGCGCATTGCGGGCGGTATTGCTGCGGTTTCCCATTGTTTTTAATGGGAAGGAGCGGTGAAGGAGCGGTATACATGCCGCTCCTCTCACCGCTCTAAAGATGCTGCTGACAGGAGATTTTTTTATCTCCCGCGAGCGCATCGCCTCAGTGTGAAAGCTCTCAGGCTGTACCGCCTGAAAAACTCCTCTATGTGAAAGGGGTCTAGGGCCTCTTCAGACAGAGCAGAATCTGTCAAGTGGATCCACCTGCTCAGTGGGGAATCTCTCTGCTGATCCCCGCTGAGCAGGTTGGATGACACAGTCCGCTGTTCTCTATGGGGCGGTCAAATGAAAATGGACTGCCAGTCCGTTTCTATCTGACTGTGATGCGATCTGCTGGATGGATGGGGAATGTTCTATTATTAAAAATATTACCAGATACGTTTCACAGATCTGTGCTTCACTAAAAAAGTCACAGCAAAAATCTGTTCATCCAAACCTTGTGAGCTGATGATCAGTGGCCGTCCATAAGGGGCGCAGGGGCGCCGCCTCCCCTATCAAACCAGACCATGGAGTGCGGCAGGGTGTTTTTTTTTAAGCACCTGATTAAAGCCAGAGGCTCTAATAGACTTCAAAAAGGATCGGCTCGGAGAGCAGAGCAGAGCACTCCGAGCCCACCTAGTTGTGTGACGATAAGCAAATTTATTTTCGCTATTATCACACTAAAGTTCCAATTAGGAGGCAGGTCTGTGAGACCTGTTTCCCGATGCATCAGGCGATCCTATTGGATGCCTAGCTCCTCATTGGCGGAAGAGGAGACATAGCGGAGAAAGCTGGAGGAGCCGACACTGGAGCAGCCTGCACCCCAGAAGAGGCCACAACAGCCTTGCACGAACAGGTAAGTAACAAAAAAGCAATCCTGGACAGCTGCACACCGTTGAAGGCATCTTTTATACATCTTGAATAGCACATAAAATCCAATACAATCACTTCAAGTTGGGCAAAGGCAGGGATATGCAGTTGACGCGTTTCACACCATATATTGGTGCTTAGTCATAGCTATTTATCTGCTATTCAAGATGTAATAAAGATGCCTTCAACGGTGTGCGGCTGTCCAGGATTGTTCTTTTGTTCCTAATTCGTTGCAGAGCCTGCACCCGAAGGTTCTAACAAGGCGTGTACTTCAGGGACTTTGGGCTTGGAGCGGCAATTTCCCATGAAGAGGTAAGTGCTGGACCGCCTGTGGGGGGGTTCTGTTTCATTGCCCTCCCCCCAAAAGACGATCCCACCAGCCACCACTGATGATGACTTCCTTTGCTCTATGCCTCCAGGCTGTTATTAGTTAGCATTGTAGTCCATTGCTATCTCTATGGACTACAATACACCTCCCCTTGTTATGGAGAAGAGAGGGAGGCATTGTGTGGTTCTAAGCCAGTGTTCCAATGAACTCCCAGTCCTTGGGTGACAATGCTGCTCAGTATGGTTGTCACCTTAGGACATGAAGTGTGTCATGGCACGGCTGGGCGAAACAACGTTATGTACAAAGTATGAAGAGCAATCTGCCATTTTCTCTAGTTGGTCCCAATGCTGTATCCTGGCCTAGGCCAACAAGACCCATGCCTAGGGCAGCACTTTGCAGGGGGGCAGCAAGAAAAGAGACCCCACTGGCTAGTGTAGCACCAGTCTTATGGGGCAGACTGGGCTGAGAGGCAAATTAGTGTAGCACCCCCATGCAGGTAAGCGGCATTCCGCAACTGTGTGTGTGTGTGGGGGGGGGGTCGCTGCTTAAGAGTAAGGGAGGGTTATAGCCCCTGTCAGTTTTTACCATCCCTGTCCCACTGCATAGATTTCTTTTCACTTCCTGCCCCATAGCCAAACAGGAAATGAGAGGAAGTCTATGCAAATTAAGGTAATTCATTGCCCCCCAGGCCCTCAGGAATAGTGTCCCCACTTGAAAATTTCAGGGAGGGTCTTAAACAGCAAGGGGTGTGGCCTTTACAGGAAGGGGTGGGTCATATTTAAATTAGGGGGTGCATGAGTTTAGTCAGGCCTAGGGCAGCACAAAACCTAAATACACCACTGGTCAGTCCTATCCCCCCCTTCAGTTAGAACACACATTAGGGAACACATTTAACCCCTTGATCGCTTCCTGGTGTTAACCCCTTCTCTGCCAGTGACCTTTTTCAAAGTAATAAGTGCATTTTAATAGCACTGCTTGCTGTAAAATTGTCAATGGTCCCAAAAATGTGTCCCAAAAATGGTTCCAAAAATGTGTCAAAAGTGTCCGATGTGTCCGCTGTAATGTTGCAGTCTCGATAAAAATCGCAGATGGCTGCCATTACTAGTAAAAAAAAAATATATATAACAAACACGCCATACTGTAATTCTATCCCCTATTTTGTAGACGATATAACATTTTTTTTTTCTTACCAAAAATATGTAGAAGAATATATATTGGCCTAAACTGAAGAAAACATTTTTTTTATATAAATGGGATATTTATTATAGCAAAAAATAAAAGATATTGTGTTTTTTTCTAAATTGGCACTGTTCCTTTGTTTATAGCGCAAACAAATAAAAACCGCAGAGGTGATCAAATACCACCAAAAGAAAGCTCTATTTGTGGGAAAAAAAGGACGCAAATTTTGTTCTGGTCAGGAAGGGGGTAAAATCTTCCAGGGCTGAAGTGGTTAATATATATATAACAAGTTTATAGAGTGGCCAAGAAAGCAGTGACAGTGACTGTGGGTTTAACGATTTGAGTTAAAGAGTCTCTGATCACTGTGCTAATTCCTGCAATTAAATGTTACATACGACTGTCATGACCCGAGAGTTAAATGACTGGGAGGAGGACAGCTGGTGGCCAAGATTTGAGGTGTGAACATCATCTCTACCACCCTGCTCCACTTAAGTCAAACTTTTCACCTCGTTTCAGGAAAATAATAGCTCTGCCCTCACACACCCAGGCAGGAAATCAGATAAAGTAATTATAATCCCATAGTACTAAAACATAGAAATTCATGTATATGGTAGTTTGAAACAAAGTGATTGATTTCCTAAAGGTAAATACACTTACTTTGCAGGGGAATTTTCACTTGGAAAGATAATTTTTGCTTTGCAAGGGAAATATACCTATTTTTGCTGCCTGGGGGGAACTCTGAAAAGATCTTTATGCCAGATAGAACACCCCCCCTACCTTAAGGCTGAGCTGTTCATTCATGTTTAAGTCCAGGTATTACACAAGAATTGCCCTTGCAGTTGCCCCAACAAACACACACTGCAAGGTTAGAATGCTCATTAAAGAGAGATTTATTTCAGTGTCTTTAAAGAGGGGGTTCACCCTTAAAACCACTTTCTCTTATCCTATCAGGCATACCAGCGTCAGCGCCAGTATGCTGTCTTTTTTTTTTTTTATCGGTGTACTAACTTCTTAATATATAATTTAATTTTCGTCCTACCGTGGTATATGGCGCCGCTATATCGCGTCACGCCTTCCGAAAACAGCCGGCTAGCACTCGGCTGTTCTCGGCGCTATACGGTGCCTGAGCACAGACCTATGAGCTGACTGCGCAGGCGCGGGATATACCCGCGTCACGCCCTCCGAAAAAAGCCGAAATAGGACTCGGCTGTATACGGCGCCTGCGCAGTCAGCTCCTGGGTCTGTGCGCAGGCGCCGAGAACAGCCGAGTGCTAGTTGGCTGTTTTCGGAAGGCGTGACGCGATATAGCGGCGCCATATACCGCGGTAGGACGAAAATTAAATTATATATTAAGAAGTAAGTACACCGATAAAAAAAAAAAGACAGCATACTGGCGCTGACGCCAGTATGCTGGATGGGATGGGAGAAAGTGGTTTTAAGGGTGAACCCCCTCTTTAATACTTTAAATACTGTGCTCCATTTTGCAAATAAATGCTTATTTTTTTTAGCAGTGGCGGCTGTTGCTTGGGAGGCGCAAACAAACAAACAAAAAAAAAAAGCATCACTGGGCCCATTAAACGCAGCTATTGTGCCATCAAATGCAGCCACTGTGCCATCAATTGTCGCCACTGTGCCATACCATCAATTTTCGCCACTATGCCATGCTATCAAACGCAGCCACTGTGCCATCAATTGTCACCACTGTGCCCATTAATTGTCACCACTGTGCCATGCTATCAAACGCAGCAACTGTGCCATCAATTGTCGCCACTGTGCCATCAATTGTCACCACTGTGCCCATCAATTGTCACCACTGTGCCCATCAATTGTCACCACTGTGCCATGGCAAAAGCAGCCATTGTGCCATCAAACGCAGCCACTGTGCCCATCAATTGTCGCCACTGTGCCCATCAATTGTCGCCACTGTGCCCATCAATTGTCGCCACTGTGTCCTGTAAAATGCTGCCAAATTGCCCCCCCCCTCCCCCGCCTGGCACTTACCTTTCTGGGGTCAGCCATCCTCCTTCCACCGTCCCTCGATGTCTTCTCCTGCCATCTATGACGCTTCAGCCTATCAGGTTACCGGTAACCAGAACCGGTGAACAGGCTGAGACGTTTAAAGGACACACATACAGTGCTGGGTATTTCCTGCCATATGCAGGACAAAGAGTGGAGAGCAATAATATAAACATCTTAAAAAATATGTGTAGCTAGGCGCTGGCTACTGTGTCATCATGGGACATTCTTTAAAGGGTTTGTAAAGGAATTTTTTTTCATCTTAATAGCTTCCTTTACCTTAATGCAGTGCTGTTTTTATGTCCTCATTGTTCGTTTTTGCTCTCAAGTTGCTGTAATCCTTCTCTGATCTCCACACTTCCTGGTTGTCTGTTTCCTGATAACCACAGTCCTGGGAGCTTTCTCCCTGTGGTCACTAATCAAGGAGGTGTGATTACTGTGTGTCTAAAACCCCTCAGCACCAATCAGTTTCGTTTTCCAAACCATCACTGCCCTGTATTGGCTATGTAAGGCAGAGAGGCAGGAAACATGCAAAAACGAAACTGAAACTGCAGGCACATTATATGATTGATTTTTATCTATTTTTAAAAGTTTTTAAAAGGAATTTAAATATTATGGGCCAGATTCACAGAGCGATTACGCCGGCGTAACAGGAGATGCGCGGCATAAGTCTAAATTTGCGCATGCGTTTTCGATACTCCGCATCCCCAAAACGAGATACGCAAGAAATCTACTTTTTTTGTCCAGCGTAATTTTGATAGACAGGCGCATCCGTCCGCGCAAAACTGCGCTAGACACACCTTTGATTTGCTATTCAAATATGCTAATGAGGGAGTTACGGGGATCCACAAAAGAATGTTGGTGCAGCGCAGGCTACGCGCTGTGCGCAACAGCTAAATGTCCTGTCTAAAATTAGACCATAGAAAAGGTGGTATAAAATTAGACAATCCGTCTACATGTCAGAGAAACCAACACCATTAGTGAGGAGCAGAGCAGTCACACGTGTTGCCCAACAATCTGTATGCCAACATGCCAGGGACATCCATGCTCATAGCTATACTACTGACTTTAGATGAGCAAAGAAGGAGGAGGGCACGAAGGAGGGCACGGAGGAGGGCACGGAGGAGGGCACGGGAGAGGATTTTTTTTTTTTTTACAAAAAAAATTTCTTTGCTTTAAGAAACATTTTTACAAACAATATACATACATGCAAAAGGAAAAATGTTCCGCGCCAAAACTAATAAATTAGTGATCCACACTAGTGTGAAGATAATAGGGTTAAATACTGTGCTGCTCCTCAGTGATATAGTGTGTGACTATAATAAGTGAAAGTAAAGAAAACAATGGAGGGCGCCACTAGGACTAGTTGAGAAAATTCACTCGTGATAGCTATGTGATTGCTTATATAACATAGGTGGTAAAAACAACAATGGAACAATTAAGCAACATTGATAATAGGATCTAAGCATCTATCAATATATGGTACGGGTGTGATAGTAAATGAACAGTTATAGGTCCACCTGGAATCCCAAAAAATATATATAATAATGAAAACAATATTAATAGTAAGATGTCAGGAAAATCTTCTTATTGTAGAATAGTTTTTTAGTTGAAAAAAAAGTCCGTGCACAATTTATATTAGGATTGTGATGTGCTGATTCTGGGATGTGAAAGAAACCTTCACCAATTGGATAAATCGTGTTCCACCTCAGGTGCTGGGGAAGTACTAAGTGCTTACCAGATAAGACCTCTCTGTTAAAAGTAGGTCTGATGGGCAAGTCAGGATTAGTGCCTGAACACTATGGGCATGGTGGATCGCGTTGTTCCACAGTGCTAGCAGGTATGCTCATACATTGATGGAAATATGAATGGAAAACATCATGGTACAATAACGTTTTATTAAAATCAAATAAAAATGCACATACAGCCGAATGGCCTCCTACCCCAGCTAGTGCCTGCCTGGCGCTGGGAGTATAGCATGTCACTGCTCCTATCTCCGATGGTCCACCGAATGTTGTGGATAGCAGACAGGTCCGGGCTTGGTGGGCTCAAACGGAGGGCTTGTGTACCGTGCAGGATGCCAGTGTAAAGCCGCCGACATATGTTTCGCACGTTGTGCGTCTTCAGGGGGGCGTGTCTGGCTGCTAAGGTTTGTGGGATTTGTAGGCTAGGATGGACTCTGCGTGCTGCGTGTTTCCGGAGCGGAGCGTGACTAGCGCTGGCAATCCCAGGGCCACGCTCGTGCACAAACAGATTGCCTGATAAATTCTACACAAATTTTTTTTTCAAATTCATAACACAGTTAAGATAAATTCAACTGCCTTATAATCGGACAATAGATTATGGACTACAGGGCCGTATAGACTTGTACAGCATTACAAACAAAAATATATGAAATATAAAATCAATGTAGGTAAAAAAACAACATTATGGATACGCAAAAGAATAATAAAAATACATCCCCTATTATTGACTCAACATGATCAGAGTGGTACCAGATACATCTGTAGTTGGTCTAAATAAATAGTTAATCCGATTGTATTCGCTATCTAAACATAATTGAGGGGAATTTATTTGGAACTGAGGGTGACATCTAGTGGTCATCATGTATATTGTGTATTGCTGATCCCAAAAATAATTCGTATTATTATATAACTTATATTAGAATACTATTGATTTTGTTTTTTTTCCTCCTTTATTTGCAGGCCTAGAGGGTTAGGGAGAAAAAAGGGAAGATTAATCCTGATTTATTAGATGTTAATCTATCTTTGATGTTTTGATGGATTAATCATTCGACAGGAAACAATTAAGGTCCAGTTCTATGTTGATTCCCAATGGGTGCATAGTCTGGGCTTTATGTATCCACATTGTTTCATTTTGGGAAATACTTTGCCTCAAATGTGTCCCTCTCCAATGTTTGGATACATGATCTATGCCATAGAAGGTACATTGTGTGGGGTCACTATGATGTTTGTCTAGAAAATGTCTGGACACACTATGGTTAGGAAATTTGTTTCTAATATTCGCCAGATGTTCATTGATTCTGACCCGCAATTTGCGAGTGGTTCTCCCTATATATTGTAGGGGACATGTGCATTCAAGGACATAGGTAACATGATCTGTATTGCATGTCATAAATGGTATAATCTGGAATTCTTCTTTAGTTGTTTCAGATTTGAATTTAATACGCTTCTTAGGATCTCCTGATCGGCGGGTGGTTTTACAGGCCTTGCACCTAGTGCAATAGTGAAAACCCATACATATATACATCAATACATAACATACATACAAATTACAAAAACGGTCTCACTATCTTTCAATAGCCCTTTTAAACCTTGATGGCTATAATAATCTAATCTGATACAAGCCCCTCACTCTTCACTTGATATATCACACACGCATAGACATCTTTGGCATGAGTGATTCTGAGGTGTCTCGCATCTTCAGATTCACCCCTCATGCCATCTTGGAATTAACCACAACCCTGCAGGAGCCCAACACCAGCCCAACACATGACACCACCCATGACACCCATGACAGCTACATATACAATCATAGCCCCATCCCCACAGATTTCGAACAGAACATGTATGGGGACAGCTGGCTGGTTGGTGAGTGACATGGGTGGCAGGCATGACTGTCCCCCCCATGATGCTGAAATCACAAGGGGCACATGCACTATTAACATCCTCCTGTCTTATCCCTTCAGGGTGACTCTGTATATGCACTGGGACCCCATCTCATGACTCCTATACGGAACCCCCCTAACCAAGGCTACCCCGTCTTCTGAGGGAAGAGCAGCCAGGAGACAGCTCACATTAGGCATCTTTGCACGTTAAACACACACATTAATCGTGGCACAATGAGAATGCATGCATGCACACCACTGTGGTCCCTAGCACAGACACATCACATCCTCATCACATTGGATTGGCACAAGCCCACCATGCAGGACTTGTGAGCTGCAACGCCATGCCACGGCTCCAATTATGTCACTGTACATTCATACACCATTCACACGGACCTGGGGATCACTTCTCCACCACAAATGAGGGTGACACCCCTTTTCCGGCAGGAATGTCACCCCACATTCCCAAATCATACACAAACAGAACCAAAAATAAATAAAATATGGCCAGCAAAAATAAAAAATGCCCAGCAAAAATATAATTTAAACAAAATAACAACAAAGAAAACACATAAAAGACAAAATCACTCTGCAAAACAGTCCCCAACTATCTCAAAGACACGTCACAAACAAACAAACAAACGCTAATAAACAACAGAACAAAAGCACCTTGCTGTATAGGGAGGGATACAAAGGGATGTACTTTTGCAAAGGAAGTGCGTTTGTCTCTGTCTATTTATGCTGTTTGCGTAGTTCACTAATTTGCCCTAGTCCACTTCCAATTTCACTCATTGGGCCGTTCCCGAGTTGTGAGCATGCGCACAGAGGTGCTGACCATGGTCTGCTTCAAGCGCGTATGCGCGAGCCGGCCGGCCCTTCATTTGCATGGGGTCACGGCTCATTTCAATGTAACACGCCCTTCCCAATTTGTATTACTCCGCCTTGCGCCTCTGAAATAACGTTGCGCAGGCGCAAATTTCTGCGTAAAACCGACGAGAATAGGGTGATTGCGCCGCTACATTGCGCCAGTCTAACGTAAAGGCGGTGCGCTACGCCGGTCCAATAATGCGCAGATGTACGTGAATCTTGCCCTATGTCTCTATACCGTGTAAACAGTCATTTCAGCAAAAAAAAATGTTTTCCTTTACAACTCCTTTAACAAGGGCTGCCTTGAGTTTGTTTCCCCTCTAGTGTTCAGCCTGGACATTGTGACATAATTTCCTGGAATCAGAGAGAGAGAGAGACCACTTCTGAAAGAAGGGGATAGTGGGACATGTGGTCCAGGGAGATAGGATCTCCATGGTGCCAGTGCTGCTGCAGGCTACAAGTTCCTGGAGAGAGAAGAATGGTGGGTGAGGACATAAATAGCCTGGTCCAAGGAGGAGCTCTTTCTCTTGGGTAGCACTACCCCCACAGGAGCTGCTGGTTTAGATTTTGGGTTGCACGTTACCTCTATTCTCACTGTCCAGGGCAGGGATGTATTCTGGCCTAGGCCAACAAGGCCCAGGCCTAGGGCGGCACTTTGTGGGGGGCGGCCCTCTGTCCTCTTCCCATGGACATCCCTCTCTCCTCCTCCCAGGGCGTCCCTCTCTCCTCCTCCCAGGGCGTCCCTCTCTCCTCCTCCCAGGGCGTCCCTCTCTCCTCCTCCCAGGGCATCCCTCCGTCCTTCTTCCAGGGCGTCCCTTTGTCCTTCTCCCAGGGCATCCCTCTGTCCTTCTCCCAGGGCGTCCCTCGGTCCTTCTCCCAGGGCGTCCCTCTCTCCTTCTCCCAGGGTGTCCCTCTCTCCTCCTCCCAGGGCGTCCCTCTGTCCTTCTTCCAGGGCGTCCCTCGGTCCTTCTCCCAGGGCGTCCCTCGGTCCTTCTCCCAGGGCGTCCCTCAGTCCTTCTCCCAGGGCGTCCCTCGGTCCTTCTCCCAGGGCGTCCCTCTGTCCTCTTTCCATGAATATGACAGGGATGTGGCTTTGACAGGAAGGGGTGGGTCATATTTATATTAGAGGGTGCGCAAGTTTAGTCAGGCCTAGGGCAGCACAAAACCTAAATACACCTCTGGTCCAGGGTGAAAGGGGAGTCCAAAGAATTTCAATGTCCATACACAATGTATCTCTTTTCTCTTTGGGTTTATTTTAGAGAACTTTAGTAGAAAAGAGGAGTAAGGGGTGGAAGGGTAGGTAGGTTCAGGTGTATAGTCACAAAGTAAGGAAACACTCCTGTTTCCAGCAAACAGTTCTCGTCGCCACTCTAGCCAGAGTGGGTATTGCTCACCCGGATAGGTCCCTCTCACTGTCCTAGCAGCCGGGATGATGCAATAAAGTACAGTCTCTGCCACAGAACTTCCTTTCTCGTGAAATATTTTGGTCCGGAATCCTCTGCCACAGGATTCAGCACCCGGTTCTCTTTAGCTTTTCTCACTAAAAACTTTAGACCCGACAGGTGACACTGTCAGGCCTCTCGTTGTACGGTGCATCCTTTGATGAAGCTTCCAGGCCTTCTCCTAGGGTACCAGCCTCTTGCATGGTCCTTACCAGGATAGCTCCTCACCTGGTCTCCTCCATCAAGTGGCTTCCTCCCGCAGGATGGACAGCACAGGATCACCTCTGCAGTACGGGCCCCAGTCAGACAACTGGGCCCACCAGACGAAGCCGCAGCCCCGGGCCAATGTGGTGCCGGAGCTAGGATTCACAACATGCACCACCGGCTAGGTGGGCAACGAGGTGTGCACAGACGGACCCTGCACCAATGGCACCTGTCCCTTAAGTACCCTTCCCCAGCATGCACAGTGAGGTAACCACTTCCACTAATCGTTGCCGAGGGGGACACTCAATATATGACCTGCTGCTGCCACCCTTGGCCTGGGGTGGTAATAACACCCCCAGGTGATCAATGGTGGATCACTCCCAGCACAGCCATGGCTGAAACAGAGGCTAAATTGTCTTTAATTACTGTGGTCTGAGCCAAATAACAGCTCAGACCCCCACAACATTTTAAGCAGCGCCTGTTCATCAGGAGCAGGGTGCTACACCTGGTACCATGGTCGTCAACTGAGAGCAAGGACCCAGGTACTCTGGGGAATGCAAGCAGGTGCCACGGCCTAGACGCGTGGAGAGTGTTTAGCGAATGAGCCATACACTTGCAGGCAGATCCAGCATCACCAGCTCCCTGTCGTCCGAGTAAGGGTCCTTTCACACGTGGGGATCGTTTTTTAGATCCATTTTTTATCATCAGTTGATCCGTTTTTTTTGTCCGTTTTTCATCTGTTTTTCGTTCGTTTTTTCATCCGTTTTTCATCCGTTTTTTCATCCGTTTTTCATCCTTTTTTTCATCCGTTTTTTTTTTTGGTTAGAACTTTATTTTTATTACATATTTTGATGAAAAACGGATGTTAGCGGATCGGATGTTAAACGGATCGTCCGCTAACATCCGTTTTTCGTCCGTTCTGTTTTTTGACGGAAGAAAAATAGGGTTTTCTTCCGTTCAAAAAAACGGTGCTTAACGGAGACGGATGTAAACGGACGTTAGCGGATGCTCATCCGCTAACGTCCGCTATCCCATAGGAAAGCATTGTAGTCCGTTTTTCATCCGTAAACGGACGTATGAAAAACGGACGAACGGTCCGCACATGTGAAAGGGCCCTAACTGTCACTCTCATGGTTATCGTTACAGACCCAGCTGAATACGAGCATGGCCAGGCAACCTTTACTTGTTACTAGGGTTGTCCCGATACCGATACTAGTATCGGTATCGGGACCGATGCCGAGTATTTGCGGGAGTACTTGTACTCCCGCAAATACCCCCGATACCAAAATAGAATACTTCATATTGCAGCCATGTCCTGTCCCTCATACCTGTAGCTATGATGCCGCGGCATACCGCCGTTAATCCCCCTGCATTATAGCGTAGCGTGCATTACAAGCTTTCGTTTTGAATACTCGTAAATGCCCGCGCCGCCATGTATAGACACTCCCCTTCTCGGGGATCCGTCCAATCCCGAGAAAGGGAGTGTCTATACATGGCGGCGTGGGCATTTACAAGTATTCAAAACGAAAGCTTGGAATGCACACTACGCTATAATGCAGGGGGATTAACGGCGGTATGCGGCGGCGGCGGCATCATAGCTACAGGTATGGGGGACATACACGGCTTGCAATATGGGGGACATACATGGCTTGCAATATGGGGGACATACATGGCTTGCAATATGGGGGACATACATGGCTTGCAATATGGGGGACATACATGGCTTGCAATATGTGGGGGGACATACATGGCTGCAATATGTGGGGGGACATACATGGCTGCAATATGTGGGGGGACATACATGGCTGCAATATGTGGGGGGACATACATGGCTTGCAATATGTGGGGGACATACATGGCTGCAATATGTGGGGGGACATACATGGCTGCAATATGTGGGGGGACATACATGGCTGCAATATGTGGGGGGACATACATGGCTGCAATATATGGGGGGCATACATGGCTTGCAATATGTGGGGGACATACATGGCTTGCAATATGTGGGGGACATACATGGCTGCAATATGTGGGGGACATACATGGCTGCAATATGTGGGGGACATACATGGCTGCAATATGGGGGACATACATGGCTGCAATATGGGGGACATACATGGCTGCAATATGGGGGACATGACATGGCTGCATATGTGGGGGACATACATGGCTGCAATATGGGGGACATACATGGCTGCAATATGGGGGATATACATGGCTGCAATATGGGGGACATACATGGCTGCAATATGGGGGACATACATGGCTGCAATATGGGGGACATACATGGCTGCATATGTGGGGGACATACATGGCTGCAATATGGGGGACATGACATGGCTGCAATATGGGGGACATGACATGGCTGCAATATGGGGGACATGACATGGCTGCATATGTGGGGGACATACATGGCTGCATATGTGGGGGACATACATGGCTGCAATATGTGGGGGACATACATGGCTGCAATATGTGGGGGACATACATGGCTGCAATATGGGGGACATACATGGCTGCATATGTGAGGGACATACATGGCTGCATATGTGGGGGACATACATGGCTGCAATATGGGGGACATACATGGCTGCAATATGTGGGGGACATACATGGCTGCAATATGTGGGGGACATGGCTGCATTTGGGGACACATTTAAAAAAAAGTATCGGTATTCGGTATCGGCGACTACTTGAAAAAAAGTATCAGTACTTGTACTCGGTCCTAAAAAAGAGGCATCGGCACAACCCTACTTGTTACAGATTTTTTAAGAGCCTGTCCTGGGACATCCTATTCCCTTAAGCTTTGGTACATCCTACAAAAGACACAGCATGCAGACCCCTTTATCCCATCTCTTTATGCAAAAGCTTCTAACAGAAAATATTTTGCATATGTTATGCACTATTGCTGGTCACCATAGCACAGCAAACTCTCTGGGCCCTTGTTGAACTAGCTGAACACCTACACTGCAAGGACTCAATTAACCACTTAAGACCCGGACCTTTAGGCAGCTAAAGGACCTGGCCAGTTTTTGCGATTCGGCACTGCGTCGCTTAACTGACAATTGCGCGGTCGTGCGACGTGGCTCCCAAACCAAATTGGCGTCCTTTTTTTCCCACAAATAGAGCTTTCTTTTGGTGGTATTTGATCACCTCTGCGGTTTTCATTTTTTGCGCTATAAACAAAAATATAGCGACAATTTTGAAAAAAAATCAATATTTTTTTACTTTTTGCTATAATAAATATCCCCCAAAAATATATAAAAAAAATGTTTTTTCCTCAGTTTAGGCCGATACGTATTCTTCTATCTATTTTTAGTAAAAAAAAATGCAATATACATTTATCGATTGGTTTGCGCAAAATTGATAGCGTTTACAAAAGAGGGGGATAAAACTATCCCCCTCTTTTTGCTATTGCATTTTTATAAAAAAAATTATTACTACTAATGGCGGCGATCAGCGATTTTTTTCGTGACTGCGACATTATGGCGGACACTTCAGACAATTTTTACACATTTTTGGGACCATTGTCATTTTCACAGCAAAAAATGCATTAACAATGCATTGTTCACTGTGAAAATGACAATTGCAGTTTGGGAGTTAACCACAAGGGGGCGCTGTAGGGGTTATGTGTGACCTCATATGGTTTTCTAACTGTAGGGGGTTGTGGCTGTAGGTGTGATGTCATTGATTGTGTTTCCCTATAAAAGGGAACACACGATCAATCACGGCGCCACAGTGAAGAACGGGGAAGCTGTGTTTACACACACCTCTCCCCGTTCTTCAGCTCCGGGGACCGATCACGGGACTCCAGCGGCGATCGGGTCCACGGGTCCCGTGGTCACGGTCACGGAGCTTCGGACCGGCTCGCGGGCGCGTGCCGCAGGTGTGCGCCCGCGACCCACGGCTGGGCCCTTAAAGAGGACGTACAGTACCTGTACGTGCTTGTGCCCAGCTGTGACATTCTGCCAACGTATATGTGCACATTTGTGCTCATTAGGCGCACTCTTACTCCCTTATGCTTATTGCATTGTTCACATATTGTGTTCTTATAAATTGTGCTGTAGGCCCTTATAAATACCTTATACAGCCCACTTCCTGTTTGTTGTCTGGTCATTTGCCTAGGTTTATGACATTGTGCACAGCTGTGGGGAGGGGGAGTCATAAGAGGGCCAATGAGAGCTGCAGGGCTGGAGGTGTGTCTGTGTAAATCCAGGAAGTGAACAGGCAGCAGCTTGTGCTATTCTCATTACAGAAACATGAAGTGTTAGCGTTGCTTTGCTTCAATATTGAAGCTTCATGTAGAGTCAGGAGATGTTGAAGCTTTTCAACGCCTCCCATTCAAATCTATGGTAACGCTCTGCAAAACGCTTGGCAGATATTTTTGGCGTGGTTTTGGGGCAGTCGCGGAGCATTAAAATATGTCACTTTGGGTACTGATAAGGTTGCACTGCTGGGCACTGTCTGCATTGGTATGGCTACACTGATGGGCACTGATCAGGCTGCACTGATGGGTACTGTCTACACTGGTTAGGCGCACTATTTGCACTGTTACTGCATTGATGGGCACTGATCAGGCTGCACTAATGGGCACTGTCTGCACTGATCAGGCTGCGTTGATGGGCACTAATAAGGCTACACTGATGGGCACTGTATGCACTGGTGTGGTGGCATTGATGGACACTGGTGAGGCTGCATTGACGGACAATAGTGTGGCGGCATTGATGGACACTGGTGAGGCTGCATTGATGCATTATTTTCATTAAATTGTAAATGTTCATTTTTTATTTTCTGAATAGGTTCCTTTAAGCTAGTGCAATGTTGGTTCACTTACATTTTCCTTCAATTTCCATTCTAAAAAATGTTTGTCTTTGTTTTCTTTGTCTGAATTTCTCACTTCCTCCTCAGTAAGGTGTTTAGTAAGCTGTTCTAAATGACTTTCCGCCGCTCGGATGATGGTGGAAAAAGCTTACTGAGGAGAGAAACAGGTAAGTAAGAAATTCAGACAAAGAAAAAAACATTTAGAAGGGAAATTGAAGGAAAGGGTAAGTGAACCAACAATGCACCAACTTAAAGGAACCTATTTAGAAAATAAAAGCCAAACCTTTACAACCCCTTTAAGCCTCCTTTAAAAAAAAAAAAAATTCCATTGATACATGTTCCGTCGGGCAAGACCCGGGTTCTCAAAGACGTTTTCACAGGCAAACTATAGACACCCAGCAGGTACAATATTTAAAGGATGTTTTTTTATTATTATTATTTAAACATTATTAAAATCACTGCTCCAGGAGCAGTGATTTTTAATGATGCCTAAATAAAAAATAAAAAAATGAAAAATTCCTTTAAATATTGTACCTGCTGGGTGTCTATACGTGTGATAACGTCTATAAATAGCACAATCACCTGCCTGCCAGTAAATTAGGAAGAACTGATCTATCTAAGCTATACAGTGTATAAATATATGTACAACTCCTGGGATGTATATATATCCTCTACACACTGTAAATTAAGCTAAACTGACTAGCCTGCCTGCCTTCTCTATCTAGCTATATAAAAAGACAATCGCTCTGTCTCTCTGACTGCTCTCATGAACAAGCCGGAACACACTACACGAGGCCGCCCAGCGGACGGCCTTATATAGTGTGGGGCGTGTGCTAAAGCCCTGAGCCATAATTGGCCAAAGCCACCCTGGCTTTGGCCAATTATGGCTCTCCGTTTTTTGCACGCTGTGATTGGCCAAGCATGCAGGGTCATAGTGCATGTTTGACCAATCATCAGCACGCAATGCCGCAGTAAATTATGGGCCGTTGCGCGTCACTCGAATTTGGCGCTAACGACCCGTTTTGTTCAAATTTCGTTGAACGTACGAACAGACAATGTTCGAGTCGAACATATGTTCGTATCGAATGCGGAGCTCATCCCTAGTGGGCATGAATGGTGAGCTGATTCGGTGGTTCAGTGGGCCACTTGACTAGTCTTGCCCCCCAGGCCTATGCCTGTCAGTCCTCCCCTGGACAGAGCCTGCTCTGCTCTATATGCGACCTAGAGTAAACAGACTTCGCTGTCCATTTACACCCACGCGCGCGCCCCCCATTGGCTGCTGGGCGAGGTGACGTAGAGCTACGTGCTCTCGCCCAGTATAACTGTGGCGGCTGGTCGGCAAGCAGTTAAAGTAACACAGTGCCGTATGGCAAAAAATGGCCTGGTCATGAAGGGGGTAAAACCTTCCGGGGCTGAAGTGGTTAAAGGGGCAACTCCAAACTTTTTTTTTTTTTCAGGCTCTCTGCAGCAAGTTGTATTTGCATAAGTACTAAAGAAGGAATTGTGGTTGTGTGTGACTTTGACACAAGGAGGTACTTTTAGTAAACTGGGGTTTGAGTTATTAAATTAAAGTACAACAAGGGCCCTAATAGACATGAGATAAGAGTTGTCCATTTCAGCCTTTTTGTTTTTTTGCTTTACCAGCTGACTATCTCATGAGAAGCCCCTGACCTCCTAACTGATTGCTGCCAGGAGATAAACTGAACTGATCAGACAGAGATAAGCGGCACCCACACTGTCTTCCAGGACTGCTTATCTTTTGTTTATGGACCCACTGGCCATTTCTTATGCCTAAAGGAGCTTTAACAGATGAGACATAAATATTAATGAAACTTGCTGGTATCAGGGCTAGTGATCATGGCCGTCTTTGGCATTTATGAAGAAAAGATTGTTTTGATTAACGTTCAGACCATTTTTTTATGCTTTGCATAAATAAAACAATCAATCACCCAGTGGCTTTCAAAACCACATATAGATGTAGCGCCCTCTAGTGCAGTGATGGTGAACCTTGGCACCCCAGATGTTTTGGAACTACATTTCCCATGATGTTCATGCATGCTGCAGTGTAGTGGAGCATCATGGGAAATGTAGTTCCAGAACATCTGGGGTGTCAAGGTTCGCCATCACTGTCTAGTGTGCTAGAAGGATAAGAGAGCTTTTTTTTTTTTTTTTTTTTAGAGTAGGTACATTTCCAGGCTTGGCTGCTGTATTTTTGTGATCTGGGTTGGGACTGGTGACCTAGAATAGAGCTGGGTGACTCACAGGTGGTGTTACTAGGACCTCTCACTTCTTTCCAGGATAATCTAGTGATTTCTGAAAAGAGAGGTGGAGAGGGGAGGTGGAACCACCTGGGGTATTTTGAGGAGCCCTGACCAATCTCCAATCTGGATTGCTATGTGGCAGGTCTCTTTAAAGCCCAGCTGGGGGGGGGGGGGGCTTGATCGGGTGGAAGATGGAGTATTAGGCTGTCTGGGCCTGGGACCCTCTTACAACCCACAGAGTTACAGGAGAAGCAAGAGATGACAGTGGGAGAACAAGTCTCCAGGAATTCCAGGAATTCCACAGAGGCAGACAAGAGGACTGGTAAGTGTACACACAGTTTGAAGGACTGGGAGGCACACCTGAGAGGACTGAGATGGATGCAGAGCCAGTCTGGAGGATTGTGGTGGCAGTGGAAAGGGGTAGCTGTAGCCAGGAGGGCTGGCACTGCCTGAGGAGGTGGTGCTGGGAGCAGTAGCTACAGGGACAGCTAGCACTGAATATTTCTATATTTTGCTACACACCTTCCCAAGAGTGGCTGGCAGTGGCGGCTGGTGCTTAATTTTTTTGGGGAGGGCGCAAACAAACTGAAAAAAAAAAACATCAAACGCAGCCACTGTGCCCATCAAACGCAGCCACTGTGCCCATCAAACGCAGCCACTGTGCCAAATGCAGCTTCTGTTCCCATCAATTGCCGCTACTGTGCCCATCAATTGCCGCTACTGTGCCCATCAATTACCGCTACTGTGCCCATCAATTGCCACCACTGTGCCCAACAATTGCCGCTACTGTGCCCATCAATTGCTGCCAGTGTGACCATCAATTGCTGCCAGTGTACCCATCAACTGCCACTACTGTGCCCGTCAAATGATGCCAGTGTGCCCATCAATTGCTGCCAGTGTGCCCATCAATTGCCGCTACTGTGTCCATCAATTGCTGCCAGTGTGCCCATCAATTGTCGCTACTGTGTCCATCAATTGCTGCCATTGTGCCCATCAATTGCCACTACTGTTCCCACCAAATGCTGCCAGTGTGCATCCCCCACCCACTCGTCACTTACTTGTCTCAATGAGGCAGCTGGTCACTTAACCACTTAAGACCCGGACCTTTAGGCAGCTAAAGGACCCGGCCAGGTTTTGCAAATTCGGCACTGCGTCGCTTTAACAGACAATTGCACGGTCGTGCGACGTGGCTCCCAAACAAAATTGGCATCCTTTTTTTCCACAAATAGAGCTTTCTTTTGGTGGTATTTGATTACCTCTGCGGTTTTTATCTTTTGCACTATAAACTACCTATAAAATACCTATTTTTGGTTAAAAAAAAATCGCAATAAGCGTTTATCGGTTGGTTGGAGCACAATTTATAGCGTTTACAAAATAGGGGATAGTTTTATTGCATTTTTATAATTTTTTTTTTACTACTAATGGCGGCGATCAGCGATTTTTCCGTGACTTCGACATTATGGCAGTTTACACACAGCTGTCCCCGTTCTTCAGCTCCGGGGACCAATCGCGGGACTCCAGCGGCGATCGGGTCCACGGGTAGAAGTGTCAGCTTACATTGGTGGTCAGTGTAAATTCCTCCCTTACACTAGTGGTTGGTGTAAATGCTCTTATTACATTGGTGTTAGTGTAGAAATACCTTTTTTATTTATGGTTGGCGTAAAATCCCCCATTACATGGTGGTCAGTGTGAATTTCCCCTCACATTAATGGTTAGTGTAAATACCCCCTTCTATTGGTGATCATTGTAAATTCCCTATTACATTGGTGGTCAGTGTAGAATCCCCCACTATATACTTGCCCACAATTTTCAGCTTTGCTCTACACGATTCATAATTTGCCACAGTGTACTGCTTTCTAACTAATCATCCCATACCCCCCACCCACCACTGCCACTGAAATTGCATGGAAGGCGGGCCCAAGAAAATGTTTGCATAGGGGTGCAGTCAATATCAAAGCTGGCCCTGGTAAAAGGAAACAAAAAGTGGTGAAGTGGTAATAATTTTACCAGAACCAGCAGAGGGTACCACGTACCTGCCGATTGTACAGGGCACAGGCAGAACGACAATCTGCATATGTATACAAGGGAGATTGTCGTTCTGTCAGAAGGGAAGGCACAGATCCTGTGTTTCTGCTAAGCAGGAAAACAGATCTTTTCCTTCCCCTAGTCAAATCACCTCCCCAACAGTGGGTAAGCACAACCTAGGCTTACATTTAACCCTTTGATCACTATTGATGTTAACTCCTTCTCTGCCAGTGTCATTAGTACAGTGACATTGCATATTTTTTTTAGCACTGAATTAGTGTCAAAAGTGTCAGTTAGGTGTCTGATTTGTTCACTGCAATATTGCAGTCCCGCTATAAGGCGCTAATCGCTGCCACTACTAGTAAAAAAAATATCCCTTAGTTTGTAGACGCTTGCACAAACAATATACGCTTATTGCAAAAAAAAAAAATGTAACCAAAAATATGTAGCAAAATACATATTGGCCTAAATTGATGAGAAAATTCAATTTTTTTATTTTTTTTTATTAGGTATGTTTTATAGCAGAAAGTAAAACATATTTTCTTTTTTCTAAATAGTTGGTTTTTCTTTGTTTATATTGCAAAAAAATAAAAAACCACAGAGCTGCTCAAATACCCCCAAAAGAAAGCTCTATTTGTGGTGAAAAAGGGCAAAAATTATTTATTATAACAGTGCCGTACCACAAAAAAATGAATGGGGGGAGGGGTAAATCTTCCGAAGCTGAAGTGGTAAAATACATTTTGATTGCAGCCAAGTAATCATTATTTTATGCCTAGGGGGCCAAATACAGTATGCACCCACACATAAGGATATTTTAGCACAGATATTATGTAAAGTCATAAAATGTCCCTATAGCTGAATGGAAAATTCTTTTACATGTTTTCCTTCAGAACACAACAATTCTATGATCTCTACCACACTGCCCTCTAGTGGTAAAACATGTTTATGTTCCTTATAGTACTGACTGGTATGGGCACCTTTAACCACTTCCATACCAGGCACTTACGCACCTTCCCGCCCAAGCCAATTTTCAGCTTTCAGCACTGTCGCACTTTGAATGACAATTGCGCGGTCATGCTACACTGTACCCAAACAAAATTGGCATCCTTTTCCCCCCACAAATAGAGCTTTCTTTTGGTGGTATTTGATCACCTCTGCGTTTTTTTTTTTTTGCGCAACAACTAAAAAAAGACCTAAAAGTTTTTCATAAATAAGTACGTTTTTCTCTTTCAATTACGGCACTGATGGGCACTGATGAGGTGGCACTGATGGGCACCGATAAGGTAGTACTGATGGGCACCGATGTGGTGGGACTGATAGGCGGCGCTGGTATGCGGCACTGATGGGCTCTCATAGGCGGCACTGATGGGCTCTCATAGGCGGCACTGAACACTCATAGGCGGCACAAATGGGCACTCATGGGTGGCACTTATGGGTGGCACTGATGGGTACATATGGGTGGCACAGATGGGCACTGATAGGTGGGCACTGGGCATGGATTGGCACTGTGGGGTGGCACTGATGGACACTGTGGGGTGGCACTGATGGACACTGAGGGGTGGCACTGATGGATCCATGTTGCCAATCAGTGCCCATTTGTAGGCACTGATTGGCATCTTTTTTTTTTACTATCCTTTTTTTTATTTATATGTTTTTTACTTTTTATTTTAATTTTTTATTGCCCCTTTTTATTTTTTGCACTTCCCTGGTGGTCTAGTGTGGGCTTCCCTGGTGGTCCAGTGTGGCGATCAGAGGGGGGGCTGCCCTGATAAACAATCGTCGCAAACCCCCCCTGTCAGGAGAGACGCCGATCGGCTCTTCTCTACTCGCATCTGTCAGCGGCTCTTCCTGTTTACATCTTGATCAGCCGTGATTGGACACAGCTGATCACGTGGTAACGAGGCTCCGCGGGAGACTCGTTACCGAGATCGGAGATGCAGGGTGTCAGACTGACACCCCACATCACCGATCGCCGTGCTGCGCACCCCATAAAATCCTGCAGGACGTCAATAGACATCCAGTCAGGATTTCAGAACCACTTCCTGGACGTCAATCTGTTATTGACCGGGCGGGAAGTGGTTAAAGCAAAGACAGCTGAAGCCTTTTTGGGCCCTTAGCAAAATTTAAAGGGGCCCCATATTTTGTCTGTATTGTACTGTACTATGTGTGACAAAGTGTGTTGTTTGCAAGACCTTAAAGCAATATAACCTTTTTCAGAATGATTTTCCACAATGGTTGACCTATTAAATGTTACTTTTATTAAAATGAATGGTTTTAAAAATTAAAAATAAATTTAAATAACGTAAAAGAAAGTAATATCAACTGCAAAATGCATAGAACAATCAGCTGAGCACAGTAAAAAGTAATACATAATCCAGGGCACCCCCCCCCCCCCAAGCCAATTTTCAGCTTTCAGTGCAACACTGTATCCAAACAACATTTTATATTATTGTTCCCACACAAATAGAGCTTTCTTTTGGTGGTATTTGATCACCACTGGGGTTTTTATTTTTTGCTAAACAAATAAAAAAGACCGAAATGTTTTCTTTGCAAAATGTTGTGTGCATTGTACCATAGACAACAATGCATCTAATTTCAAATCAGTAAAAAACATGGGCCAGATTCACAAAGCACTTACTCCGGAGTATCACGAGTTAGGCACGCGTAAGTCTAAAAATGCACACGCTTATTTATGCACCGTATCCCCAAAACGATATACGCCTGAAATCCAAATTTTTTAGACCGACGTAATTTGTGCCTGAAAAACTGCACTAGACACACCATTGATTTGCTATGCAAATATGCAAATGAGGGAGATACGCCGATCCACAAAAGTAAGTTTGTGCGGTGCAGTCTACACGATGTGCTTATCAGCTGCACAGCCGGTCTAAAATTAGCCCATATAAAAGCAGGTTTAAAATTATACAATCCGTCTACATGTCAGCAAAAGCAACACTGTTAGGGCCGAGTTGAGCAGCCACACTTGCAGGACATTAATCTGTATGCCAACATGCCAGGGGCATCCTTGCTCATAGCTATACTACTGACTTTAGATGAGCGCAGAAGGAGGAGGGCACGGAGGAGGGCACGGGAGAGAATCTTTGTCAGGTATATCCGTGGGGTGAGCCCAATGGTAATAGGCCCCCCTTTTGGCTGGAATTAGGGTGCAATTGGAGAGATACCCTGTGTTAATAGGAGGGTAGATGTTGGTTCCTCAGCTTCCACTAATTTCAGTGAAATTGAGTAAAGGTGGATTAATTAGGTCAGGAGCCTGTGCGGGCCAGCAGGCCCAAAGATTGCTAAAGTAAAATGATCCTATGCTGCTATAAGGATGCCAGTTGTGACTGATGTACCCTAAACCATATAAAACAAAGAAAAAAATGTGTCTCTAGAGTCTAATAGGTAGGAATCCCTATGAGTGTGGTTGATTACACTAGTAACCACACTAGTAGGGATTCCTACCTATTAGACTCTAGAGACACATTTTTTTCTTTGTTTTATATGGTTTAGGGTGCATCGGTCACAATTGGCATCCTTATAGCAGCATGGAGGGGGCTTGGAGCTGTGAAGGAACCACACACAACCCAAGGGGTGTCCTGAACAGGAGCAGGAGAGGACAGTGGCAAATACTGCGGGGCAAGTCTCCAGGAGGGATCCACCAAGTGTCAGTGAAAGACAGACACAGTCAGGGAAGCTGAGAGACGCCTGCCGGAGCAGACTGGGAGTGTGCTTTTGAGGATGGATGTAGAGCCAGTGGGAGAGACTGTGATGTTACTGACAGTGAAGTTGGGCCACTGCAGCTGGGAGGGCTGTCAGGGTATGCAATGGGCTCACTGAGATCAGTAGTCCACCAAAGAGGGCAGCTAGCACCAGAACTTAATTTGCTACGCCATAGGGGCCCACGGTCCCTGCTTGTAATAAGCTACTCATAGCTCCCAACTGTCCCTGATTTTGAGGGACTGCCCCCGATTTGGTACAAAGCCCCTCTGTCCTTCTTTTCTTATCATGTGTCCCTCATTTTGGTCTGATCTATATAGTTGTATATAAAATGCACTACTTATCTATCAAAAAGTATTTTGCGCTGATAAACCTTTTATACAATTTCTAAATGTCTGCATTTGTAAATTCCAAAAGCTAAAATAAAGGAATAGTAGTGATAAAATAAATCACCTTTGGGATTAACCAATATTTTTTTTTGTACGGGGCGTGTGTCATTTGCCTGCATACTTTTGCTAATAGGTGTCCCTCATTCCTATCTCAAAATGTTGGGAGATACTGTATAGGCAGGGCTTTTTTTTCTGCCGGAACTCAGCGGAACGCCGTTCCGGCACCTATGACAGGCAGCCCTCTCTGCTCTTACATGTCATGTATCACACACTAGCGCTGCACACCCAGGGCTGCTGCCTTTGAGATCTTCAGGTCCCAGCACAGCAACACAGCTGCCTGTGTTGATTCAAGAGGCAGCTTCAGTCCTGTTCTGCGAGCGCACCACCGCAGTGTGAAAGCACTTGGCTTTCACACTGCAGCTGCAGAAGAGGCAGTTCACAGGAGCTATGTTTAATGCAAAATTGCCTGTAAAGCGCCTGTAAAGTGTGAAAGGGGTCTAAAGCATACAGAGTTAGTGACCATATGTATGGCACAGCATGTAGGGTCCAGTGGTGAGAATTTTGGAACACCTTGTACATTACATACTCAGAATTGCTATACTCTGTGTGCTGTACTATATGATACATATTAAAGGCCTCGGTATGGTACTTCGGAATGCTGTACTCTGTACAATGGGTTTTGTATTACAATACATACCTCTGAGTGCTGCATTCTGTATGCTGGACAGCATATTACATACGATTTACCACTGCTCTCTGTGTGCTGGGCTCTATCAGGGCCGCCATCAGGAATTTTGGGGCCCCTTACACAGCTTCAGGCATGGGCCCCCTGGAGCAGAGAACCAGGGGGGGGGGGTGCTGCCGCATGAAATTGAGAAGCGGGGGGGGGGGGGGGGGGGGGCTGCTGCCGCGAATTGAGAAGCGGGGGGGCCCTTTACAAAAAGAAGAAATAAAGAAAAATATATATATAAAAAAGGGGGGTAGCCATCCGGGGCCCTGGGGACCTCTGTGCCCTTTAATAAAAAGAAAAAAAGAGAGAATATATATATATATATATATATATATATTTTTTTTTTAAAGGGTGGTTGCCAACTGGGGCCCCGGGGACCTTTTTTTTTTTTATATAAAAGGAAATTACAAAAAAAGGGAGCTTTCCATTTGGGACCTCTGGGCCCTTTAATAAAAAGAAACCTCTGGGCCCTTTAAAAAAAAAAAAAGAAATAAAAAAATATATATATAAAAAAGAAATAAACATTTATATATATAAAAAAAAAACAAGGGGGTTGCCTTCCAGGGCCCTGGGGACCTCTGGGCCCTTTAATAAAAAATAAAAATATAAAAAAAATATATATAAACAAAAATAAAAAATACAATTATAAAAAAAGGGGGTTTGACACATGGGGCCCTGGGGACCTCTGAGCCCTTTAATAAAAATACATCTATATATTAAAAAAAAGAAATAAAATAATATAAAAAAGTAAATAAAAAGAAATAAAATAATATAAAAAAGTAAAAAAAAATATAAAAAAGGAGGATTTAATAATAATAATATTATATATATATATATATATATATATATATATATATATATATATATATATATATATATATATATGTATATATATATATATATATTATAAATATAAAAATAAAAGAAATAAAAAAATATATATTTTTTATAAAAAAAGGGGGGTTGTCATCTGGGGCCCTGGGGGCCTCCAGGCCCCTGTGGACCTCCGGACCTCTAAAAAAATAAAAGAAAAAAAATTGGCCCTTTAATAAAAAATAAAAGAAAAATATATTAACAAAAATATATTTGTTTATAAAAAAATATATATTTTTATAAAAAAAAGGGCTTGCCATCTGGGGCCCTGGTGGCCTCCGGACCCCTGGGGACCTCCGGACCTATAAAAAAAAAATACAAGAAAAAAAATTGGCCCTTTAATAAAAAAATAAAATAAAAATATATATAAAAAAAAATATTTTTTTATAAAAAAAATATTTTTTTTTATAAAAAAAGGGCTTGCCATCTGGGGCCCTTGGTGGCCTCCGAGCCCCTGGGGACCTTCGGACCCCTTACAGGTGTAATGCCTGTACCCCCCTGATGGCGGCCCTGGGCTCTATGTTACATATTCCTGACCCCTGCACTCTGTACACAGGGATACATGCTCCATATTTCTGTGGACAAGGGACGCTTTGCATTGAATGTAATTACTATTCTCTGTTTGCTGATTATTATTTTTTCTGAACCCTGTGTGAAATGCACTGCTCACAATTGCACAATACACACTCATGAGCCTTGTGTGTTACACATTCCTGAACCATGTGTGATACACATTCTATAGTATGGACAATGGGGGACTATACCGGTGCTAATACAAGGCATACACTGGAAATTTTCTTTTAAAAAAAGATAATTTATTTTATACAAAACATGAGATATAGAAAATAATTGTCACAGAGTATGATATAAATAATACATAATTCATAACAATAGAGTATAAAGGCCTAAAACCAGGCAGCTGTAGGTCCTGATTATACAAGCAGAGCGATGATCACAACCGTAAGATTAATGAGCCCAATATATTTCGCCTAGATTCCGGCTTCGTCAGGGGCTAGGTTGATATTTTGAAAACAGCTCTATTAATAGAAAAAATTACATATTACAAAAAGACATATGAATCATAACCATATATTCGTACAGGTATGTGTGTGTGCTTTGCTAACCTTGCGTGTCAAAGAGTGGACATCCAGACCTGGAGAAAGGGAAGAGGGGGAGGAAGGGGGGGGGGGGGGGGGGGGGGGGAAGGGGTGGTGAATAGGGGAAGAGAGAGGGCCGGGGGGCAGGGAGCTCGGAGAAGGATGGGGAAGAGGGGAAAAGAGAGCGGCTCGGCACTTGCAATCCAAAGGGCAACCCACTCGTCTAGTGGTCCAATGCACCAAAATAGGGCCAGAGATGCATCTCCATAGGAGAGGAGAAAGAAAACTGGCTAAAAAAGAATCATGAAAAGCGTAAGAATTATAGTCTATCTATATATATATCGCAAGAAACTATTTTTAAAACAAGATTTTTTACCAAATCCATTTAAACTCACATAATACTTTTAGAGAAATAGTGCAGTGCCAGGAACAGCCACACGAGAGCGTCCAAACATTGCTGACAACATCCAAGAGGGTGTGATGCTAAATCAGTCAATGTGACTTTCTAAATAAAAAACAAACAGCATAACAACGAGCATTAGTTCAATTGGACACATATGTAGGGAATGACCAAACATAGTCCAGGAGGCCTGTAAAAATATAAGCTATTTACCTAGGGTAAAGATGTCACACAGTGACGTTCCAGGCAGGTGCATTCAGCATAGAGAGATAAGGTGAATCACAGCCAGCTTAAATAGATCTCCTCTCCCACACGTCCGAGCGTCTAACGCAGGGGTCCTCAAACTTTTTAAACAGGGGGCCGGTTCACTATCCCTCAGACCGTTAGAGGGCCGGACTATAAAAAAAAAAAACGATGAACAATTTCCTATGCACACTGCACATATGTTATTTTGAAGTATATACACACACACACAGCGCTACAAAACAAATATACTAGCAAGAACGCTCTTTGACCATCAATGCTCGCCAGTCCAGCCCAATCAGTGCCTGCCTCACCATCATTGCAAGTCCCCCTCACCATCATTAAAAGCCCCCCTCACCGTCATTTCAAGCCATCATTGCAAGCCTACCCTCACTGTCATTCAGACCATCATTGCAAGCCCCCCACCACCACCATTTTAAATTCAAGCCATCATTTCAAGCCTCCCCTCACCATTGCAAGCCCCTCACGAACATTGCAAGCCCCCCTTCATCATTATAAGCCCCTCATTGCAAGCCCCCCTCGCAATCATTAATTGCAAACTGATCATGATCATTGCAAGCCCCCCCACCTCACCATCATTACATCACCATCATCATCATCCCCTCATTGCAAGCCCCCCCTCGCCATTATAATTGTAAGCCCCTCATTACAAGCCCCCCCTCACAATCATAATTGCAAGCCGAACAAGATCATTGCAAGCCCCCCAAATCATCATTACATCATCATCATCATCATTATCATCAGTCCCTCGTTGCAACTCCCCTCACATTTGCAAGCCCCCCTCACCATAATCATCCCCTCATTGCAACCCCCCCTCACCATTGCAAGCCCCTGATTGCAAGCCCCCCCACCTTCATCATAACATCATCAGCCCTTCATTGCAAGCCCCCCCCATCATCATCATAATTTTATCATCAGCCCTCCACCATCATTATTACATCAATATCAGCCCCCCTCACCATCGCAAGCCCCCTCCCTCCCTCACCATTGTAAGCCCTGCACAGCACTTTCTCCTTACCGTGCCACACTGCTCACTCAACTGCCGTGACGATCCCGCTGTGTCACGAAGGTAACAGTTCTGGCGCGCTGTGATAAATGTCCCGCCCTCCTCTTCCTAGACCAGCTTGTGTGATAGACATAACACCGGCTCTATCACACGAGCTAGTCTAGGAGGAGGAGGGCGGGACATTTATCACAGCGCGCCGTTAACACTGTCATCTCCGTGACACAGCGGGATTGCTGTGTTACAATCTGCAGTGTAACCGGCGTTGCCTGTCAGAGTCAGGTGGGCCGGTTACAAGTCCTCCGCGGGCCGCATGTGGCCCGCGGGCCGTAGTTTGAGGACCCCTGGTCTAACGTCATCGGGCGTGAGAGGACAAAAAACGTCAACGCGCTGCAGCATAGGGAAAGTCCACGCGCGCCTACAATGCCCAGAATGCCCTACGATCTGATGCGCAGAGAGGGAGGATATTACCCTCTGCACAGCCACGGTCATCGGCAGACAGGCGGGCAGAGAAGCCGCATCCACAGGGAGGAGTCGACATCGGAACCAGCGGGCCCGATAAAAATGTAAAATGTGTCCATATATATTATATGGCCCTACCACCTTACTACCCAACGGACACATACACAACATCAGGCATCGGGTTACATGCCAAACGATTGGGGTAGTATATCTGGCTAAATGCCTCTGTGGGTGCTTTTATGTAGGGAAGACCAAAAGGCCCTTTCATGTAAGGATTTCCGACCACAAAACTGTTTGTTTTTTATTTAGAAAGTCACATTGACTGATTTAGCATCACACCCTCTTGGATGTTGTCAGCAATGTTTGGACGCTCTCGTGTGGCTGTTCCTGGCACTGCACTATTTCTCTAAAAGTATTATGTGAGTTTAAATGGATTTGGTAAAAAATCTTGTTTTAAAAATAGTTTCTTGCGATATATATATAGATAGACTATAATTCTTACGCTTTTCATGATTCTTTTTTAGCCAGTTTTCTTTCTCCTCTCCTATGGAGATGCATCTCTGGCCCTATTTTGGTGCATTGGACCACTAGACGAGTGGGTTGCCCTTTGGATTGCAAGTGCCGAGCCGCTCTCTTTTCCCCTCTACCCCATCCTTCTCCGAGCTCCCTGCCCCCCGGCCCTCTCTCTTCCCCTATTCACCACCCCTCCCCCCCCCCCTTCCTCCCCCTCTTCCCTTTCTCCAGGTCTGGATGTCCACTCTTTGACACGCAAGGTTAGCAAAGCACACACACATACCTGTACGAATATATGGTTATGATTCATATGTCTTTTTGTAATATGTAATTTTTTCTATTAATAGAGCTGTTTTCAAAATATCAACCTAGCCCCTGACGAAGCCGGAATCTAGGCGAAATATATTGGGCTCATTAATCTTACGGTTGTGATCATCGCTCTGCTTGTATAATCAGGACCTACAGCTGCCTGGTTTTAGGCCTTTATACTCTATTGTTATGAATTATGTATTATTTATATCATACTCTGTGACAATTATTTTCTATATCTCATGTTTTGTATAAAATAAATTATCTTTTTTTAAAAGAAAATTTCCAGTGTATGCCTTGTATTAGCACCGGTCTAGTCCCCCATTGTCCATACTATAGAATCCACTACTATATGGGACGAGGTGCGACAGATTGTTGTAAAACCATTTTGACCTAGCTGATCCCACTTCTCGCTCTTTTCTCTATGTGTGATACACAGTTCTAAAATAAGGTGACCAGATTTTTAAAATGATATCTGGGGACATTTTTTTTCTTTACTAGTAATGGCAGCAATCAGCGACTTTCTGCCCGTCTCCGCCCACCTCACAGCCTGTCAAGTCTCACTCTCTGGGGCCCCGGCTACTACTGGACGGGGTGCGGAGGAAGATCCCTCCACCAGGGAAGGCAAGGAGATAGGCAGGCAGGCAGATTTGAGCCAAGGCAGAAGAACAGAAGTGGAGCGGAATGGGCATGCACCCGAAACTGAAGAAATATTCCCTCCGCTCCGACCAGCACATGATCATCAGAAAGGGGCACAGATAATGGGAAAAATACACCCTCTCTAAGCTAGTAGGAGCGGTGGAGTGGAGGTGCGTAATTCAGATTTTGTTTTTAAATTCTGCACTGAATGTCTTTGAAATTGCCCCAGCCCCTGTTCAAATCCAATCTGGGGACAAAACCGGGGACAGACTTGGTCTGGGGACAGTGTCCTCAATCCGGGGACTGTCCCCTGAAACTGGGGATGTCTGGTCACCGCAGGGATGGACTGGCCATTGGGACTACAGGGAGTTTCCCGGTGGGCCGATGGCTCAGTGGGCCGGCTTCAGTGACAGGAGACTGCCACCCCCCCCCCTTCGCTCCTCTGTCTCTCCCTTCCTGCAGCGCTCACCTCCTCTCCCTCTCGCAGCGCTCACCTGGGGGGAACAGAGAAGCAGGGGAAGGACCAGAGGAGCAGGGGGGGGGACAGAGGAGCAGGGGGGGGACAGTGGAGCAGGGAGAAGGGGACAGACAGCTGACTCAACAGCATGGCCTGAGAGTTACTCACTTCTGCCTAATCTTGCCCCATAAGGGGGGGTACCGAACTGATTATTTTCCCCGGGTGAAATAATGTCTAGCTTCCCCACTGGTACTGCCTATAAGAGTACCAGTACCAGCCATTCTACTCTAATAAAGTAGAGTGGATAGTAAAGGGGGAAAGGGGGCTTGGGTGGCCGGGGGGGTTGGGAGAGACCTGTCAAAGTGGGCCAGTCTGGATGAAGTCCAGGGCCAAATTTTTGTCCCAGTCCAGCCCTGGGTCACCGTATCCTAAAAGGTTTCACTTATTACAGTTATTTGGCACCACTGTACTTCTCTCTTCTAAGAAAGGTGTGTCTGGGGGTGGGGTTTGGGTTTGGTTGTGGGGGCGGATTTGGGTGGGGAGGGAGAGTTCCTGCACCTATTTTCTGTGAAAAAAAGCCCTGGTTATAGGTACTCTCTGCTAAGGCCTGGCTGGAACCAGAGTTGGGCCTAGCCATGTGCTAGCTGCGCCTAAAGAATTGTGCTGGGGGGAGAAGGAGAGATAGGGCCAGATTCAGTAAGAAGTTACGCGGCTTATCTCTAGATAAGCTGCGTAACTTCTTAGATGCGCCGGCGTATCTTTTTTCTGTATTCAGCAAACAAGATACGCTGGGATTGAGCTAAGATACGAGTGTCGCTAGGTGGCGCTTCCGTCGATTTACGCGTTGAATATGTAAATTAGCTAGGTACGCCGATTCAGGAACGTACACCCGGCCGTTTACGTAAGGCCTTTTTCAGGCGTAAAGATAAACCACCAAAAACATGGCGCAGCCAATGTTAAGTATGGACGACGGGACCGCGTCGAATTTTATAAATTTTACGTTGTTTTAAGCCGATTCAGAATAAGGCTGGGCGTAAGTTACGTTCACGTCATTTTCATTGACTATTTGCAACGTGATTTGGAGCATGCGCACTGGAATACGTCCACGGCAGGCGCATGCGCAGTTCGTTTGGCGCGTCATTTACGTGGGGTCACCGTTCATTTCAATACAACACGCCCCCTACATGCCTAATTTGAATTACGCGCGCTTACGCCGGCCAATTTACGCCACGCCGCCGCAACTTACGGAGCAAGTGCTTTGTGAATACAGCACTTGCCTGTAAAAGTTGCGGCGGCGTAACGTAAATAGGATACGTTACGCCCGCACAACGATACGCGCCCCTACGTGAATCTGGCCCATAGTGTGCAGAAAGTGTTGTGCAAGAGGATAATAACTGTCCCAAACCATGCAAGAATAATTTTCTGGGGATCCCATGAATTCCTTAAAGGTACACTAAAGTCAGGGATTTAAAAAAAAAAAAAATAACAAACATGTGATACTTACCTCCACTGTGCAGTTCGTTTTGCACAGAGTGGCCCGGAAACCTGTCTTCTGGGGTCCCTCGGCGGCTGTCTGGGCTCCTCCTCGCAAAAGCTTTCCTTCTTCATGCGAGGGCGCTCGCATGGAGGAAAGCTTTTGCGAGCGCGCTCCCGTGATACAGCGGCGGCCATAGCCACCGACTGTATCACTCGGCTCCGCCCCCCAGCGCGCCGCGTCATCCGCCCTGATTGACAGCAGCGCTAGCCAATGGCTGCGCTGCTATCAATCCGCCCAGCCTAGCCAATCAACGGCCAGGCTGGGAACCGAAGAGGACGACGTGGACGCGCCCGGGAGATTCGAACGGTCAGGTAAGTACAACGGGGGTTTGGGGGGGGCCGGTGCTGCTAGATGTTTTTTTACCTTCATGCATAGGATGCATGAAGGTAAAAAAACTTGTACCTTTACAACCCCTTTAACCCTATCCAAGTTCTAATCCCTCACTAACAATTTCCAAAAAACAAAGTTGATGGACTGATTCATTGTCTTGGGGTGTCTGGAAGTGAATCACGGGCTGGATAGTGTGACAGGTGGGACACATCACTCAGCAGCCCGCTACATATGTATAGATGTTTTGATTAGGGTCTGCTCGATTTTAATCTAATAGGATATCTCTGTCTATTACAAAAAAAAAAAAATCCTCTTTTACACATGCTGTTTGGTATTTTTTGACAATTGGTTTTCAGTTTGTGCAGGGAAGGCACAGATGTTGCTCTATAAATAATGGTAGCTGTGGAAAATGTATTTCAAGAATATACATGTGCAATTTCATTAGTATTATTTATATATATATATATATATATATATATATATATATATATATATATATATATATATATATATATATATATATATATATATATATATATATATATATAAACTAATACAACATATATACAATGCCTTGAAAAAGTATTCATACCCCTTGAAATTTTTGTCATGTTACAACCAAAAACTTAAATGTATTTGATGGATTTTAATTGGTTTTCAATTTTTTTTAATAATAAATATCTAAAACATTTGTATTCAGCCCCGTTTACTCTGATATCCCCTAACTAAAATCTAGCAGAACCAATTTCCTTCAGAAGTCACCTAATACCTAAATACAGGCCACTTGTGTGTCATTTAATCTCAGTAAAAATACAGCCGTTCTGTGAAGCCTTGTGAAGAGGTTTGTTAGAGAACCTTAGTGAACAAACAGCAACATGAAGGACAATAAACACACCAGACAGGTCAGGGATAAAGTTGTGGAGAAGTTTAAAGTAGGGTTAGTTTATAAAAAAAAAATCCCAAGCTTTGAACATCTCACGGAGCACTGTTCAATCCATCATTCGAAAATGGAAAGAGTATGGCACAACTGCAAACCTACCAAGACATGGCCGTCCACCTAAACTGACAGGCAGGGCAAGGAGAGCTTTAATTAGAGAATCTGCAGAGATCCACAGCTCAGGTAGGAGAATCTGTCCACAGGACAACTATTAGGCCTCGTACACACGATAGGATAGCCAGAGGACAACGGTCTGATGGACCATTTTCATCGGTCAAAACCGATCGTGTCGGGCCCCATAGGTTATCTAACCTTAGGTTAAAAAAAAAAAAAACTTGTTTTAAACTTAACCAAAGGAGACAGAAGATTTGCGGTCCAAGGTCCCAGACTATGGAACGCTTTGCCAACCAGTATTCGGTTGGAGGAGAACTACTTAGCATTCAGGAAAAAGATCAAGACTCATCTCTTTTGATACCAAAGGAGACAGGAACAACAAGCGCCCAGAGGCGATTCAATTTGCATGTGCCGCGCTATATAAGTTTTCATTCATTCATTCATTCAACCTATGGATTTCTAACTGATAGGACAAAACCGATCGTTAGTAGGCACGACTATCGGTTCAAAATCCACGCATGCTCAGAATCAAGGCGACACATGCTTGGAAGCATTGAACTTCATTTTTTCAGCACGTCGTTGTGTTTTACGTCACCGCATTCTGATAAGATCGTTTTTTTAACTGGTGGTGTGTAGGCACATCAGACCATCAGTCAGCTTCATCGGTTAACCTATATCAACGGTCCTTCTGACCGTTATCATTGGATGGACTTATCGTGTGTACAAGGCTTTAGTCGTGCACACCTTTATGGAAGAGTGGAAAAAAGAAAGCCATTGTTGAAAGAAAACCATAAGAAGTCCTGTTTGCAGTTTACGAGAAGCCATGTCTGGGACACAGCAAACATGTGGAAGAAGATGCTCTGGTCAGATGAGACCGGAATTGATATTTTTGGCCTAAAAGCCAAATGCTATGTGTGGGGGGCGTGTCCGGGATGGCGAAGTGAGCGGCTGCTTTCTGCTCTAGCTCCGCTGGGTCCTTTGCTACGATCCGAATCCAGGCACCTTTTCTGGTTGTTTCACCTACCTGCAGCATCTGGATGAGGCGGCGGTCCTCCGGTTTGTCTACCGGTAGGGGGAAGAGGCTTAAATTCCGGCCATAACTGAGGAGGACTTCCCGCCTCTGCCTTTCGCTCGTGCAGCGGCCTACCCCACACATGGCATCTCCAAGGCCTCGCAAACCTCCTCGATGGCGGCACCCGATTCCCGTCCTCCTTGGCTGACGGAGGTGGTAACGGAGGTGACGACCGCTATAGTGGCGTGCCAGACCACGCTGATGGCAAAAATCGAGGCCGTCCAACTAGACATAGGCCTCATCCGACAAGACGCGGACAAGCTACGGTCTAGGGTGGCGGAGACGGAACGGAGGACCGGCGCGGCTGAGAGGACGAGGTGACGGAACATTCTGCTGCCATCCGTGCTCTCCAAATTAAGATGAAGGCCCTGGAATACCGGGCTGAAGATGCAGAGAACCGTAATAGAAGGAATAACCTTCGTATTGTTGGCTTGCTCGAGGGGGTGGAGGGCAACCATCCGACCACCTTTGTGGAAGACCTCTTGCGTGAACTCCCTCTATGTGGTGGAACGGGCTCACCGAGTCCCCCCAAAGCCGGCCCACCGCGGACCCTCATTCTCCGGGTCCTGAACTTTCGTGACAGGGACAAGATCCTCCGAGCCTCCAGAGCCCTGGGGGAGCTGCGTTATCAGAACAACCGGTTACTCATCTTTCCGGACTACTCCGTGGACACACAGAAAGTGCACAAATCGTTTGACCAGGTGAAGGCGGCCATGCGGTCCAGGAATATTCGATACAGTATCCTGTTTCCAGCACGCCTCCAAGTCCAAGATGGCAAGTCCACGCGCTTCTTCAACTCCCCTTGTGAGTCCTCCACATGGCTGGACACCTTGCCGCAAGATCACTGATTCCTGGAACTGTGAGTCTGGTTTTGTGCTGCTGCTGAGGTGTTTCCCTGGCCTTCTCCCCTCTCCCCCCCTCCCTCCGGTCTGTTTCTAACTTTACCCTGTACCCGGTGTCTGTGGTACTCATGAGGTGGGAGATAACCTGAACTGTCTGACGGGGGATGTGTGGCCGGCCTCATCTTGCTCTCTATACCCGTAGCGCAATGTTTCCCACTGTTCTCCTTCCTCTGCCCCGGTGCCCGGACTGTCCGATATACTGTCTCCCAGGACTGCCTGACGGCTTTCTGGTACCAGGACATGTGCGCCGCGGGGTCCGGGTGGAGGCATGTTGATGCTTTGACTCACGTTGCACCTGTTGTGCCTTCAGCAACTGTTATTTACAGTTTAAGGATGTACCCCTGGCGGAGTCAGGAGTAGACAGTGAGCTCCTTCTCCGCAGGAAAAATCTGAGATGCATTGGTCCTAAATGTGCTCATTATGCCTGGACTACACCATGTTGCCGTTGTGGGGGAGATGCCTGCCAATTCCCTGGGTTTCTTCTCCCGCACAGGCTATGAGATGGACCTGGCGGAAGCAATGGAGGGTTATCCCTGTAAGACCGCTCAAGCCCCAAGGATTTTGTGGGGAGGCAACTTCGCTGCCTGCACGGGCCCTCATTTGGAGGCCGGCGAGCCAACATGTGTTTTGGGTTGAAGACCCTACTCGGTTCCGGGAGGATAGGTGGGGTGTGGTGGGGGGACCTTTGGCCCCATGAGGGCTGTTTTTGATGGGGATGTTTTTTTCGAAATGTTTTGCTCTTTATTTTACTGTCATGCCTTATTTCTTAGTTTGGACAATTAGCAGTTCAGCACTGTATTGTTGTAAGCTCTTTCCGTCCGGGGTTCTGGGACTAGATCCAGGGGCTGCCTTGTACACTTTTCCTTACCTGACTATTGCCCCAAGGGTCCATGTCCACACTTAACATAATTTCCTGGAGCACCAGGGGGCTTAATTCACCTACTAAGCGTTCTCTTGTATTTCAATTCCTTAGGGTCATAACCCACATATATGTATACTTTTGGAAACGCACCTGGTGGGGAGCAGAACTCTAGCTTTAAAGAAACCATGGGTGGGCCATCATTACCACTCCACGTACTCTAACTTTGCAAGGGGTGTCAATGTGCTGGTACACAAGTCCCTTTCATTTCGGCTGCTGGATCTGGTCCTGGACTCGGACGGTAGATTTGTTATACTGCATGCTAAAATTCACTCCCTGACTTGGACCATAGTGGGGTTATACCTGCCGCCTCCGGCCTCTCTAGCCTTGCTAAATCAAGTGACGACTAAGATAGCTGACTTTGCCTCTGATAATAGTGTTTTCCTGGGTGACTTCAATATGGTCCCTGATCCTGGCATGGACAGGATGTTGTCGGTGGGGCAGGCCTACCCTGGTCTGGCCAACTGGGCGGACACCTATGGGCTCACGGATGTGTGGAGGTGAAGAAACCCCCAGGCCCGAGCCTATACGTGCCACTCAGCGTCCCACAAGACGTTCTCCCGCATTGATATGGTATATGCGGGAGCTCCTGTCATGCCGAGGGTCAGAGATGTCCGCATACTGCCTAGGGGGATCTCGGACCACGCGCCATTGCTCCTGGTCCTGGATCTTTCTCTGGGCTTGATGCCTAGCCTGTGGAGGTTGTCGAGGTACTGGATCTCAGACGCTGAGGTGGAGGGGCAGTTTGGGGTGGAGTTAACCGGTTACTGGGCTACTAATGCTGACTCTGCTGCGGCAGTGACGGTATGGGAGGCTTTCAAAGCTGCGACACGGGGTCATTACCAGACCATTATTGCCAGGGTTCGTAGGGAGCGTAGGGCGGAACTGACCAGAGTGGAGAGGGATGCATCACTAGAGGAGGCAGCTTATGTTAGAACTAGAGACCCCCTGCACTACGCTCAGCTGCAGGCCCTGACTAGAGATGTCCTCCCCCCTGCGCACCTTGCTTACCCAAAAGAAACTGTTGGCTCAGTCTCACAGGATTTTTGAGCAGGGGGAGAGGTTGGGGCGACTTCTGGCCTGTCTCTCTAGGGAACAGATGGGGGGCCTAAGCATCTCACACATACAGAATTCTGCTGGGGTCGTGGTGCACTCCCCGGCTGAGATTAACCTTTTCTTTGCTGAATTCTATCAGGCCCTATATAAGTCCAGGGTGGATTACAGGGAGGAGGACCCAACTAGCTACTTGGCTGGTGTTGACCTACCGGTCCTCACGCCTACATACCGGGATCAACTGGACTCCCCTATCACGGTGAAGGAGATCCTTCAGGCACTGAAGTATATGCAGCCTGGCAAGACGCAGGGGCCTGGTGGCATCCCAGTAGAGTTTTACAAGCACTATGCAACTGAACTTGCCCCTAGACTTCAAGTCATGTTCGCCTCGTCGAAGGAATCCGGGGAACTTCCTGACACCCTGAAGGAGGTGGTCATTGTGGTGATTCCTGGGAAGGACCGTTGCTCTGCTCCTCTTATCGTCCCATCTCTCTCCTAAAGTGGACGCCAAAATATTGGCTAAGGTGCTCGCCACTAGGTTAAACACGGTCATAACTGTTCTAATTCACCCGGACCAGACTGGGTTCATGCTGGGCAGGGGCACGGACATCAATATTAGGAGGCTTCTTACCCACATAGACAGGGCGGACGAGGGTTCGACGGGCGTGGTGGCCTCACTCGACGCGGAGAAGGCTGTCGAGTGGGGCTACCTATGGGAGGTCCTCTCGGGCTTCGGATTTGGTCCGGGTTTCCTGCACTGGGTGCGCATGTTGTATGCTGGCCCGGTGGCCAGAACCCGCACCAATGGCTGCCTTTCGGAAGCTTTTCCACTGAGCCAGGGCACACGACAGGGCTGCCCACTATCCCCTGGTTTGCTTGCGCTGGAGCCACTGGCCATACAACTTAGGGCCGAGGAGGGGGTACGCGGGATTCACGTGGGCTTGCGGGAGAAGAAGTTGTCCCTGTATGCGGATGACACCCTGTTATATTTGAGGGATACTTCGTCCTCGCTGCGGACGGCATTGGAGATGTTCGATCGCTTTGGGCGCTACTCAGGGATTCGCATAAACTGGGACAAATCGGTCCTGTTTTCACTCAATCCCAGCCTTCCAAGGCCTTCGCTAAATAATCCACTCAGGTGGGTGGACGAGTTCACTTACTTGGGTGTTAAAATCACGGGCAAGGTGGAGGACTATGTGGGCAACAATATTCAACGTTCCCCTCCCCTGACGCCTGTAGGAAGAGTTAACCTCCTGAAAATGATTTTTCTGCCAAAGTTTCTATACTTCTTTTGGAACACACCATCCCCCCCTTCTTGGATCCTTCTTCTGATGATTGGAGAGTGTGGTCCTGTCCTTTGTGTGGGCCGGACGGCCCCCTAGGGTGACTAGGAAAATTTTGTACCTTCCCATGTCTGGAGGAGGATTGGCACTCCCAAACTTTAAGATCTACTATTGGACCGCGGTCTTGGTCACGGTGAGGTGGTGGTTCTCCCAACCGAAACAAAATCTGGCGGTAACGCTGGAGGTGGCTGTCTTGGGCTCATACGCAGCACTCAGCAATCTGCCGTTCCCGGGGCTTCGGGGCTAGCCCCTCCATGACATCGCTCATGCGCACTACAGTGAGGGTTTGGCAGGAGGCGAGGGCGATATACAGGAAACCGAATCAGGTCTCCCCGCACGCTCCTCTGTGGTGTAACCCTGTGTTGCCCCACTTTGCTAGTATCCCAGACCCAGCCCTATGGGCTGGGAAGCGAATTGTTAAGGTCAGGCACATAGTCTCAGATGGCAGGCTCCGGACATTTCAGGAACTCCGTGGCGCTTACTCCCTGCCGGCCTCTTTCCAGTTTCGATATTGGCAGCTCCGCCATGCCTTTAGAGCTCAATTCCCTGAACCCCTGACCATGGACTCGGACTCCATAGAGCGCCCTCTCTCCTCCCTGTATCTGTATCTCACGATGGGCCATGACACTAAGCTTACTAAAACATGGGATGGGTGGAGGGAGGATATTCCGTCCCTGGGGGAGTAGGACTGGAAAGACTGCCTCTCTGGGTATATTGCCTCTCTAATTGCTGCTAGGGACAGATTTGCGCAGTTGAAGTTTTTGCACAGGGCCTAATATACTCCGCAGAGATTGGCACGGGTGTATCCTCAGAGAGACCCCCACTGCCCGAGGTGCAAGCAGGAGGTAGGAACTTTTTGGCATATGGTCTGGTCCTGTCCCAAGTTCCAGCCTTATTGGGCGGCAGTGGCTTCTACCCTCGGTGATGTCTGTGGGGTTACCATACAGGCTGACCCGAAACTTTTACTGCTGAGCTACACAGGGGATGTGGAGGGAGATAGGTACTGCAAGTTATGCTTAACATTTTCCTTATACTAAGCTAGGCGGGAGATTATGTTAAAATGGAAGTCGGAGGACCCTCCTACTCATGAGTCCTGGCGGAGGTCGGTGACCTCGGTGCTCCCATTGTACAGGCTGACCTATGAAAGCAGGCAGTGTCCGGGGAAATATGATAAGATATGGTCTGCTTGGTAAGACACTTGTGCGGTTTTTTGACCCTCTTTCTGTTTGATACATGGTTAGTGAAACTGGTGTGATGTCCGCCTTCCCTCTCCTGATTCGCTGGTGGGGCCCCCTTCCCATTCTTCTTCAGGGTCTGCTCTCCTTATTCCCTTGACCTTTGCCCCCAGTCCCCTCCCCGCCCCCAGACTCTTGTGGTACATGTTAATTTGTATACTGAGGGAATTGAGGGGGGTTGTGATGTGACTGGGCTATTATGTACCGCTGAATGGTTATTGGTGCTTTCCTCCTAGGTTGTGTATGAGCGGGACTCCCCGCATACCAACGGATGTTCTGAACTTACTTTGCTGCATTATTATGTCTATAAATTGTCTGAGTTGTAATGCTGATTTGTCTAATAAAGAGCTTTTTCTGTTAAAAAATGCTATGTGTGGCAGAAAACTAACAGTGCACATCACCCTGAACACACCATGCCCACCGTGGATGGTCAGAGTTGATGGGAAGATGGTTGGAGCCAAATACAGGGACATCTTAGTAGAAAACCTGTTAAAGTCTGCAAAAGACTTGAGACAGGGGCTGAGGTTCACCTTCCAGTAGGACAATGACCCTAAACATACAGCTAGAGCTACAATTGAATGGTTTAGCACAAAGCATATTAATGTGTTAGAATGTCCCAGTCAAAGTCCAGACCTAAATCCAATTGAGAATCTATGGCAAGACTTGAAAATTGCTGTTCACAGACGATCTCCATCTGATCTGACAGAGCTTGAGCTATTTTGAAAAGAAGAATGAGCAAAATTTTCACTCTCTAGATGTGCAAAGCTGGTAGAAACATACCCAAAAAGACTTGCAGCATTCAGATATGTATTGGTAATAAATTCTGAAAACCATTTATCATTTTCTTTCCACAATTATGTGCCACTTTGTGTTGGTCTATCACATAAAATAACAATGAAATAAATGAACATTTTTGGTTGTAACATGTGGAAAATTTCAAGGGGTATGAACTTGTACTGTCAATTGATGGGGATTGCCCGGTCTGTGGGGATTTTGCATGTTGAGACGATTTCTGTCTGTCTTGTCTTCTCCACAGATTAAGGGTAATGACTCTGTGTTTTTGATTTAATATACTTTTATAAAGTTCGGGTTCATACCGGATTTTTTATTTTTTTTTGTACCCGGACCCAAACCCGAACAATTTGCTGTAAGTTCGGGTTCGGGTTCGGTGTTCGGCAATGTAATGGCGCGCTGCAGGGCAGCCAATCACCATTTGTTTTACTTGTGTGAACTAGAAGTCGTCACAGTCATGCCTACTAATGGCATGGCTGTGATTGGCCAGTGCAGCATGTGACCCAGCCTCTATATAAGCTAGAGGCACATAGCACAGCTCGTCACTCTGCTTCAGATAGGGTAGGGAAAGGCTGCCGCTGCTCCTCTCAGGGAGAGACTTAGATGGGAGTCAGACTGTCCTGCTTCAGAAACACCAGCACTACATATATTACTGTGAGATACTCTGCAAGATACTTTAGGGAAAGGTTCCTGATTGTGCTTGTAGGGAGAGAAATATATAGGAGTCTGTCCTGCTTCTAAAATCTAATTACACCAGCACTGCATATGTTACTGTCAGATACTCTGCAAGATACTTTTCTTCTATTGTGCTATTCCAAAAACATCCATTTAGGGCAAACAAAAAAAAAATTGCAGTGTTTCCTCCATATCTGTACGTGTGAGATAAACACTTTAGCTAGTGTTCTTCTGTTGTGCTACTCAAAAAACACCCACCCATTTAGGGCAAAAAAAAATATTGTGCATTGTTTCCTCCAGTGTTTGCAGTGTTTCCTCCATATCTGTATGTGTGGGAAACACTTTAGCTAGTGTTCTTCTATTGTTCTATTCAAAAAACACCCATTTAGGGCAAACATTTTTATTTTGCAGTGTTTCCTCCATATCTGTACGTGTGAGATAAACACTTTAGCTAGTATTCTTCTGTTGTGCTACTCAAAAAACACCCACCCATTTAGGGCAAAAAAAATATTGTGCATTGTTTCCTCCAGTGTTTGCAGTGTTTCCTCCATATCTGTATGTGTGGGAAACACTTTAGCTAGTGTTCTTCTATTGTTCTATTCAAAAAACACCCATTTAGGGCAAACATTTTTATTTTGCAGTGTTTCCTCCAGTGTTTGCAGTGTTTCCTCCATATCTGTACGTGTGAGATAAACACTTTAGCTAGTATTCTTCTATTGTTCTTTTAAAAAAACACCCAATTTGGTGCAAAAAATATATTTTGCAGTGTTTGCAGTGTTTCCTGCATACCTGTACGTGTGAGATAAACACTTTAGCTAGTGTTCTTCTGTTATTCTATTCAAAAAACACCCATTTAGGGCAAACATTTTTTTCCTGACTGGCTCCATGGCAGCATACGTGTGGGTAGGCTCCGCCTCCATAACTACCCCTTAGGACCCCTCCCTATAAATTTCAGCTGTGGACACTCAGCCGTGTTCCTTTTTTGTCCTCCTCCGTAGGACCATGTGTGTTTGGTTCTCCTACCTGAAGATGAATATTCCTACGATCATGATCGGCCGATGTTTGATGGTGTCTCATCCCTCCGTTAAGCCTTGACTGTTAAGCAGGGTATGGAGTGTATGGCAGAGTAGCGCTGAAGAGCTGGATTGTGTCTTCCACTGGAGAGACGAGCGCGCACAGGCCTGGATTCCTAGCAATGTGCAGGTGGCCATGATCTGCTGAAAGCCCGGTGTATGGATGGACGCGGTATCCTGGCCGATTCGATCGTAGATGGGGGCTGGTAAGAGTATCAATTTCATGGCAGCAGCGTTTTTGTTTGTTGTACTGTGCCTTTTCCGGTTTGTGTACTGTCTATACATGCCAGCGGGTGGCTGGTTCCCCTTGCGTTCCAGCCACCGCTCCCTCTTACTTCCGGGTTTCCGTTTTTCGTTCCATGATCGAAACGGGTCCGGGAATGAAAGCGAGGCTTGGTTCGCGCATGCGCGCGGAGCCCGCGTCAGGTCGTCACGCACGCCTGTTTTAAAAACGCCAGGGGAATTCTGTGAGTCGGGTCGATCGTTCGATACGACGGTTCCCGGTGCTTTCACAGAGACGTCCCTGGGTGAGTGTTTTTTTTTTTTTTTCCGATGCCCTGTCGAATGTTAAACATATGATTAGCTGTTGTATTCTGACGTCTGGCTCTTCCACCTACAGTGTGTCTGTTTTAGGATGGATGCTTCACTGCCTCTTAGTGGCCAGCCCTCTCTCAGCAGGTAAGGAAGGAAAACTATTACTTTTTTTTCCCTTCCTGTTGGGGGGGGAAGAGAGTGGAGTTTAGGGCATTGTCATGACCTTCCTTTGTCTTTCTTTGTTTTCTCTTCCATATCAGCCCCCCTAGGTCTGACCAACGTCATAAGGATACCCGCGGTCGCAGCGGGTCCTCCAAATCACATCACCGGCAATCACCTTCTAGACACCATAGTTCTTCTAGATCTGGACGTTCCAGTAAGAACACTTCCGATCTCCCCTCATCTCACAGTAAGGGGTCAGGAAAAAGTTGTTGGGGATGCAAGGCTCCAGTACCTCCAGAGATGCTAGAGTGCAGCATGATTCCCCCCCAGTGCCAATGGTTCCCTTGTTGGATCAAGTCCAAACGTGTGAGACTTTTGAAGTCACTCAAACCAGTCATCCTTCAGCTCCCCCCTCAGAGAGTGGGTCAGAAGTGGATGATACAGGAATAGGCTTTGATTATACCCTGGTTCCTGCGTTAGTGAAAGCAGTCAAGGAAGTTTTGAATTTGGAGGATCCTATTATCTCTCCTCCTAAACAAAGGAAACTCTTTAAACAGCTCAATAAGGAGCGACATTTTTTTCCATTTGTCACAGAAGTAGGTGCAATTATCTCAGAAGAATGGGGTAAACCTGATAAGAAAAGCTCTATGCAGTCAAAAATTGCAAAGTTGTATCCCTTTAGAGAGGAAGACATGAAACATCTCGACTCTGCTCCATTGATCGATGCGGCTTTAATGCGTCTGGTGAGATATGTAACCCTTCCCTTGGAAGATTCAGTTTCTTTCAAAGATCCTCTAGAAAGACGGATTGATTCAGACCTGAAGAGAATCTACCTGACGGCAGGATCAGTCTGTAAACCAGTTTTGGCCTTAGCGGCTATTTCAAAAGCCTTAGAGGCATGGTCAGATAATGTGAATGACTCCCTCAGGAGTATCTCGGAAGAATTGGCCAGGAACTCTCCTATTCAGGAAATTAGACTGGCTTCGGCCTTTCTGGGAGAGGCCTCTATCGATATTATTCGCCTAGTGGCCCGAGTAATGTTGTCAGCGGTCACTGCCCGTCGTGCTTTATGGCTTCGCCCCTGGTCGGCGGATCCAGCTTCAAAGCAGGCGTGGTGCCGCATTCCTTTTGAGGGTTCCTCTCTCTTCGGTAATAAACTTGATAGTGCCATTTCTCGGGCCACAGGTGGTAAATCGGGGTTCCTCCCTCAAGATAGGCGTTCATATAATCAGAAACGCATTTTTTCCAGAACACAAAATATGGACCGTGCTAGGGAGGCACGTAGCTACAGACCTGGGCGTGAATTTTCAAGGTCCTGGAATTCCAGACAGTCTTCGTTCAGGAAACAGTCTAAGAGTACTCCTTCTAACAAACAGGAGCCTACCAAGTCTTTTTGAAATTGGGCCCGCCCAAGCGTTTCAGGTGGGAGCTCGCCTCCTTCACTTTCGGCATGTTTGGGCGGCCTCAATTCAAAACTTTTGGACCATCAAGACGGTCTCCTCAGGCCACACCTGGGTCTTCAACAGCGAGCCCAGGCTCAAATTTATACCTACAAATCTTCCAAGTCTAGAAGAGAAGAAGCAAATACTTTCAGCTTACGTAAGCTCTTTATTAACTCAAGGCGCAATCATTTCTGTTCCAGAGGGCGAACGAGGCGAGGGCATGTATTCCCCCCTGTTCTTGATACAAAAAAAGAATGGTTCCTGGAGACCGGTAATAGATTTGACTCATCTCAATCGTTACATTCGGAAAGAAAAATTCAAAATGGAGTCATTGTTGACAATCCAGCAGTCGGTCCATCCAGGAGACTGGCTAGTGTCGGTAGACCTGAAAGATGCATACTTCCATATCCCAGTAGCGTCAGACTATCAAAGGTACCTCCGCTTTGCGGTAGGCAATCAACATTTTCAGTTCACCTGCCTACCGTTTGGTCTCACTACATCACCCCGGGTTTTCTCCAAGGTTCTGTTGGCCGTGGTGGCTCTCATCCGGGTAAGAGGAGTTCGTCTTCATCATTACCTGGACGATCTCTTACTTCTTGCTCAGGACAAAGTTCAGCTCCTGGAACACAGAGACTTAGTAATCACCACTCTCCAAGAATTTGGGTGGCTGTTGAACCTAGAGAAAAGTCACCTTGTTCCAACACAATCCCTGGTGTTTCTAGGCGCCCTCTTCAACACAACAGAAGGCACCATTTCATTGCCCGAAGAAAAGATTACTACAGTTCGAGACAGGATGCGCAAAACACTCGCTGCCCCTCATCTATCTGCTCTTCAGTGTTTGAAGGTAGTCGGCACCATGACAGCTACTATTCCGATGGTGAAGTGGGCTCAGTGGCATTCTCGCCCATTCCAAAAAGGGTTTCTGCAACAATGGGACTCTCCCAGCAAAACACTCGCTGCCCCTCATCTATCTGCTCTTCAGTGTTTGAAGGTAGTCGGCACCATGACAGCTACTATTCCGATGGTGAAGTGGGCTCAGTGGCATTCTCGCCCATTCCAAAAAGGGTTTCTCCAACAATGGGACTCTCCCAGCAAGAGTCAACGCATCATGATCACTCAACCCATGAGAGAATCTCTTTTATGGTGGCTTCAGGGGAAGAATCTCCGCAATTGTCATTCGATCCATCCCATCACTTGGGTTGTAATGACTTCAGATGCCAGCAATCAGGGCTGGGGCGCTCACTGCTTGACGGAAATAGCCCAAGGCAGGTGGAGCACACCTTCTCGAGGAACTGTCTCCAACATACTAGAACTACGAGCTGCATTTCAGGCACTCAAGTCCTTCCACCATTTAGTGACAGACTCCTCTGTGATGCTCAGGTTGGACAACACATCCGCTGTTGCTTACATAAGGAAGCAGGGTGGAACCCGCAGCTGGTCCTTACTTCGAGAGGTGAATCCAATTATGAATTGGGCTCAGAAGAACCTAGCCAACATCTCGGCAGTTTACATTCCGGGGGTTCAGAATGTTCAGGCGGACTTTCTCTCTCGAGTCCAGTTAGACAACAACGAATGGTCTCTGCACATAGACGTATTCAATTGGCTTCTGACTCTGGGAGTATCCCCAGAAGTGGATCTGTTTGCGTCTCCATGCAACCACAAATTGACAAAGTATTATGCGAGGTTCCGAGATCCCCAAGCCTATGGGATAGATGCTCTCACAGATCAATGGGAATTCAGCAAGGCATATGCCTTTCCTCCAATACCTGTGATCCTTCAATTTCTTCGCCGTCTCAGATCAGAGGATGTAGAAGTCCTAGCAGTAATTCCATTTTGGCCCAACAGGCCATGGTTTTCCCTACTAACGCTTCTCAGTTACCGGGACTCGATACCTCTTCCCCTCAGACGGGATCTCCTCTCCCAGGGCACAACATTACACCCATGCCCAGCTCATCTGCACCTCAGGGTGTGGTTCTTGAGAGGGAAAGGCTCGAAGCATTAGGATGTCCAGAAGTAGCCATTTCAACTCTTCTTAATGCTAGGAGGAAAAGTACTAACAAAGTCTACGAGCGTATCTGGTCAAGGTTTACAGACCACATGTTTTCCAGAGAAAATCCCTGCAGTTCCCCAGAGGTCCAAGACATACTTAGCTTTTTACAAACAGGTTTGGATTTACCTTTAGCAGTTAGTTCTCTTCGAGTTCAAGTCTCAGCCATCTCTGCATTTACTGGGACTTCTTGGGCCAATCATCCTTTGGTTCGCCAGTTTTTTAAGGGTGCCATCCGGCTTAGACCTCAAAGGAAACCAAGGTTCCCTAAATGGGATCTACCCGTTGTCCTGGACTATCTGACCACAATCAGCTCCGATCCGGATAAGCCACTATCAGCCAAAGATCTTACTCTCAAAACCGTCTTTTTAGTGGCAGTCACTTCGGCTAAAAGGGTCTCTGACATTAGGAATTTAGGTTCAAAAGAACCATTCCTGACCTTCTTTCCAGACAGAGCAGTATTAATCCCTATGCTGGGCTCAAATCCTAAAGTCACATCCATTTTTCATGAAAATCAGGAAATTGTACTGCCCACCTTTGGCTTGTCGGAAGCTCAAACTGTCCATCCCCTTGATGTGGGTCACACATTAGGTCAATATCTGGAAATGACAAATTCTTTCAGACAAACAGATTTTCTTTTCATCCTTCTTCACGGGAAAAACAAAGGAAAACGGGCTTCAATCAGGTCTATTTCAACGTGGATAGTTCAGACCATCCAGAGGGCATACAAAGCCAAGGGCATGGCTCCTCCAGAGGCAGTGACGGCGCACTCAACTCGGAGCATTTCGACTTCTTGGGCAGCCTCACGTCATGTCGCACCTGAGGTTATATGTAGAGCGGCTTCATGGTCGTCAATCAATACCTTTGTTTCTCATTATTGTGTCGAGCCGGCTGCCTTATCTTCACTAAATTTTGGTTTACGAGTGCTGTCAGTCGACAGTGTTAAATAAACTTATTTTCTTGCCTCAGCATTTTGCCCGCCCGGGTGTGTTTGGCTAGTTATTTCCCACACGTATGCTGCCATGGAGCCAGTCAGGAAAAAGGAAAATTTATTACCAAATACTTACCGTAATTTTCCTTTCCTGATAGGCTCCATGGCAGCAGGAGTCCCTCCCAATGCTTGGAGTCGGCTAGTTACGGAACACGGCTGAGTGTCCACAGCTGAAATTTATAGGGAGGGGTCCTAAGGGGTAGTTATGGAGGCGGAGCCTACCCACACGTATGCTGCCATGGAGCCTATCAGGAAAGGAAAATTACGGTAAGTATTTGGTAATAAATTTTCCTTTATTTTGCAGTGTTTCCTCCAGTGTTTGCAGTGTTTCCTCCAGTGCTTGCAGTGTTTCCTTCAGTGCTTGCAGTGATTCCTCCATATCTGTACGTGTGAGATAAACACGTAAGCTGGTGTTCTTCTATTGTTCTATTAAAAAAAAACACCCATTTAGTGCAACAAAATGTATTTTGCAGTGTTTCCTCCAGTGTTTGCAGTGTTTCCTCCAGTGCTTGCAGTGTTTCCTCCATATCTGTACGTGTCAGATAAACACTTTGGGCCAGATTCTCAGAGGCGTTACGACGGAGTATCTCAGATACCCCGTCGTATCGCCTTTTTTTTTGACTCGTATCTATGCGAGTGATGCTGAGCTTCACTTTTGCATATATACGCTTCTACATCCGACAAGTGTAATACAATTACACTTTCGGATCGTAGATGTAATGACAACTCCGGCCACTAGGTGGCCTTTACGTTGTTTTTTCATTTGCATATGCAAATGAAGTAGTACGCCGATTCTCGATCGCTTTTACGCCGCCCCGTCGTCGCGTACGTCGTTTACGAACTCGTAAGGTTACCCCAGCTTCTATGTGGAGTAACCTTACGAGGTCCCGTCGGATGCCGTCATGTCCCGTCGGACGCCATGTTAAGTATGGCGTCGGGTCAGCGTCGGCTTTTTCCGTCGCTTACGTCGTTTTACTAACTCGTTCGCGAATAGGGACTTGCGTAAATGACGCTCACGTCGTTTTGACGTCGGTTTCAACGACGCTTTCCGACGTGAGCTGGAGCATGCGCACTGGGCTTTTTCCCCGGCCGGCGCATGCGCAGTTCGTTCGACGCGGGGGCGCGCTTAATTTAAATACAAGCCGCCCCATTTGAATTGCGCGGGTTTACGCTGCGCGATTTACGCGACGCAGGCGAAACCTACGGAGCAAGTGCTTAGAGAATAAAGCACTTGCTCCAGTACGCAGCGGCGGCGTAGTGTAACTGGCTTACGCTACGCCGCCGAAAATATTTGAGAATCTGGCCCTTTAGCTAGTGTTCTTTTATTGTTCTATTCAAAAAACACCCATTTAGGGCAAAAAATATTATTTTGCAGTGTTTCCTCCATATCTGTACGTGTGAGATATAGGGCCAGATTCTCAGAGGCGCTACGACGAAGTATCTCAGATACCCCGTCGTATCGCCGTTTTTTTTGGCTCGTATCTATGCGAATGATTCTTAGCATCACTTTGGCATAGATACGCTTGAATCCGACAATTGTAATACCATTACACTTGCGGATCGTAGTTGTAATGACAACTCCGGCCACTAGGTGGCCTTTACGTTGTTTTCTCATTTGCCTATGCAAATGAGGCTACTACGCCAATTCCCGATCGCTTTTACGCCGCCCCGTCGTCGCGTACGTCGTTTACGAACTCGTAAAGTTACCCCTGCTTCTATGATGAGTAACCTTACGAAGTACCGTCGGATGCCGTCAGGTGCCGTCGGATGCCATGTTAAGTATGGCGTCGGGTCAGCGTCAGCTTTTTCCGTCGTTTACGTCATTTTACTAACTCGTTCGCGAATAAGGCATTGCGTAGTGACGATCAAATACAAGCGTAACTTCGGCCTTCCCGCTCACCACCTCATATGTGACGTGCCCACAAAGTTGAACTCCGCCTTGCACATGCTGGCCAGACTGTGCGAGCAGCACCAGGCGATAGTGGAGTTTCAGCTGCAGCACGCACGCGTGAGTCGCTCTGTGGAACAAAACCACTTCACCACCAATAACTGGGGCTCCATACGAGACCTGTGTGCCTTGTTGCACTGTTTCGAGTACTGCACCAACATGGCCAGTGCCGATGACACCGTTCTCAGCGTTACTATCCCAGTTCTATGCCTCCTTGAAAAAAAGATTCGGGCGATGATGGAACAGGATGTGGCACAGGAGGAGGAGGAATCGGGATCATTTCCAAGGCTTTCAGGGTAGTCATTCACAAGTGGGTCCGAGGGTGAGTTCCTGCACCAACAAAGGCCAGGTACACAATTGTTCAGCAAGGGCACAGTTCTGGAGGATGAGGAGGTGGAGGATGAGGAGGAACCATGTTCACAGCAGGGTGGCACCCAGACCAGCTCATGGCCATCACTGGTGCGTGGCTGCGGGGATACAGGAGGACACAGACGATACACCTCCCACAGAGGACAGCTTTTCGTTGCATCTGGGCAGCCTGGCACACAAGAGCGATTACATGCTGCAGTTTCTCCGCAACGACCGCCGAGTTTCGCACATTTTAACAGGTGCTGATTACTGGGTGGCCACGCTGCTGGATCCCCGTTACAAGGACAATGTACCGTCCTTAATTCCCTCACTGGAGCGTGATTGCAAGATGCGCGAGTACAAGGGCATGCTGGTAGACGCGCTGTTGGTGGAATTCCCACTCGACAGCGGGGGCACAGTGGAAGCACAAGGCGAAGGAGGAGGAAGAGGTCGCCAACGCAGCCGGGCACCACCAGCACCTCAGAAGGCAGGGTTAGCAGGACCGAAATGTGGAAAAGCTTTGTCAGCACGCCACAACAAACAGCACCACCAGCTGATATGGAACGTTTTAGCAGGATGCAGCATTTCAGCAACATGGTGGAGCAGTATCTGTGCACACGCCTACATGTACGGAATGACGAGTCTTCCCCCTTAAACTTCTGGGTCTCCAAATTGGGCACATGGCCTGAGCTTGCCCTTTACGCCTTGGAGGTGCTGGCCTGCCCTGCAGTCAGTGTATTGTCTGAACGTGTATTTAGCATGGCAGGGGGCGTTATCACAGACAAGCACAGCCGCCTGTCCAGAACCAATGTGGACAAGCTCACATTCAAGGACTTGTCCGTACCTTGTGCAGAATAGACACGTATACCGGCCTTACCCAGCCATTCTTGTATTTCTGATCTTTCTCACTCTTTTGGGGTGTAACCTAATTTAAAAAATAAATAAATGAAAAACAAAAACCTGTATTGGCTACCTCATCCTCCTCCACCGCCGCTTCCATCTACACCGCCACCTCAGCCTCCTACTCCATAAGGACCTCGTCCTCCTAGGTCAAGATTATTTACTTGCCATGCTCTTACCAACATTTGGCTGCCATTTGCAGCCCTCTAGCCCTTTCCATTACTTTTTTAGAGACATTTTAGTAGTCAAAAATTCGGGTACCCGTTGACTTCTATGGGGTTCAGGTTCGGGGTCAAGTTCGGGTCCCGAACCCGGACTTTTTTCCGAAGTTCGGCCGAACCCATTGAACCCGAACATCCAGGTGTCCGCTCAACTCTAGTGATAAATCAATCAGTGCTCATAGGAATAAACATCCACATTTCAGTAAATAAATAATGTCTCTAAAATAATCCTGGGATGCAGGTGTGAGGAGTGAAAAATTGTGCTCCAAACTTAACCGTGCAAACTATGAAGTAAGTAACAAGTGTCTCTTCATTCCATGCAGTGATACCTCAAGCGATTTTTTTCTTGACTGCGACATTATGGTGGACACTTGGGACAATTTTGACACATTTTTGGGACAATTGTCATTTTCACAGCAAAAAATGCATTTAAATGGCATTGTTTACTGTGAAAATGACAGTTGCAGTTTGGGAGTTAACCACAAGGGGGCGCTGTATGTGTTCCCTGTGTGCGTTTACAACTGTAGGGGGGTGTGGCTGTAGGTGTGACGTCATCGATCGCGTCCCCCTATAACAGGGATGACACGATCGATGCTGCGGCCACAGTGAAGCACGGGGAAGCCGTGTTTACACACGGCTCTCCCCGTTCTTCAGCTCCGGGGACTGATCGCCGCACTCCAGCGGCGATCGGGTCCGCGAGTCCCACGGTCTCGGTCAAGGAGCTTCGGACCGGGTCGCGGGCACGCGCCCGTGACCCACGGCTGGGTACTGGAACCGACATAAATATACGTGGATGTGCCCAGCCGTGCCATTCTGCCGACGTATATGTGCAGGAGGCGGTCCTTAAGATGTTAAAAAGTATTAAAAAAAAAAAAAATACACACTTTGTGGTTCTTCAGCTGAAACAGGGCCTCTGGGAACTGGATGTCAAGGTCTACCACCATTTTTAAAAACACCATAGATGTCTTCATTATTTCAACCTGAGAGTTATAGTTTTGTTTATCACTAGGGCCAGGACCTGCATCTTAAAAAAAATAAAATCAATTCTTGTAACTGATAAAATAGTGCTTGGTGTTCTGGATAAAGCCCACTGTAACATCAAGCTGTGTGTTGGTAGATGTCAGTAGTTTGCTTTGCAGAATTTGTCATAAAATACCACACTTAAAAGGAATACTATGTCATTTTCTGTGACATTTTAACTTCTTGTGGCTTACCACTTTCATTTGTCCAGAATCAGACAGACACTTATGAAGAACTTGTGACGATTGGCAGGAATACCACAGTGCACAAACAGTGTGTATAGTGTAGTAGGGTTATATAGGAAACAAAAAGAATGCTGGCAGCAATAGTACAACCAATTGAACAATGTGGGTTTGGAATGAACAGATTGGACATTAACCAGTTGAGATCCGCGCTACAGTCGAATGACGGCTCTAGCGCGAATCTAATTTGTCAACAGGCCGTCAATTGACGGCATGTCTTTAAGACGTTCCCCGCGCGCGCTCCCGTGCTCGCAGCGGGGAAATTCTGTACTGGCCGTGTCCCTTGGACACAGCCAATAGCAGATCGCGGCGAACGGCCAATCAGAGTGGCCGTTTGCTATGCGATCGGAGTGGCCAATGAGAGATGATCTCAAATGTAAACATATGAGATCATCTCTCATCTCTCTCTCTCTAAGACGTTCCCTGCGCACGCTCCCGAGCGCGCAGCGGGGAAATTCTGTGCTGCCTGTGTCCCTTGGACACATCCAATCACAGGTCGCGGCGAACGGCCAATCAGAGTGGCCGTTTGCTATGCGATCTGGGCGGCCAATGAGAGATGATCTCAAATGTAAACATATGAGATCATCTCTCATTGCAGCTTCTCCCTCTTCACACAGAGACAGCGTGTGAGGAGAGAGACGGATCTGTGAGTGAAAAGTGTCAGTGTCAGTAAAAGAAAGTTATAATTTGTGCCATCCCAGTACTGTCCCAGTGCCATCCCAGTACTGTCCCAGTGCCATCCCAGTACTGTCCCAGTGCCATCCCACCTGTGCCACCTCATCAGTGCCCACCTCATTAGTGCCCACCTGTCCCGCCAATCAGTGCCAGCCTGTGCCGCCAATCAGTGCCAGCCTGTGCCGCCAATCAGTGCCCGCCTGTGCCGCCAATCAGTGCCCGCCTGTGCCGCCAATCAGTGCCCGCCTGTGCCGCCAATCAGTGTCCGCCTGTGCCGCCAATCAGCATCCGCCTGTGCCGCCAATCAGCGCCCGCCTGTGCCGCCAATCAGCATCCGCCTGTGCCGCCAATCAGTGCCCGCCTGTGCCGCCAATCAGTGTCCGCCTGTGCCGCCAATCAGTGTCCGCCTGTACCGCCAATCAGCATCCGCCTGTGCCGCCAATCAGCGCCCGCCTGTGCCGCCAATCAGTGCCCGCCTGTACCGCCAATCAGTGCCCGCCTGTGCCGCCAATCAGTGCCGCCTCATCTGTGCTGCCTCAGTGCCACCTGTGCAATTAGTCAGTGCCCATCTGCTCCGCCAATCAGTGCGCATCTGATTCACCTCATCAGTGCCTGTGCCGCCAATCAGTGCCCGCCTGTGCCGCCAATCAGTGCCCGCCTGTGCCGCCAACCAGTGCCCGTCTGTGCCGCCAACCAGTGCCCGCCTCATCTTTGCTGCCTCAGTGCCACCTGTGCAATTAGTCGGTGCACATCTGTGCCACCTCATCTGTGCCCATCTGATTCACCTCATCAGTGCCTGTGCCGCCAATCAGTGCCCGCCACCATGTCAAAAAAAACCTATTCCCTGGAGGAGGCATACCAAATCCTTTCCGCGCCCAACGAGAGCAACATGCAGCTCACTCTTTCTGATTCTATTTCCAATTCGGATTCGGATTCGGACGTCAATTATGAGCCAGCCCCCAGTAGCGGAACACTGAGTGACTCCGAGGAGGAAGATAGCCGGCCCGCTAAGCGAAGGCGTTCTGGTCAGGCAGTGCCATCCTCCAGTACTCCAGTGCCATCCACAAGCACCGCAGTGCCATCCACAAGCACCGCAGTGCCATCCACAAGCACCGCAGTGCCATCCACAAGCACCGCAGTGCCTCAGCAAGAAAGGCCAAGGACCCATGCCGGCCTTCCCTATGCCCTTCAAAACCCCTTGTGGCTTCCTCCAAATTCTGGAGAAGCCAACATTCCCCCTTTCACGGCCCAGCCAGGAATCCAGGTGGACACGGAGAATTTTTCCCCAATCGATTATTTCAACCTGATGTTCACAGAGGACATGCTATCCGAAATTGTGGCCCAGTGCAACCTATTTGCACAGCAATTTATTCAACAAAATCCCACATCCTATTATGCCCGTCCCTTCCAGTGGAGAGAGCTTACGGTGGAGGAGTTGAAATTTTTTTTAGGCCTCACATTATGTATGGGACTCAACCCAAAAAACGCTTCACGTGCCTTTTGGTCCAAAATGCCAATCTATCACATGCCAATCTTTTCCAGTGTAATGCCCAGATCCCGATACTACCTCATCATGAGATTCCTACATTTTAACGATAACACCCAGTGCCATCCCCGAAATCACCCAAATCACGACAGGCTTTTTAAAATTCGGCCCTTACTGACTTATTTTTCTGAAAAATTCCCCCAATTGTATACCCCGGACCAACACATCTGTGTGGATGAGTCCCTTGTGAAATTCACTGGCAGGCTTCAAATCAAACAATTTATCCCCAGCAAAAGAGCCCGCTATGGCGTGAAGATCTACAAATTGTGTGACCGAGTCACAGGATACTTGTATGCCTTCAGAGTGTACGAAGGCAAGGACACCAAGCTGAATCCCCCTAATTGCCCAGACTACTTGGGATCAAGTGGCAAAATTGTTTGGGAACTCATCACCCCCCTATTGGAAAAGGGATATCATCTGTACGTGGATAACTTCTATACCTCCCTTCCCCTGTTCCACAACCTGCACCAGAAGCAGACGCCAGCATGTGGCACCGTCAGAAATAATCGGAAGGGCTTTCCTCAAAGTCTTGTAAAAAAAAAACTAAAAAGAGGAGAATCAGCAAGTATGCGAAATAAAGAGGTCCTGGCAGTAAAGTGGAAGGACAGAAGAGACGTCTATATGCTATCCACCATCCACAATGACACCGCTGTTGAAACCCGCAGAAGGCGTGGCACCACCATCCGAAAGCCAACATGCATCCAGGACTATAATTTGTTTATGGGCGGAGTTGACTTTAATGACCAGATGCTTGAACCCTATCTCGCCATAAGGCGGACGTACCATTGGTACAAAAAAGTTGCCATTTATTTTTTTCAATTGGCCATATACAACTCGTATGTAATATACCGCAACTCCACCCAAAACCCCAAACACTTCCTTGGCTACCAAGAGGACCTTATCACTGCCCTTATTTTCCCGAACGGCCCACCCCAAACTATCCGATTTTAAGTCGTCTCGCCGAGCGTCATTTTCCCGGTAGAGTCCCTCCCACAGAAACAGGCCGACGACGTCAAAAAAAATGTAAGGTGTGTACCAGTCAAGGAATCAGAAGAGACACATCTTTCCAATGTGCCGATTGCCCTTCACAGCCTGGCCTCTGTCTAATTGACTGTTTTCGGATTTACCATACCAAACTAAATTATTAATCCTCCGTTCCTGCCTTCATACACCTTCACACCCCTTATGCCACTGCCTGCTCTGTAACTGACCCCGGCTTGTTTTTTGACCACGATTCTGCCTAACGATTTTGTAATATCTCTGCCTGAACCGGAACTGACCCCGGCTTGTTTTTTGACCATTCTTCTGCCCAACGATTCTGTAATGCCTCTGCCTGATCTGGAACTGACCTCGGACTGTTTGACCATGCCTTTTGCCTGCCCCTTGGACTGATCTTGTACCCTGCTACTGGACTAGTGGGATTTAACACAGGGGTCTCACATATGTGAGGGGCTCCAGAAAAGTTTTTCTGGATGAAGAAAACATTTTTTTTTGTTTTCTCATTCTAGATTAGGGTCTGGTTGCCCGGAGGCTTCAAAGAGATTTGGGTGGGTGAAGCCTCTACCCCTGTCCCCATTCTGTTCTGAACGAGGCCCTACTTCTGCCTGCTGCCTGTAGGACCTATGTCATCATGCCTCTGCCTGATGCATGAACTGACCACCTGCACTAACCCTGACGGGACTGTATCCCTGCCTGGACATTTGTGTATGCAGTTGCTGACCAAGTCCCTGCCTGCTGCCTGGACCAGTGCTATCCTGCTGTGTAGAACTGCGCTACTATTACCACAGGTAATCTTTTGTTTACGCTTTGCTCAGCATAATGTATTTTGGGGTGTAATTCTTGGTATGTGCATGCTATGTGTCTCTGGAACACCTGACGGTGTTCCTTGCATTTTGGGTCTCTGTATGTGGTCAGGCTGTGTAGAAGTCTCACACATGTGGTATCGTTGTACTCAGGAGGAGTAGCAGAATGTATTTTGGGGTGTCATTTTTGCTATGTACATGCTATGTGTTAGAAATATTTTATCAATTGACAACTTTGTGGGGAAAAAATGGGTTTTAATTTTTTTTCCACATGTTCCAAAAACTTCTGGAAAAAAATTAACCGTTCAAAAGACTCATTATGCCTCATAGATTATACGTTGGGGTGTTAGATTTCCAAAATGGGGTCATTTTGTGGGTATTTCCATTGTCCTGGTGTTCCAGGGCCTTCAAATATGTAATAGGTAGTCAACTAGTTAGATGTGCAATTTATGCTCCTAAAACCCCGAATGGCGCTTCCTGCATGTTGGGCCTCCGTATGTGGCCAGGCAGTGAAAAAGTCTCACACATGGGGTATCGTTTTACTCAGGAGGAGTAGCCGAATGTATTTTGGGGTGTAATTTTTGCTATGTACATGCTATGTGTTGGAAATATCTTAGAAACTGACAACTTTGTGTAAAAAAAAATGCGTTTTCATTTTTTTCCACGTGTTCCAAAAACTTCTGGAAAAAAATGAACCGTTCAAAAGACTCATTATGCCTCATAGATTACACGTTGGGGTGTTAGCTTTCCAAAATGGGGTCATTTTGTGGGTAATTCCATTGTCCTGGTGTTCCAGGGCCTTCAAAAGTGTAATAGGTACTCAACTAGTTAGATGTGCAATTTATGCTCCTAGAACCCCTGATGGCGCTTCCTGCATGTTGGGCCTCCGTATGTGGCCAGGCAGTGAAAAAGTCTCACACATGGGGTATCGTTTTACTCAGGAGGAGTAGCCGAATGTATTTTGGGGTGTAATTTTTGCTATGTACATGCTATGTGTTGGAAATATCTTAGAAACTGACAACTTTGTGTAAAAAAAAATGCGTTTTCATTTTTTTCCACGTGTTCCAAAAACTTCTGGAAAAAAAATGAACCGTTCAAAAGACTCATTATGCCTCATAGATTACACGTTGGGGTGTTAGCTTTCCAAAATGGGGTCATTTTGTGGGTAATTCCATTGTCCTGGTGTTCCAGGGCCTTCAAAAGTGTAATAGGTAGTCAACTAGTTAGATGTGCAATTTATGCTCCTAAAACCCCTGATGGCGCTTCCTGCATGTTGGGCCTCCGTATGTGGCCAGGCAGTGAAAAAGTCTCACACATGGGGTATCGTTTTACTCAGGAGGAGTAGCCGAATGTATTTTGGGGTGTCATTTTTGCTATGTACATGCTATGTGTTGGAAATATCTTAGAAACGGACAACTTTGTGTAAAAAAAAAATGCGTTTTCATTTTTTTCCACGTGTTCCAAAAACTTCTGGAAAAAAATGAACCGTTCAAAAGACTCATTATGCCTCATAGATTACACGTTGGGGTGTTAGCTTTCCAAAATGGGGTCATTTTGTGGGTAATTCCATTGTCCTGGTGTTCCAGGGCCTTCAAAAGTGTAATAGGTAGTCAACTAGTTAGATGTGCAATTTATGCTCCTAAAACCCCGGATGGCGCTTCCTGCATGTTGGGCCTCCGTATGTGGCCAGACAGTGAAAAAGTCTCACACATGGGGTATCGTTTTACTTAGGAGGAGTAGCAGAATGTATTTTGGGGTGTAATTTGTGGTATGCACATGCCATGTGAGAGAAATAAGCTATTACATTGACAATTTTGAGAACAGTTTTAAATAAAAAATAAAAATCTTAATTTTGCAAAGTATTGTGGGAAAAAATTACAACTTCAAATACCTCACCATGCCTCTTAATAAATACCTTGGAATGTTTACTTTCCAAAAAGGGGTTATTTGGGGGGCATTTGTACTTTCCTGGCTTGTTAGGGTCTCAAGAAATGAGATAGGCCTTCAGTACATCGGGTGTGATCATATGCGATAATTTATTATGATTTGCACTATAGCTTGTAGACTCTAAAACTTTCACACAGACCAAATAATTTCGAAAAAAATTGGTTATTTTTATCAAAGACATGTAGCAGTATAAATTGTGGCCAAAATTTATGAAGAAAAATTAATAATTTGCAAAATTTTATCACAGAAACTAAGAAAAAATCTTTTTTTTTCAAAATTTTCGGTCTTTTTTTATTAATAGCGCAAAAAATAAAAAACCCAGAGGTGATCAAATACCACCAAAAGAAATCTCTATTTGTGGGAAGAAAAGGACAAAAAAATCATTTAGGTATAGTGTTGCATGACTGAGTAATTGTCATTCAAAGTGTGAGAGTGCTGAAAGCTGAAAATTGCTCTGGGCAGGAAGGGTGTTTAAGTGCCCAGTAAGCAAGTGGTTAAAGCAGAGGTTCACCCTAAAACATTTTTCTAACATCACATTGTGCTCACTTACAACATTGACAGTATGCATTTTTTTTTGCTGTACATACCGTCGTATAACTATCCCCCCCCCCCGGTTTCCGGCTAGTGGCTCCCGCGGGCGTTCCTATGCAGCAGGTAAGTGATTGACGTGATGACAAAAAGTAACCCGTCGCATAAGGAGCATCCCAGGTTGCCGAAAGAAGCAAAACATCGGTGTGCAGGCGCCATAAAAAGTCGACTCGCAGTTCGGTTTCTTTCGGCCGGGGGGGGGGATAGCTATGCGTACAGCAAAAAAAAACGAATACTGTCAATGTTGCAAGCGAGCACAATGTAATGTTAGAAAAATGTTTTAGGGTGAACCTCCGCTTTAAGGAGGAGAGATACTGTAAATTATTGCACAGTGATAGCTGGCAATAAAGCTGACTGGAGTAATGATAGCCTCAAATTGACCAGTATGAGTAATGGTGGAGCTGAACCATAGTTGTCAAGGATTTGCAGCATTGCTCAATTTTGTCTCTCAATAAAGTTGTCAGGGAACCTGTACAATGAACAGGTGTGATTTAATCATGCGCACAACTTAAATATGTGAGTATAGATGCAATTGTTTGTAGGCTGAAGGTCTGCTGCTATGCAACAATGCCATAGAACCACCACTCGCCCAGTCTGGCTATAGCAACAATATGTGCACCAATTACCAAAGGGTAGACCCTAAGTCACTTTGTCTTTGTTACTAAGTAAAAGCAGTAATGCTGTTTACAATTGTGCAACAAGAATTACTTCTTTGTGTGTTGCTTCCAATTACTAGTTATGAATACAGAAAGAAGGTCAACCTCTGGCAGGTGTTGGGTATGTGCTTCCATTCACAGACTCTTTTTCTCCCTGGATACCATTACCACTGTGCGAGGAAAGTGATGGGAAATCCAAAATGTTACAGCTGTCAACCAAACAGAAGCTTAAGTGGAAACTGGAAATACTTCTGAGGACCATCGGATCATGGCAACTGTCTAAGAAGGGATTTCCATCCAGTTTGGAGGGGTTTTATCTCACTCTCATTGTGTGACAGAAAGTGGATGGAATTCTGCTAAATGGGACACGGACAGTAAAAAAATAAATAAAAATAATTTAAGGGTAACAATTCCTTACTCGATCCAAAACAAAGCTTTGGCTTTAAATATACTTTAATTCGAAAAATTACTTTTGTTTCACTTTTGTAAAATTCATTTTCAACTGTACATTCAAGCTACTGGTTGTAGTATACGAGTTTTGTATTAGCATGAGCCAATTTTTATTATTTTGTGTATCGCCATCTTTTTTTATTTTTATGCATCCAATAGTAAAGCACTTCCTCTACACTAGATATAAGATATTGCATTAGACCAGGGGGTGTCAAACTTAATTTCATTGTGGGCCGCATCAGCATTTTGATTGTTCTCAAAAGGGCCAATTGTATCCAAGATTAAATGACCAGTGCATCCCCTCCCCTTACATTAGATGTCAAAAGCCACCCCACCATCCGAAGTTGAGTCACCCACTCTCCCTTACTTCACAGTGCACCTACTTCCTTATGCTGCTGCTGGGAAGATGCTGGACGCATTGCTTGAAAGCAGAAATTAGGGGTCTGGAGCTCTCCTGCATCTGCATGAGAGGTGCGAGGGCCATAGAAAATGGTCTGGAGGGCCGCATTCGCCCCGCAGTCCTTGCTTTTGACACCTGTGCATTAGAACAGGGCTCAAAATTTCAAGTCCTGAGCTACTAGCCAGGCCTCAAGAGTTACTAGCCACCAATTGCCCCACCTAATTCATACACTGCCCTGCGCCTAATTGCACCCGTAAACACGCCCTCATAGATTATCTCATGGAATGACACTGTTAAATGTTTTATGCAGAATCAGGTTACAAAATTAAATATTACCAACAACAACTTTAACAAAATGGGACAGGGCACTGGGGGCAGACCAGAGGGAAAGGGCACTAGAACTGGGTCTCCTCTGCATATCTCTCTCTCTCTCTCTCTCTCAGGAGAGGAGCTGCAGCACAGCGGGAGGGAGTACAATCCAGCGCTGAGATCCACACAACTGCACAGCCATTGACACCATAGCACAGCGCACACTGACACCGCACAGCACACATTGAGACCAGTCTGTTCACAGTGCTCAGGCTGAACTGTTGGACACTTACATAGAGCACAAGGAGAAGAAAACTGCACAAACTGGAAGGCTGCCGCACTCATGGTAGGGCAACTTTCAGTGAGCGCTGCACCGGAGTGGAAATTTTCGCAATCCTACACCTCACTCATTACTTTGTGCTCTCCAGCTACATTGGTCAGGGGTAGAGGGGCGGGGGCAGGCTCAGAGAGGTCATACTGTTAGGTCCAATGGCTTAATGAGAATTGTAAGAAGAGCACCTGTGTACTGCTCTGCCTGTGCGCGGCTCACCAGACTACTTTTCCCGAGCATGCACCTTTCCTCTTCGACCGCCAATCTCATCGAGACTCTAAGGCCGCGTACACAGGATCAAATCTATCTGCTGGAAACGGTCGGCCCGACCGTCCCAGCAGACAGATTCGATCGTGTGTACGGGCGAGCCGACGGATTTGACCAGCCGACAGATTTTAAAGCATGCTTTAAAATCTGTCGGCTGGGAATCCGTTCGCCCGATATGTCTGCTGGTTAGTACGCTAACCAGCAGACATATTTTCTCGCACATGCGTCGAATGGATTTGACGCATGCACGGAAGTAATTCACTTCCTGGTGCGGTGACGTGGCGGCGTCAACGTCACCGACACGTCAGCGAGCCGTCTGCCGGCGGGGATTATGGTTTGATCGTGGGTACACGATCAAACCAGTACATCCCAGCAGACAGATTTGTTCAAATCGGTCTGTCCGACCGATTTGAACAAATCTGTCTGCTCGTGTGTACAGGGCCTTAGTGTAGGCACAGATTGGAGGGAGATTGGACATGCAGCCCTGTCATCACTTGCCCCCAGCTTAAATCCACTCACCAAATGCTAGTAGGCAAGTGGAAATTTTGAGGGCTGCATTAGACTATCTGGTGATAACAAGTTGTAGGTGGTAGTTGCTTTCAATTTTTTTTTTTTTTATTATATATATATATATATATATATATATATATATATATATATATATATATATATATATATATATATATATATATATATATATATATATATATAGTGGTATTGAGTAGAGTAGCACAGGGTAACTATATTTATTCTATAATTTTTATTATTTGCGAATATGTTGTAGCTTTATAAAAGGAGGAAGTTTCATGTAAATGCAAGTGTTCATGTACTGCAAATGATAAAGAAATTGGGCAAATGGTGATCTTATGGGAGAGAAGGCAGAACCAACAGTTAACCAGAAGAAAGAATTATTGTCTCGAATTTCCTTGAAAGCACATGAATATTCACCAAGGCTTTTTGAGGAATATTATAAATGAGATATGAGAACATTAGTATAAAGAAAATAAATCATTGCACATTAAGAAAATCATACCGACAGTTAAATTGTGATCATGTTGAAGGATGATTGCTACCCCAGGGTCTGGATGCCTTGCAAGGAACTGTACTCCATGTCAGAAAACTCTAAATGCATATGTTCCATCAGTTAAAATCAAAGCATAGATGGAACATGGAGGGCTATATATATATATATATATATATATATATATATTATAAAAAAAAACACACACACACAATAAAAGTCTAATGACTGAAAAGTAGCAAAGTTTTGTAAGCTTAGTCAAAGTCCTGACCTAAATTCAAATAGGAAGCTGTGGCATGACCCGAAACAATTATATTGTGTTAAAACATTTTAAATTAAAAGCAGTCCTGCACCACTCCCTTTTTTTTATTTTTATATATATTTTTTTTTAAATGGGGCTTTTGCTTGTTTGCCCTGCAGGCAACTTATCTTTCATAATGTTTATTGGAGCCACCCTCCTAGTTCTATCTCTACTAGTGTTTTAATGTTTATTACTAGTTAGTTTGTCCTTTTCCAGATATGCTTCTGTGCCGGTATAACATAGTGCTCTATGCATTATACAAGACTTTTGGTTGTATTGTTGTCTACTAAAGAGAAAATGAAACACAAAGCAGTTCTGTATAGTATAGTGTGCTAAGGTTTCTACAAAGCGATTTGAAAGACCGATATTGGTTGCTTGGTAGTGTTATTTGCAAGCATTATTTGTTTAGTAAATGTTAGATTTTGATTGCAGACTTGGAAACTTTCAGTCTGAGAGAAAATACAGTAACAGAGGAAATCAGTAAGTATGAATACTTAAAGTGGTTGTAAAGTTTTGTTTTTTTATTTTCTAAAGCTAGTGCATTGTTGGTTCACTAACCTTTTCCTGCAATTTCCCTTCTAAATGTTTTTTTTCTTTGTCTGAATGTCTCACTTCCTATTCCTCCTCAGTAAGCTGTTCTGGCTGACTAACCCCCGATGATGGGGGCAAGCTTACTGAGGAGAAACAGGAAGTGAGAAATTCAGATAAAGAAAAAAAAACATTTAGAAGGGAAATTGAAGGAAAAGGTAAGTGAGCCAACAATGCACTGGCTTAAAGGAACCTTTTAAAAAAAAAACGAACCTTTACAATCCCTTTAATTTCACTATGAGAGGTTAATTGTGAATGGAAGAATCATTGGAAGGGCCTGTGTCTACAGCTTTGCACTTCGATCGACAAACAAAATGCAGATTACTTTTTAGGTACATTCAGCTTGAACCGAGATCTGTTGGAGATGCTTCGGAGATCATTCGGAGTACATTGCATTTAACCTCATCTGCATTAGACCTTCTTGTAGGCTGCCTTATACTGCTTTGGGCTGGGCATTTACATTCATATTGACTTTTTTGACGAGAACAGCAGTTTCACTGCAAAAAAATCCCATCAACACGGACCCAAAGTTAGGTAAAAATGGAATATGTAGTCAGCTTTAGAACCCTTTCACACTGGAGGAGTTTTTCAGGCGGTACAGCGCTAAGAATCTCCTGCACTCCAGAGGGCTTTCACACTGAGGCGATGCGCTGGCGGGAGAGAAAAAAATCTCCTGCCAGCAGCATCTTTGGAGCGGTGAGCAGTGAGAGGAGCGGCGTGTATACCGCTCCTTCTCTACTTCCCATTTAAAACAATGGCAAACCGCGGCAATACCGCCCGCAATGCGCATCTGTAGAGGCACATTGTGGGCGGTATTAACCCCCGCTAGTGGGCGATTCCCGCGGCAATTCCGGCAGTGTAGCGCCTCTATTTTTATACTGCCACTGTAGCTCCCGCCCCAGTGTGAAAGATGCCTTAGGGTGTTTCTATAAAACCATGCGTGTCATACTATCCATTCCTTCAATGAACACAGCAGTCTGCTCAAGAAGTTACCACAAAGCTTTTATCATCAAATTATATATAAAATGTCACTAAAGGCACCTTTATGCATACAAACTGATTCTTAAAAAATACAACAAACATTCAATGATGTTATTTACACGAAGTGCGCATGCCTTACACAAATTAAATAGAATATACAGGTTATTTCAAAATATTAAAAAACTTTTTTGTTTTTTAATTTTGGCAAAATATAAACCTTTACAGCTCAGTTTTTTTTTTGTAAATATATACAAGTTTGAATAATGCTAATGAAGTACACCTGTTAGAGAAATATGGGCCCTGCCATTGCTGACCCCAAAATTCTAATTTCCTGGTTTTGTACTTCCGAGCCACGGATCCAGAAGAAGTTTAAGTAAAAGTCTGAATCCCTTACCTCTAATCTTGCTCTGGGTCAGTGACTCAAAGTACTGAAGCCGGTGAATCAACATAACAGCCACACAATGGCAGCCTACATATTTACCCCATGGCAGGTACCCTTAATGAAAAGGCAAACTAAAAGGCAGCATTAAATATTAACTAAAAATCAACATAATTCGTGACAAAGGGCTGACAGCAGAAAGCATGTGCGAATGCGGCTGCTGCGAAGGTTTCAGTTGCACCCTCATGTAAACAAACCGAAAGAAAAAGACCTTGTCAAAAAATGGGCAGGCCACACAACAATGGATACAAAGGTTTGGACTGTGTATGCGGTTAAATGAAGTCAGTAATGGTCAAAACTTTCAATCACATGTCTGTATGATAACCGTCTGATGACTTTAAAGGTACAGAGTCAAATCCATCGGATGTTCTCTGAAATAGAAAAAATAAATAAAAAATCATAAATACCCAAGGGTCTTATAGTTTAAAGGGGAGAAATAAAGACAGGGACAGTAGTAGAAAGACTAAGGCCGCGTACACACGATCAGTCCATCTGATGAGAACGGATGTTTGAACGCGTTGACGTTTACGTGTTTTAACACAACGACGTGCTGAAAGAAAAACGAAGTTCAATGCTTCCAAGCATGCGTCGACTTGATTCTGAGCATACGCGGCCTTTTAACCGATGCTTTTGCATATTAACGATCGTTTTTGAGGGTCAGGCGCCCATCGGTTACATTTTAAAGCAAGTTCTCTTCTTTTTGACCGGATAACTGACCGATGGGGCCTACACACGATCGGTTTGGACCGATAAAACCGAACCTCAGTTCGTTTTCATCGGTTTTGGTGTGTACGAGGCCTATAAGAGATTATAGAAAAAACACGCACCTTCTTAGACAGTGACATAAACTTGCGCAGTATGGAATGGCGGTTATTGAATACGAGTTCATCCTCAGCATCCTCTCCCTCCATTATGGCACAGCTGTCAGCTGCTGGTAGCTCTCCATCCTTTGTTGGGGCATTCATCATCAGCCGCGAATACTTGTACTCCAAGCTAGGTAACAAGAGAAAAAAAAATTCATGATAATGTAAGAGAAGATTTGAAATGAAGGACCTAACATGTATGAGATTATAGGCTTCCTTATAACACTATGTCCATGTTAAAGGGGTTGTAAAGGTTTTTTTTTTTCCTAAATAGGTTCCTTTAAGCTAGTGCATTGTTGGTTCACTTACCCTTTCCTTTGATTTCCCTTCTAAATGTTTTTTTTTCTTTGTTTTCTTTGTCTGAATTTCTCACTTCCTGTTCCTCCTCCGTAAGCTGTTCTGGCTGACTAACCCCCAGCCAGATAATGGGAGAAAACTTACTGAGGAGAAACAGGAAGCGAGAAATTCAGACAAAGAAAAAAAAACATTTAGAAGGGAAAAAAAAAAAAAAAATCGAAGGAAAAGGTAACCAACAATGCACTAGCAGCATCCATAGTACCCCATACTGCTTTTAGATATATTTTTCACGTGATTTTATTCATTTATTTAAATGAAGCCTTCATTGGTTTTTTGATCTGCACCATTGGGAGCATTTATTTTTTATTTTTCCCATGCCACACATGTTGTGTTGATACATGAGCCTGGCCATTCCTCCATTTTGGCCCTTTGCTATCCGGGTTTCTGTCCCTGAAGTGAGGTATCCGACCAAGATTGAATCCATCATCTCAGCCGGAGTGACCATCGCTGCAAAACCTTTCACGCACAGAGCCCAGGGTCCATTGTGACCACCATGCCTGATCTGACTTGCTGTTAGTACTAACATGTGAGTCCACCACAGCTGGTAAGAGTATCCATTTCCATTGATTTTGATAGTCTGAAGGTTACTACAGACAAACCATCATTGTTGTCTTAATTTCCTTGAACTGGCATCATATGTGAAGATTTCATTCATCCATTTGGGACACACCTATGAACTATTCATTTTTGTTTATTTTGTTTGGTTGGTTTCTTCACTCATCAGTTTGCCAACATATGTATGGACTTTACCAGTATTCCACACATGTTGAATACAATTGTCTTTTACTATGTTTTTACATACAATTTTTGTTTGATTTCACATTATTATGTCATGTGAATTTGGCAGCATTTTCACAAAACTAATTAGTATAGCGCTGCACTTTCTTTCTCCAAATGCACTAGCTTAAAAGGAACCTATTTAGAAAATAAAAAACATACCTTTATAACCCCCTTTAAAGAGGCTTCAGAGAATGAGGTTAAAGATTATAACCCTCAGAGTTAATGTCTATCCTTTTAACATTTTATCAGTAAGTACTCTATGGCAAGTTTTCCATTATAATGCACACACCATTATTCAAAATACCGTAATAGTTTAACCGACAGTGTATATAATTCTATTATTTCCAATGGCACTTCAGAGGGTAAGAGATAAACACAATAGTGGGTAATACAGATAACGTACTTTAAATAGAACCAACATCAATTACTTGCAAAACAAATACAGCAATAACAAGATACACGTAAACCATATGATCTTACAATTCAAAAAGTAAAAAGGAGTAGAAACACAAGATAAGGGGTAAAGCACTAGCAGACTGGTAAATTAAAATTATTTGGGGTCAGATTGCATGCTTGAATGAAAGGATGATTTTTAAGGGTGACTTTAATTGGACTCAGACGAAGAGTACTGAACTGCATAGAAAAAAAATGTGGCTAAATGCAAGGACGGGCACTTTCTGGACTAGAGGTTTGCACTTGGTAGACTTTATGATATCTGGGGAAAAAGCAGGATTTTCAGACTGGGCAAATTTGAAGGGTCATGGAGGTTCGAACTTAAAGACCAACTCTAGTTCTCACTTGCACTTCTTTGGTTTTTTACAGTTTTTACATTTTTCTGAGAGCGTTCAATCCAGTTGTGCGAATGTCATAAGTGCTTTTTCTCCTGTCTTCTGTGATTGATTGGTCCTAAATGTTGCAGGGAATACTGCCATGCCATTATATGGCTTCGTTCTCTGTAACCTTGTTCTTTGAACCCGGGGTGACTGAATGAGGGGGTGGGTCTTCGATGCCCTGGGTTGGACACACATGGCCCTAAGCACCGATACCACTCAGAATTCAGCTCTTGGCTGAGTGTTGCAACTTTCACTCCTCGGTGCACTAAAACACAGGAAGGGATGCACTGCAGCGGGACAGAGTGCAAGGGGGCCGAAGATGTTACAACAAAAAAAAAATTCTCTCTTTACCATTTGTCTAATTTTATCAATTTAATTTAGTGGTGGATCAAAAAAATACACACACACACATTGAAAAAAAAAAAAAAAAAAGTCCATTTAATTTGTGAATAACTTTACCATGCTTTGTGCCAGAAAAAGAATGTGTATTTGGAAGGGACAAATCACAGAATTCTGTGATTAAAGGAGTTGTAAAGAAAAAAAATGTTTTGCCTAAAATTAAATGTCTGCAAGGTAGACATAATAGTGTAATGATTCTGTTAAAAAACGAGTAAATACCTATTAACCACTTAAGGACCGCCTCCTGCACATATACGTCGGCAGAATGGCACGGCTGGGCACAAGCACGTACAGGTATGTCCTCTTTAAGTGCCCAGCCGTGGGTCGCAGGCACGCGCCCGCGACCCGCTCCGAAGCTTCGTGACCGCGGCACCCAATCGCCGCTGGAGTCCCGCGATCGGTCCCCGGAGCTGAAGAACAGCTTTCCCGTTCTTCACTGTGACGCTGTCATTGATCGTGTGTTCCCTTATATAGGGAACCACAATCGATGTCACACCTACAGCCACACCCCCTACAGTTAGAAACACAGGCGAGGTCATGCATAACCCCTTCAGCGCCCCCTTGTGGTTAACTCCCAAACTGCAATTGTCATTTTCACAGTAAACAATGCATTTTTAATGCATTTTTTGCTGTGAAAATGACAATGGTCCCAAAAATGTGTCAAAATTGTCCGAAGTGTCCGCCAAAATGTCACAGTCACAAAAAAATAAATAAAAAAAACGCTGATCGCCGCCATTAGTAAAAAAAAAAAAAAAAAAAGGAATAAAACTATCCCCTATTTTGTAAACGCTATAAATTTTGCGCAAACCAACCGATAAATTCTTATTGCGATTTTTTTTTTTTTTTACCAAAAATATGTAGAATACGTATCGGCCTAAACTGAGGAAAAAAAATGTTTTTATATATTTTTGGGGGATATTTATTATAGCAAAAAGTAAAAAATATTTTTTTTTTCAAAACTGTCTCCCAATTTTGTTTATAGCGCAAAAAATAAAAAAAACGCAGAGGTGATCAAATACCACCAAAGAAAGCTCTATTTGTGGGAAAAAAAGGACGCCAATTTTGTTTGGGAGCCGAATCGCAAAAACTGTCCAAATCCTGTCTTTTAAAGCCGTTAGGCGGCGCGCGCGCACCCGCCGATTTGCTGGGATCACGATGCACGTGCCTGGCGGCAACGATCGCCGCCGGGAACCCGCGATTGCCCAGTAACTGAGCAGGGACTTGGAGCTCTGTGTGTTAACACAGAGCTCCACGTCCTGTCAGGAAGAGAGGAGACCGATCTGTGTCCCTTGTACATAGGGACACAATTGGTCACCTCCCCCAGTCACCCGCCTCCCCCTACAGTTAGAACACAAACTAGGCTACACATTTAACCCCTTCCCCGCCCCCTAGTGGTTAACCCCTTCCCTGTCAGTCACATTTATACAGTTATCAGTGCATATTTATTGCATATTCACTGTATGAATGTGATTGGCCCCAAAAATGTCACAAAAGTGTCCGATGTGTCCCCTATAATGTCGCAGTCCCAATAAAAAAAAAAAAAAAAAAAACGCAGATCGCCGCTATTACTAGTAAAAAAAATAAATAATAAAAATGCCATAAAACTATCCCCTATTTTGTAAAGGCTATACATTTTGCGCAAACCAATCGATAAATGCTTATTGCGATTTTTTTTTTACCAAAAATAGGTAGAAGAATATGTATTGGCCTAAACTGAGGATTTTCTTTTTTATATATATATATTTTGCGGAATTACAGCAAAAAGTAAAAAAATATTGATTTTTTTTTCAAAATTGTCGTTCTATTTTTGTTTATAGCGCAAAAAATAAAAACCGCAGAGGTGATAAAAAAAACACCAAAAGAAAGCTCTATTTGTGGGAAAAAAAGGACGCCAATTTTGTTTGGGATCCACGTCGCACGACTGCGCAATTGTCAGTTAAAGCGACGCAGTGCCAGAAGCTGAAATTTCACCTGGGCAGAAAGGGGGTAAAACCTTCTGGGGCTGAAGTGGTTAATGAGTTACAAGCAGCATTAATTCTCAGATAGAAAAAAACATTTTGATTATTACAATTTTAGCCAAAATCTGGCAAGGTTTCATAATGCTCATGACTAAATCACACAGGTTTAACCATACCCCAACCCCCAGTTCTATCTAGTTTTTCAATGGAGAAAACAGTGGAAACTCTAGCACCAAAAGACATTGGCTGTCACTCCTGGCAGGACCGCTGTACTTACAAGCACAATCCATCTTGGATTGGTAGACAAGGACACTTGATATTAATATTTACTTCAATGACCCTCAAGGATTTGGATGTCATATTTTCCTTGACAGCTCAGACCACAAAACTGGACGAATGCTCAGAATTACAAAGTAAAAATCTCCACATTTGTATTTCGAGCCATTTTCCAGGGGCTCTATTTTGGAGTATTGTTGTTATTTTTATAGCAACTGCTAGAACAAGGGCCATTTATACCACACCTTGCTGCAATGCATGCGTTTTCAAGCGTTGTAGCACTTTGTGGCGTGCTGCATTAGGCAGCCTATTAAAAAAATGAATGGGCTGCAATCCACCTACATTTGCATAAAGCAGTACAGACTTCATTTTTTCCTCAGCACAGGACACAGTGGGGTTGATTTACTAAAACTTGTGTGCAAAATCTGATGCAGCGGTGCATAGAAACTGGCTTCTAGGTTTTAATTGTCAAAGCCCAATTGAACGAACTGAAGTTAGAAGCCGATTGGCTACCATGCACAGCTGCACCAGATTCTAAATGCTCCAGTTTTAGTAAATCTCCCCCAGTGTGTTGTGGTGCACTGGAATACCATTGAAAAATAATAGGTAAAAGCAGGTTTCTGCAATGCAGTGGTGTGAATAAACCCTAAGGCTCCATTCACATCTAGGCGTTTTGTCGCCTGAAGCCCGACGCTGAAGCAGCCTGACATACGCTGGAGGGGGGAATTTACATTGTCGGCCATGGAGATGGTTCACATCTCTACGCCGAACGCCGATACGCCTGAAGCGTGAAGCCTGAAACAAGTCCCGGACCCTTTTTTTCAGGCGTATCGGGCGTTCGGCCATAGCCGACAGTGTAAATTCTGCCCTCCAGCAAAAAAGCAATAGGCGTTTTGTCGCCGCAAATCGCGGGGACAAAACGCCTATTGCATGTCGCCCGAATACGCCCGCTGCCGCCGACGCCTAGATGTGAATGCAGCCTTAAGAGCATGTGTAGCAAAAAAAAAACAACAAAAAAAACACAAAAACAAACTTTAAAAAGAATGGTAGGTATGTTAACGGCAAATTCTTACTTTCGATTCTTGCTCCAAAAGTAAGCAGTAAGTGCTGTGAGTATCAGTGCAGAGCAAATCCCACCAGTCACTCCCACTTTCAGCCAAAAATCTTCGGTCTTACAAATACTGACAGATGATTCTGGAAGCTTCACACCACCGACACACAGCCGTGGCGTATGCCACAATGCAGTTGTCCTCTGAAAAATAAACCATTATAGTAAAGTTGTTAATGGACATTTATATAGCACGTGCTCACTGTAGCATCTGTAGTCTTTTTTTAGATCCATTTTTCCCTAGAGCCTTAAACAATGCACCCAGATCCATGTTTTTTTTAATTTTTGCATTCTTTTTATTCCAATACTTTAGTGGGCAGAAAACATCACAACAATGACACAGAGCATAAAAGTCCATAACCCACTTAACCACTTAAGCCCCGGACCAAAATGCAGCTTAAGGACCAGGCCCCTTTTTGCAAATTGGCACTGTGTCGCTTTAACTGACGATTGCGCGGTCGTGCGAGGTGGCTCCCAAAACAAAATTGGCGTCCTTTTCCCCCCACAAATAGAGATTTCTTTTGGTGGTATTTGATCACCTCTGCGGTTTTTATTTTTTGCGCTATAAACAAAAATAGAGCGACAATTTTGAAAAAAATTCAATATTTTTTACTTTTTGCTATAATAAAATATATAAAAACGTTTTTTTCCTCAGTTTAGGCCGATATCTATTCTACATATTTTTGGTAAAAAAAAAAAAAATCGCAATAAACATTTATCGGTTGGTTTGCGCAAAATTTATAGCGTTTACAAAATAGGGGATAGTTTTATTGCATTTTTATTATTTTTTTTATTTTTTGTACTACTAATGGCGGCGATCGGCAATTTTTCTCATGACTGCGACATTATGGCGGACACTTCAGACAATTTTGACACATTTTTTGGGACAATTGTCATTTTCACAGAAAAAAATGCATTTAAATTGCATTGTTTATTGTGGAAATTACAGTTGCAGTTTGGGAGTTAACCCCTACAGCGCACCCTGTGGTTATGTGTTCCCTAATATGCGTTTACAACTGTAGGGGGGTGTGGCTGTAGGTGTGACATCATCGATCGTGTCCCCCCGATAAAAGGGATGACGCGATCGATGCAGCCTCCACAGTGAAGCACGGGGAAGCCGTGTTTACACATGGCTCTCCCCGTTCTTCAGCTCCGGGGACCGATTGCCGCACTCCAGCGGCGATCGGGTCCGCGAGTCCCGCGGTCCTGGTCCCGGAGCTTCGGACCGGGTCACAGGAGCGTGCTGCGCGCGCGGGCCCGTGACCCACGGCTAAGTAGTAGTACAGGACGTACATCTGCAAAGCCGTGCCATTTTGCCGACGTATATGTGCAGGAGGCGGTCCTTAAGTGGTTAAAGACAGGTAATGTTACAATTAAAACACAACTAACATATCCAATAAGAATGGCGTTCGGAACAAGGTAAAGCACAGAAATTTCTGGCAAAAAAAAAAAGTGCACTTGAATTATCCAATCCAGGAAGAGAGAGGGAAATGCAACAAAATTGATAAATCATACACACAAATTATGTAGTACACTCTTGCTTCAATGAAATGCAAGAAACAGGAATAAATAGTTCCCAGAACTACAGAATTCCTGTTCCAATGCCTGTGGATGTGTGATAAACATAATCCAAATAATGGGCAAAAAGGGGATGTAGACCTGTCAGTATATTGGACCAAGTGTTTTTTTTTTTTTTACCCAATGCATTTACTGCACTGAGGTTTAACCACTTAAACCCCAGACCATTTGGCTGGCCAAAGACCAGAGCACTTTTTGCGATTTGGCACTGCGTCGCTTTAACTGACAATTTAGCAGTTGTGCGACGTGGCTCCCAAACAAAATTGATGTCCCTTTTTCCCCTCACAAATAGAGCTTTTTTTTTGGCGGTATTTGATCAGCTCTGTGTTTGTTTGTTTTTTGCGCTATAAACAAAAATAGAGTGACAATTTTGAAAAAAAAAAAAAACAAAGTAATATTTTGTACTTTTTTCTATAATAACTATCCCCAATTTTTTTTTTAATTTTCAAAAGGTATTTTTTTCTCAGTTTAGGCCAATATGTATTCTTCTACATATTTTTGGTAAAAAAAAAAAGAAAAAATGCAATACGAGTATAGGGGATAGTTTTATAGCATTTTTTTAATATTTTTTTAATATTTTTTTTAACTTGTAATGGCGTGATCTGCGACTTTATGGCGGACACATCGGACACTTGACACATTTTTGGGACCAATTGGCATTTTTACAGCGATCAGTGCTAAAAAAAATGCACTGATAACTATGAAAATAACACTGGCAGTGAAGGGGTAAACCACTAGGTGGCATTGAAGGGGCTAAGTGTGTCCTAGGGAGTGATTCTAACCGTTAGGGGAAGGAGCTACCAATGACACGTCACTGACCACTGTTTCCGATCACAAGGAACAGTAGATTACTGACGTGTCACTGGGCAGAACAGGGGAATGCCCTGTTCTGCCTTTGCCGACCGCAATCGCAGGCCAGCCGGGAGCATTGAGTTCCCGGGACCCGCTGTCGCACTCATGAGGCACACGTCGGGCAGAAAATTTAAAGGGACGTACAGGTACGCCAATTTGCCTGCCCGTGCCATTGTGTCGACGTATATCGTTGTGCGCTTGTCGGCAAGCAGTTAAAAAAAATAATTGTACCTGCAGCTTCCCCCCAGCGCCCCAAAATACTTACTTGAGCCAGATTCAGTGAGAGCAGCAGGAGCCATTGGCTCCTTCAGCTGTCATTCAAATCCAGGGATGATGGTGCGGAACCAAGCCACACTGTGTGTCAATAGATCAAGCCCACATTTGTGCGACCATAGGAAGCACCTTCCTATGGTGGCACACAGAGAAGAGGAGGAGCCCAGAGCAACGGCGGAGGATCCCAGAAGAAGAGGTTTAAGGCACTTCTGTGCAAAACCATTGCACAGAGCAGGCAAGTATATCATGATTGTAAAGGTTCTCTTTAAAAAAACAACAATCAATTTTAAAAGAGGAAAATAAAGCAAAATTACAAGATAGAGAGACACAGATAGAAAGGAAAGGCACAAAGAGATGAAGCGAAGCAGAAATAGCAGAATATTAGGCAAAAGAACAGCACATCAAACCCTAATCTGGGGGGGGGGGGGGGGGAGAGGGGGTGAAGAGTTGGCAAGGGGAAGGGGAAGAATTCAAGGAGTCAGTCAACCCACCAGAAATAGCTTGAACTCATAACGAATATGCATTCCAGTAAAGCCATATTTTTTTGCAATGTTCCTCCCTGTTATGTGACTTACTGGTGAGTACCTCTACAGTATATGTAGAATTCTATGAAACCATGGTTGAATTGAAGAGGTAGTGTAGACTTCCAGTTTGCCAGGATGCAAGAACAGGCAGCATTAAGTGATGTACGACAGATTTTTTTTTTGTAAACCTTCAAAAGGATGTTATGATGTAAAAAAATTAAAAGGAAGGAAGGAAGGAAGGAAGGAAGGAAGGAAGAGAGTCTGGGACTACCTGCTCTGTAAAGGTTTAAATTATATTGCGCACCCATGTTAAAAAGGGTTAAATAACCAGACAGGACCAAAAAATATGGACAAGAATCTCCAGTAGTGTATTTAGGTTTTGCGCTGCCCTAGGCCTGACTAAACTTGTGCACCCCCTAATTTAAATATAACCCACCCCTTCCTGTCAAGGCCACACACCTTGCTGTTTAAGACCCGTCCTGAAATTTGGGTGGGGACACTAGTTCTGAGGGCCTGAAGATGGGCAATGGATTACCTTAATTTGCATAGATTTCCTCTCACTTCCTGTTTGGCTGTGGGGCAGGAAGTGAAGGGAAATGTCTGTGATGGGACCGGGATGGTAAAGAAATTGACAGGGGCTTTAACCCTCCCTTACTCTATCGAAAATGAAAAAAAAAAAAAGTGTTGCCTATAGTTCTACTTTAAGCAATAATTTCTAATAATTTTGTGGAGACAACTAAGAAGATAAACATATAATATAGTGAGGAAGGTTTGTGGTCCAGGATGATAGGACAGTCAAAATGAGGCCAGGATACAGCGCTGCCAGAATCCCCAGATGACCCTCGATACCTCCAACAGGTCACTGGCATAGATGGGTACATTGCATGAAGTTTGTATCCTAATTCTTGATACTTATTATACATAGATGATTTGTAGGATAATAAAAAGCATTTTGGAATGTTCTACAGGTGTCAATGTAAGTTAAAGATCTTTCGGATAGTGTGGCTTGTGTGTTGTCCTGTATAAGTAGCTGATAAGCCCAGATAAAAAGTATGAACTCTACAGCCCATGCTTGGACATTTTAGTTCGTAGGATGTTAGATCTTGGAAAAAAAACTCAACTCAGTTAAATAGTAGGATGCTTTCACAGGGCTTGATAAAAAAAAAAGTAATGGGCTCCACAGAACAGATAGCTGGGTAGTAGAAAACAATTGCTCTAAAGAGACCCATTGGCTTTTCAGATGAATGGTGATTCCAATCAATGACCCTCGCCACATGTGCAGCCAGCCATGTGATATAATCACGCATTGGGCAAAGACATACTGTACTCCCTAGTAATTTAGGTCTGCACAAAATGGAATGTTTGATTCATGCCAGTTTGAAGGCCCATACAACATTTCTAAACAGCCTTTACAGATTTAAGAAATGCTAGTGGAATAGTGACTGACACTGCTTGTAAAAAGATATAACAGACGAGGCAGGAGTGATATTGCACCTACCCATCCATGAAAAAAAAAAAAAACCCTGGATAAACAGGAAGTAAGGTCTTTCCTCAATGTGGAAAAGAGTGGCATGTAGTTTAAAGATCTGTTTTAGGCAAATTAATGCCTAGAGATTGGATGCGAGATTGCACACATTTAAAATATAAATTGTACTGGAGCTTCTGGAGTGATGATTTCGAAAGTGTCAGATTAAGCGCTTTTTGATCAACTAAGAATCAAAATTCTTGCAATAAATTAGGGACAGTTATAGCAGGGTGGCCCAGGGAAAAAAAAAAAAGTAGGTTATCGGCGTGATGTTCCAGGAAATGTCCCTGTTTGTCTGGGTAGACTTTTACAAAAGGTTCCAAGGTAAATAAAAAATTAAAGGGACAACTTTGATGCATACCATTATATATGCTGAAAGGCACAGGCAACGTCCCAAAAATTGTAACCTGTGCCTCATTTTCTCATACGTGGGCCTTGGTCAATAAATTGATTAATTGGATGGTTAAAAGTTCAGTTGACCGTGTCAAAAGTCTTTTCACGTCTGCAAATAGGCTTGATCTGGTTTTGACAGGCCCAATTAACCTGTGATCGACTCTTTTCGTTGCATGCAATGACCCCTGGGAACCCCTGTTATTCCCCAACCCTTCTATATTTTTCTCCTATTTTAACCTTTTCTTACTCTTATGCCACGTACACACGACCGTTTTTTTTGCGATGTAAAAAATTGTAAAGTCATTAAAAACGATCGTGTGTAGGCTCCAGAGCATTTTCCGCGACGTTAAAAATGGGCATTAAAAATTTAGAACATGCTCTAAATTTTCACGTTGTTTTTAACTTTGTAGTTTTTAACGTTGTAAAAAATGGTCGTGTGTTGGCTTTGACGTGAAAATAAAGCGCATGCTCAGAAGTTATGAGACGGGAGCGCTCGTTCTGGTAGAACTAGCGTTCGTAGTAACAGACTGTAACAGACTGAAAAGCGCGAATCGTCTCTCACCAAACTTTTACTATTTACCAACACATAATCAGCAAAAGCAGCCCAAAGGGTGGCGCCATCCGAATGGTACTTCCCCTTTTATAACGCCAATGCGTTGTACGTCACCGCGCTTTGCTAAAGCTTGATTTTTTTTTTCACGATTGTGTGTAGGCAAGGCCGGCTTAACAATAATCGGGGTGAAAAAAACTTTTTTTTCTAGACCATTAAAAATGGTCGTGTGTTATCTCAATGGCTTGATGAGTTTTTTACAATGGTTATCCTTTCATGACAGAGGATATATATCTGCATGACCCAATTTGAAAATCTGACTTGTTATTTTATACCCGACTTTGTCCTCTATATTATCCAGATGCACCCATTACTTTCTACTAGTGCCATCCCTTTTGACCTTCGTCATTGTTCATTAAGAGTTTTATCCTCTGTACTAGTACTACTAAAATAAAGAATTATAATGCACACATATTTACAGGGGAAAACATGTGCATTTATTACTTTTTTTGGCAAATCAGCCTGCAAAGCAGTGCAATGCCAGGCTTCTGCAGACTTTTCAGCATTGAGTCTATACTGATGCACTGACATTCAGTTACTGAGCCAAAGAAAGTGTACTTATTTTCCATTGAGAACTTACATATCCATCTACTGCGGTCAGGACAGGCTTGGCAATTCAAAAATTTACAGATCACAAATTTCAAAAGTTTGGGGGTGGTGTCCTGTACATCCTATGGCCACGTACACACGATCAGACCGGTCTGATAAAACTGGTCCGACAGACCGTTTTCATCGGACCAGGCTGAAGTGGTCTGATGTGTGTACACACCATCGGACCAAAAATCCGATCAGACCAGAACGCGGTGACGTAGAACACAACGACGTGCTGAAAAAACAAAGTTCCATGCTTCCAAGCATGCGTCGACTTCTGAGCATGCGTGGGTTTTTGGTCCGATGCTTTTGCATACTAACCATCGAACCTGTCCGACAGATTTTGAAGCAGGTTTTAAAACTTTGGTCCGACGGACAACGGTCCGATGGGCCATACACACCATCGAACTGGTCTGATCAAACTGGTCTGCAGACCAGTTTCATCAGACCGGTCTGATCGTGTGTACGCGGCCTAAAAGTAACATGTACCATAGTTCAAAAGGTAGTAAACTTTGAATGGATGCCAAGCCCCCACCCTTTTTATTCCTATTGAACATAATCTCACAATCATATGAATATACTACTCCTAATAAAAAGGAGATCAGACCTAAAGCAAAGACACTGAAAACATAAAAAAAAAATATATATATATATATATATATATATATATATATATATATATATATATATATATATATATATATATATATATATATATATATATATATATATATACATATACACACACATATGAATGAATGAATAAATGAAAACTTGTATAGCGCGGCACATGCGAACTGAATCGCCTCTGGGCGCTTGTTGTTCCTGTCTCCTTTGATATCAAAAGAGAAAAGTCTTGACCTTTTTCCTAAATGCTAGGTGGTTCTCCTCCAACCGAATGCTGGTTGGTAAAGCGTTCCATAGTCTGGGACCTTGGATCGCGAATCTTCTTTCTCCTTTGGACTTGAAGTTGGCTTTCGGAACCTGGAGCAGGTTCCGATTCATGGATCGCAAAACGCGATTGGGATTATGCGCTTTTATTATTTCGCATAAATAAAGGGGGGCATTCCCATGGACACATCTATGCGTAAGACAGAGAGCTTTAAAAGCAATTCTGTCTTTGACTGGCAGCCAATGAAGGGCTCTCAGTGATGGTGAGATGGATTCCCAGGGTTTTTTCCCAGTCACAAGTCTGGCGGCCGTATTCTGAACGACTTGCAGACGAGCGATTTGGTACTTGGGAAGGCCGAGGTAAAGGGCATTTGCATAATCCAGCCTGGAGTTTACAATTGCTCCCACCACGACCGCTAAATCATCTTTAGGGATGAACGGAGTGAGTCTGCGTAGTAGGCGCAGTAGATGGTGAGATCCGCTGACTACTGACCCTATTTGTGCGTCCATTGTCATAAAGGAGTCAAAAATGACCCCTAGGCTTTTGACTTTGGCGCTAGGGGTGATGAGCTTGCCCAGAATAGGCGGGGGGTCCACGCTGTTGAAAGTTGATTCCTGCGCTTGGCGTGAAACAGGAGAAGTTCTGTTTTCGCTCCATTGAGTTTAAGATAACTCTTCGTCATCCAGTCCTCTATCAAAGAGAGACATGTCTCTAGATTGAGGTGGTGATCCTGACTGTTGCAGATGCGGAAATACAGTTGCGTGTCATCTGCATATGAGTGGTAGAGCAGTTTTTGGCTGCTGATAATCTCAAAGAGAGGACGAAGATATATGTTAAACAGCACTGTGAGACAGAGGCGATCCTTGAGGGACTCCGCATGTTACTGTGCGTTTTTCAGACGTAAAAGGTCCTATACACACACACATATAAAAACTTTAGTATAGTTCTTTCTTCACACTATAATTCTGAATAGATCAAAGAGTGGCCATGCTCAGGTTAATAACAGCAAGCAGTTTGTTTGATTCAAATGCGCTTGCAACAAATTGGAACACAAATTTATACATCTGTAATGAATAACTAACTTTCACAAATCAGAGAATGCCAACTACATACAAGAAAAATATTGTGTAAAGGTAATTAAAAAAAATCTACATAATCAAAAGAGTTTATGATGACACACCTGGATTCCATGCTGACACACACTTGTGATGATATGGTAATCATTGACAGTACAAAGAGGACACGCCTTTTCTGTCTCCCACAGAAAATGAAATACACAGCCATCACAAGTTCCTTCTGGGCAGTGCCTGAAAGACAAAATAAGTGTTATGTCAGATCCATTAGCCATTTATTCACATTAAAGATGCCCCCTGACACGCAATCAGATATTCCCTGGATCAATTTTACCTATAAAATGTTAGTATCCAGTTGTATTATGTACATTTAGGAAAGAATCCAGTCCTTTTTTTAAAGCACTCTACTGAGCTGGCCAGAGCAAGCTCTTGAGGGAGTCTATTCCACATTTTCACAGCTCTTACGGTGAAGAAACCTTTCCTCATTTGAAGATTAAATCTTTTTTCCTCTAGAGTAAAGAGTGTCCCCTTATCCTCTGTCATGACCTTAAAAGTGAATAACTGTACACCAAGTTCACTATATGGACCACTTATGTGTTATACACGTTGATTTTTTTTTTTTGCTGAAATGACCGTTTACAGGGTATAGAGACATAATAGTTAACGGATTCCTTTTAAAAACGATTAAAAACAGATAGAAATCAATCATATAATGTGCCTCTAGTTTCACTTTCGTTTTTGCATCTAGCTTAGTTTTTGCATGTAATTTAATGCTGTGATGGACAGTGCCATAGAGAGTGATGGTTAGGAAAACTAAACTAGAATCTCCCAGTACTGTGGTCATCAGGAAACAGACAACCAGGAAGTGTCCATAACAGAGCAGAATTACAGCAACATCAGAGCAAAAATGAACAATGAGGACATGAAACCAGGACTGCGGTAAGGTAAAGGAAGCTATTTAGCTATAAAAAAAAATCCTTTAGTGACCCTTTAATCTCCTCTCCTCCAGAGAGAATAAATTAATTTCCTCTACACTTTCATCATAGCTGAGATTCTCCATGCTTCCTCTCAGTTTGGTTGCTCTTCTCTGCACTTTCTCCAGTTCCCCAATATCTTTTTTATGAACTTGTGCCCAAAACTGGACTGCATATTCCAAAAGTGGTCTTACTAATGATTTGTACAGGGGGAAATTGTATCTCTCTCTCTCTCTGAAGTCCATACCGCTCTTAATACAAGAAAGGACTTTGCATGCAATGCCAAACTGCGGTTTCCAAAGCAAGCAATTATTAAGCTTCTAATTTACTAAAAACACTCAGATCCTCCTCCACCATTGATTCCCCCAGCTGTACTCCCCCTAGTATGTATGCATATTCTTAACCCTAAGTAAATTTATCAACATTAAACCTCATCTGCCACATAATTTCCCAATTAAACAGCGCATTAAGGTCAGCTTGTAAGTTGTAGACCTCATGTAAGGACGTTATTCCACTGAATAGCTTGGTGTCATCTACAAAGTCTGCAATGGTTCTTTTAGTCCCAGAACCTATATCATTTATAAATATGTTAAAAATTAAGGGTCCCAACACTGAACCTTGGGGTATACCACTACTTTACACATTGGCCGTAGCAGCAGATTCAAGAGCAGTTTGGCAAGACCACAACTCAATACCACGCAGATATCAGGAAAGAACGCACTATACCAGTATATAATTTTGTAGTGACCATTGAAGTATCTGCTATAGGCTTTTTTTAGTCGATTTTAATGTGGTCTTTAATATTTTTAATTACGAGTATGGAAACCCATTATCAGATTTTGCTTTTGGTAAAAAAAGGCAATTAACACAAATTCTCCTGTATGTTTGGTGTGTGTGTGAAAGCTGGCCTTATATATTTCTTTATTATTGGATCATAAGATTGGTAAAACAAAATCAATTCTTTATTAGATAGGACAGTTCACATATAATTTACAATACAGTATATGTATTTCAGCAATGCATTTATCCACTGGATATCATTTTCAATCAAATATATTAATAACAGCTAAAACCCAATGGTCACTATTACGTACTCCTCCTCTAGTACCCCTCTGCTGCCTTCGATACAGTTGACCACCCCCTCCTCAAAAAGGGAATAGAAAAACCTTTACTGCCTTGTTCTCTGACTGTACTCTCGGTTGATTTGAATCGTACCCATCTTACAACATCTTCAGTGTCACTTACAACTACTTCCTCCTATCCTAGTCCCCTTACCGTTGGGGTCCCCCAAGGTTCTGTTCATGGACCTCCCCTATTCTCAATATCTACACCTCCTCCCTGGGTCTGCTGATCGCTTATCATGGCTTCCAATATCATTTCTAAGCGGTTGACACCCAAATTTATCTCTCTCTACCATTCAATTCACCTCATCAGTTTACTCACGTATCACTGATTTACTAATAGACATATCTGACTAGATGTCGCACCACTTTCTAAAACTCAATCTATCCAAAACCAAGCACATAATATTTCCTCCCCCACGTGCCCCTTCCCCTGACTTCTCTGTCAAGACCAAATGGCACCATTATCAGTCCATCCCACAAGCCAAGGTGCTAGGGGTAACCCTGGACTCTGAACTGTCCCATCAGGCCTACATCCAATCCCTGTCCAAATCATGCCGCATTAACCTCTGCAACATCACAACTATGTTTCGGTTTTTAAATTAGGGATGAGCTGAACACCCCCCGATTCGGTTCGCAAAACAAAACACCAAAGATACCAAAAAGTTCTAACAAACCCTATTGCCATAAAGAGTGTATGGGGACCCGGGTACTGCCCTAGGGGACATGTATCAATGCAAAAAAAAATAAAAAATTTTAAACGATTGTTTTTTCAGGAGCAGTGATTTTAATAATGCTTAAAGTAAAACAAAAATGAAACATATATAATTTATATTAATAAATATTGTGCCTGGGGTCCCCTTAGTCTACCCGTAAAGTGGCGCATCTGTGCAATGTGTAGAACATACTGCAACAATATGAAATGACATTTCGAAAGGAAATTATTTTATTTAAACTTGCTCACCGCTGTAATATATTGCTGACTCCCAGCAATATAGACGAAAAAAAAACAAAGAAAAAAAAGAAAGTTGTATAGTTGTATAACAATTGTAAATATTTTAACTATATAGCTACAGTAACTAATGTGAACCATGTGCAGTCTGTCAAATTTATATTGTTTGGGTACTGTAAATAAAATGTAAAGAACATTTCCTACCTTGGCACAGATATATTTTGTATGTTAGCAATTTGTGGATTACAGCGAAGGCGGATAGTAGTAGACCGTCCAGAAATACAGGACTGCGTAACCTCTTTTGACCTGTAAGATTATGAAGAGATTAGTGGAAGAAAAAAATATGCATACTTGGAGTCTGTTAAGCTCCCTGTATTGGCAAACAGATGGAATACATTATGTTACACATTGACGCTGAGCATATGACACTGCTAAATATATATATTATATACACACACATACACCATATAGAAGGGAAACGGGAAGCAATTCATGTCAGTCATCTGAATGGGCGATTTTTTGGGGAAAAAAATTAGGAAAGAAGGTTTTGACTGGAGTTTACTTTTTCGATCTATTGATCTTGGGAACAAAATTACCTATTCACATTTTGTTAATCTGCATTTTACAGTATAATATGTTTGACATTTGATTGTGGATCGCTTACCTGTAATAGAATATGATGTCTTTTATGGCTACATTTTCTCCAGGAAAAAGATCCACTGGAGAAGAGATTTTATCAAAAGCGGTTTCTGTTGTGACACCTAGCAATAGAAGATAGAGATATTGAATCTGTAACTGCAGATTTCCTATCCCTCATATATTCAGCCATTAGCAGTTTAATATAGCAAACTAACCTATGAGCTGATCAGCGAGGTTTGCTGGTTGTGTAGTTATCACTGTCTTGTGACCAAGTGAATCTGAAGGCACAAACATAGACTGGCAAACATAGGAGGCAACAGAATGCACAGGCTCGATATCTGATCCCCAAGTATCTGATACATTTTGAAAGCACGTAGCCAGTTTTTTACCCTGTAAGAATAAATTCACACTTACAGCATGATACATAAAAGTACATTACTTCATGTGCATACACATAATAAAATGGGAAAACCTGTGTCAACAGAATCTGCAGCATACGTTGTGAGAAATCAGTCTAAAAATGTTAGTTGCATCTAGGTCAGAAGCCTCCAAACTGTGGCCCTTTGCTTGCCATTACCTGGCCCTTAATATATCATTCCATCCACTGACACCAATGACGGGGCACTATTCCTTCCACTGACACCAATGATGGGGCACTATTCCTTCCACTGACACCAATGATTGGGCACTATTCCTTCCCTAAATGCCAACAATGGGGCACGTTTCTCCCACTCAAACCAATAATGGGGCATAGTTTACTCCTACTGCCACTAGGGTGTTTTCTAATCCCACTGGCCACAGTCTGGCCTCTCTAAAGCCTGAATGACAGTTAACTGGCACTTAGAAAGCTTGTAGACCCCTGATCTAGGTGGCGGTGGTATTGATTGGTTTATTGATTTGTTTATACAACCATAAAGAAACGTTTTTTTTACTGCTGCAGCAGACATGCAACTTCTATGAGGCTCATGACACCTGGCTGTCATAGCATATTGGGAATGCCTGTATCCCTTTCCTTTTATAGTTACCAATACATGTAAACAGATCAATACACAAAGAAAAAAAACATTAGAGGCCCTTTGAAATCATCACATTTTAAGGGGGTGTATCCTATATCACACTTTTTCGAAAAGGTGTCCCTTGTTCCAATTTCAAAACGTTGGGAGGTTTGTAGTTTCATTAGAAACTTTGGACCGCTTCACTTTGGTAATGTACATTTTGAAATCTCCCGCTTGCTGTATTTATATTGGTTGTTACTAGAGCGGCTTGCAGATGTCGAAGTTGAGCACTACCATTCCCTGATGATAGCTATTGGGTAGGGCAATTGAGCACAGTTTAATTTCTTTGCATCCTGCTTGCTGCATCTTTTGTGCACCTCTTGAAAAATGTGCATTACATAATATAGTAATGCAATATAGTTGCTGTAACATCGTTATTATGGTAATGATGTGAAACCAATGGAAGAATCACAGTAGAGTGCCAATTATTCAAGATATAGGCCTCAGCTCTCACTTTTGTTATTTGTGCAAGTGTGTGTTATTGGGCCTTTAATTATGGTTTGTAATGAGTCCCAAAGGAGTTTTGCTAAACCCCCATGTGTGCAGATTTAACAGCTCCAGAACTGAATGCATTAGACCAGGTCAGGATCCCAGGATTAGACATTTCAATTTAAAGATCCACCAATTAAAATGTTTTTTTCCCCCCCCCAAATGTTAGGGTGCTGTAGATATGCCAGTTATCACCTGTACGTGACAAAAATTGCTCCAGGCTGTGACCATCTGATGTGTTTAGGTATCTTAGAACAGTGGTTCTCAACCCTGTCCTCAAGTACCCTCAACAGGCTATGTTTTGGGAATTTCTCTTAGATAAAATAGCTGTCCAAAATACCAAGCCATTGACCTGCAAACATGGCCTGTTAGGGGGTACGAGGACAGGAGTAAAAATACAACCAACATATTCCCTTCTTCACTTTATTTAAAGTGAACCCTACAAGACCGCAAAAAGGTGACAAGTGTGGTGCCTATAATTGCCTGCATTGGTCTTCACAGTGATCCTGGTTTCTCTGAGGAACTTTTAAGTCCCTGGCCCAGACTGAATATAGGCCCTTTACTTCTTACTAACCTATGATAAAGACCTACCCCATTCCATAGATAAACCCTGCCTTCTGTCATTCAATCGCCAAATGCCAGTGGTCAGTAAAATGTTAGGAATAAAAAACTATAGATAAGTCAGATTCACAGCACAATTTGGTGTTTAGCAAAGATAGCACAATTAGCAGGTTAGAAAAAAAATGTTCACCCTTCTAGTTTAAACAATTTCATGTACAAATCCTATATATTAATTTGAAAATATTTTTTCTGCTCTACTCTAAAACTGCCCATAGATGACTCAGTTTTATCCAATCAGCCAGTGGGCTGAGAAAAAAAAAAAAAAAGAAGAAGATGAATTCCTCTATTCGAACAAGCGTGGTAGATGGGGCCTGCAAGCACCTCCGCACTGTGCCATTGCATTCTGACAGTGGGGACTCCGCTGCGGTCACAATATACCTAACTATGTCCAATTGGCTGCGGTGCTGTTTGAACAAATATGTACCAACAGTCCCATTCTAGACGGCGCCTCTCAAAACGCTAACCACCATAGATGGATTAAAATTTGGCCAGTTTTGATCCATCTATTGCCAGCTTAAGTCACCACATTTTAACCTGTACACTAGTATAGAATAAAATGCATGGTAAAAGAGTACAATATAATTTAGGACAATCTTTTCAACTTTCCCTTATTTCTCAATGTGAGAAACATATATAGTGTCCAACCATCTTCAGATTTAGAAGTTTCATAAGCAAAATTCATATCGGGTTATGTGCTTTACCAAAAGAAAACCAATTTTCTTGGTCCCTTTTGCTTTTACATTTTCCTAGTATAACCAGAATTTCAGGTTTGGAAATTAATGATAAATTGCCCAATAAAAAAAAAAACTAAACTTGAAAATGTCAAACACTGCAAAACAGAGCATTTCAATAAACTAAAATGTTGCAATTCAGAACCTCCCACTTTAATTATAGTTTGCAGGAGGTATGTTGTATTGTCTAAAAAGATTTGTGTAAGTTGCAGCATGTAGAGCCACATATATGGAAACCTGAAAGAACAAGTAGGTTATTGTTTTAAAAGGAGGTGTCAAAATTAGATATAATCTCAACCCAAAAGTTCTGTGCCTACCCTCTATTCTGGCCACAGCTTTTATATATATTTTTTGTTGCCTTGTTAAAACTAATAATGATTAATAAACAAGAAGAACATTTTTTTGCTAATCCAATGGAGTAAAATGGCCACCTATGGAAGTCTGGTGCACAAGTATCATGTTATGCTGCAATGGGCACAGTGAGGCTGCAATGGGCACAGTGAGGGTGCAAATGGGCATTGTTGACCCTCTTTTCCGCTTACAGTAGCTGCTTCATTCCCACCCTAAGCTTATACTTGAGTCAATAAGCTTTCCCAGTTTTTTGGAACTTCTCTCCATGTTTGATGGTTATATGAAATAAAAATGTTCTTTTAGGACAACTGATCATATGTTTGGCTGAGGAATTTGTATATGGCTGATAGCCCTAGGTGAGGTGGTGACACATAGAAATTTTAATTCAACCTTCACTAGTACCTGGCACCTAAGACATGGGGCAGTATAAACTGTTTCTTTTTTTTTGTTGTTTTTTTCAAACAATAGGTTATGTTCCTAAAATTACATTTCTTGTATGGTAAGAGGACAACTTTGAATAGAAATAAGTGCTCAAATTGTTCAAAGCTAAATTCTTTGAGATGGCCTTTAGCAACCTAATTAAAAGAGGAAAATCACTACTACAGTAGATCACACAAACCTTGTTCCCGCAGAGGCTTATACTAAACTGACGATAGTATTTGAGTCCTTTGGCGGTAAAACTGGGAGCTCCAATAAATGTGGTTACATTTGAAAGTAATGTAAAGTCATACATCAGTTCTGTTCTTCCTGCTGATACAGTCATTTTGCAATCATGAAAACACAGGGAGCGTGCCTAAAAATGTAATTTAAATCATAAATAAAACAGAAAATACTGAAAAAAATAAAAACTTGTATAAAATAAGTGAACAGGCATCATTTTAAAAAAGGGACATTACTTGTGTCTTAGTATTTTGCAATGCAAAAAAAAAAAAAAAAGAAGTTATGATTTTTTAAATGCATTGGAATTGATTTACTGGACCAAAATGCTAAACTATAAAGGGATTTTTAAATACAGCTTACCTGTAAAATCCTTTTCTTGGAGTACATCACGGGACACAGAGCGGCATATTCATTACTATATGGGTTATATGGAGTACCTTCAGGTGTGGACACTGGCAATCTCAAACAGGAAGTCCCCTCCCTATATAACCCCCTCCCCTAGAGGGAGTCCCTCAGTTTTGTAGCAAGCAGTATGCCTCCCAAAATGTTCACCCAAAAGAGGGGTGGGAGCTCTGTGTCCCGTGATGTACTCCAAAAAAAGGATTTTACAGGTAAGCTGTATTTAAAAATCCCTTTTTCTTTCTCGTACATCACGGGACACAGAGCGGCATATTCATTACTATATGGGATGTCCGAAAGCAATGCTTTAATGAGGGGAGGGAGACATCTTCCAAAGAAGGATTCAATTTAGAGGTATACTCAAATAATAATAATAATTCCAACTTAGTCAAGAAAAAACTTTTTTTTTTTTTTTTTTTTTTTTTTTTACAACCAAGGGTGCCCCTGATCCCGAGGATCTTAAACTGCAGCCTGTAGTACTGCCTGTCCAAAGGCAGAATCCGCATTCCTTCTCACGTCTAGTTGATAAAACTTTGTAAACGTGTGGACTGATGACCACGTCGCCGCCTTGCATATCTGAGCCATAGAGATCTGATGGTGTGCTGCCCAGGAGGCGCCCATGGCCCTGGTAGAATGGGCCTTTACCGACAAAGGAGGAGGCAACCTCTTCAAACCGTAGGCTTGAATGATTAATTGTCTAATCCATCTCGAGATGGTGGATTTTGCAGCTGCCTGCCCCTTCTTGGGGCCATCTGGTAGAACGAACAACACATCTGTTTTCCGGATCTTTTCTGTAGCTTTAAGATAGGCCTTCATGGCCCGGACAATATCCAAGGTATGCAGCAACCCCTCCTTTCTAGATGTGGGTTTCGGAAAGAAGGATGGAAGTACCAAATCCTGGTTCAAGTGAAAATTGGATATCACCTTTGGTAGAAAGGAAGGATGGGGCCGGAGAACTGCCCTGTCCTTATGTAGAACGAGATATGGTTCCTTACACGATAAGGCTGCTAATTCTGACACTCTCCTGGCCGAAACTATGGCGACCAAGAAAACCAACTTTCTTGTCAGTAAAACTAAAGGAATCTCAGCCAACGGCTCAAAGGGTTGTTTCTGTAGAGTGGACAGGACAAGATTTAAGTCCCATGGACAAATTGGTGACTTGACAGGAGGATTAATACGCAAGACCCCCTGTATGAAGGTCTTTACCAGCGAGTGGGTGGCCAGCGGCCTCTGAAACCACACTGACAGAGCTGAAATCTGTCCCTTGATTGTGCTTAATGCCAGGCCTTTATCCACTCCTAGCTGGAGAAAACTTAACATCCTATCAATGGTATACTTGCGGGAATTCCATCTTTTGGATTCACACCAGCCTACGTAGTTCCTCCACACCCTGTAATAAACCACCCTGGAGGCCGGCTTTCTAGCCCTAATCAGGGTAGGAATTACTTGCCTAGACAGACCTCTACCCCTGAGAATCAGGGATTCAGCCTCCAGGCCGTCAAATTTAGACGTTGTAATGTAGGGTGGAGGATCGGGCCTTGTGAGAGTAGGTCTGGTCGTAGAGGAAGAGTCCAAGGGTCTCCCACTGCCATCTTCAGGACTAGTGAGTACCATGTCCTCCGGGGCCAAGCTGGAGCTACTAGAATGACCGGCTTGTGCTCCACTCTGATCCTGCGCAACAGGCGAGGAAGTAACTGTAGCGGAGGGAATGCATATAGAAGTTTGAATTGATGCCAAGGGCAAACCAACGCATCGGTTCCGCAGGCCATAGGGTCCCTCGCTCGAGACACGAACCTGTCTAGTTTCTTGTTGAACCTGGATGCCATTATATCTACGTCTGGCATTCCCCACCTCTGGCAGATTGTCTGAAAGACCTGGGGATGCAGAGACCACTCCCCTGGCGACAGAATCTGGCGACTTAAGAAGTCTGCCTGCAGGTTGTCCACTCCGGGAATGAATATCGCCGAAATGCAGGGTACATGAACCTCTGCCCACTGAAAAATCAAGCTCACCTCCCTCTGAGCGGCCTGACTCCTGGTTCCCCCTTGGTGGTTTATGTATGCCACCGCTGTGGCATTGTCTGACTGGATTCTCACCGGGAACCCCTGTAATCTGGAGGTCCATGCCAGAAGGGCTAGACGAGCAGCTCTGATCTCCAAGATATTGATGGGGAGCTGCCTCTCTGTTTTCACCCAAGTTCCCTGGCGAGAGAACCCCTCGAAGACCGCCCCCCCCAGCCTGCCAGGCTGGCGTCTGTGGTAACTACCTTCCAGACAACAGGGCTGAAGGATCTTCCCTTTAGAAGATTCTGAGGGTTCAACCACCAGGCCAGGCTTTGTCGGACCCTTGATGATAGCGTCAAAGGGGACTCTAAGGCATGTGCTCTCTTGCCCCAGGCTGCTAGAATGGCTGCCTGTAGGACGCGAGTGTGGATCTGAGCGTATGGTACTGCCTCGAACGTGGCCACTAGCTTGCCTAGTAATCGCATACACAGGCGAATAGTTGGTTTTTTCTTGCTTAGAACCAACTGAACCAACCCCTTGATAGCCTCGATCTTTACAAGGGGCAGGAACACCCTTTGCTGTTCTGTGTCTAACCTCATGCCGAGGTATTCCAACTGCTTTGTAGGCTGGAACGCTGACTTTTCCCGGTTTAGGACCCAGCCGAATCCTTCGAGGTACTGAACCGTGAGGTTTACTGCCTGTTGCAGACACGGCCGTGAGTGATCTATGATTAAAAGGTCGTCCAAGTATGCTAGGACTGTGACCCCTTGGATCCTTAGATTGGCCAGAACTGGGGCTAGGATCTCCGTGAATACCCGGGGGGCCGTGGCCAGCCCGAAGGGGAGCGCCCTGAATTGGAAGTGTCGCTGCCCCACCGCGAAGCGTAAAAATCTTTGATGCGACTGACAGATTGGTACATGAAGGTAAGCATCCTTTATGTCTATGGAAGCCAGAAAATCGTCCCTCTGAAGCGCGGCGGCTGCTGACCGGATGGATTCCATCCGGAAGGAACGAACCCTTAGGTAACCGTTTAACCTCTTTAGGTCCAAGATTGGCCTGACATCGCCGTTGGGCTTTGGTATGACAAAGAGATTGGAATAGAAACCTAGCCCTTGCTCTTGGGCTGGCACCTCTATTATTACGTCCTGGCAAAGCAGGTGATCCAAAGCTGCCAGCATTGAGGCCTTCCTTGCTGGATCCTTTGGTAGCCTTGACTCTTGAAAATGAGGCGGAGGAAAGTTTAGAAACTCCAGTCTGTAGCCTGCGGTTACAGACGCCTGGACCCATTTGTCGGGGATCTTGGCTTCCCAAACTTCTGAGAAGAAACGAAGCCTTCCCCCCACCCGCGAGAGTGGGGGCGCCCCTTCATAAGGCAGACTTAGGGGCTGTCTTTGTTGGCTTGCGATACCATGGCCTCTTACCCCCAGGGGCCTGTCCCTGCGATCTACTGTTAATGTTGGATCGTGCAGGCGGCCGTCGATACTGCCTGGAATTTGAGGGCCCTGAGACAGGAAAGAGCTGCCTTTTAAATGTAGGACCCCGGAATGTCTTTTTGACCGGTAAAAGGGTACTTTTGCCACTTGAAATAGTCTGAATGTATTTATCCAGATCCTCCCCGAAGAGTCGTCCTCCATGGAAGGGAAACCCTGCCAGAAGCTTTTTGCATGGGGGCTCCGCCGCCCAGTTCTTCAACCATAAGAGCCTTCTCATGTGCACCAAAAATAGTGATAAACGAGAGGCCTGCTGGATGGAATCCTTTATAGCATCTACAGCAAAACACAGAGCTCTGGGAATGTCAGAAAACTCTTCTGCTTGTTGGGTAGGCATGTCCTTTAACATTTCTTTTGTCTGGTCCTTTAACGCCTGACAAACTCCAATTGCAGCCACAGCTGGCTGTACCACTGCTCCTGCCGTAGCAAAGGATGCTTTTAAAAGCGTCTCTAACCGTTTATCAACCGGATCTTTAAACATATGTATGTTTTCCACCGGGCAAGTTAGTGATTTATTCACACATGAGATGGCTGCATCCACCACTGGGAGCCTCCACCTCTTGGAGAATTTTTCCTCCATGGGGTAAATGACCGCAAATCTCTTCGGTGGCAGAAAAATCCTGTCCGGCCGTACCCAATCCCGAAAGATCAATTCCTCCAAGAGAGGATGGACCGGAAAAACTGCGTTGCTTAACGGAGCTTTCAAAGAGCCCAGAGAGGATACCGGAGGGACCTGAGGCTCTGGCAATGGTAAACTAAATGCCGAGCGGACCATGTCCGTCAAAGACTGCACCCACAGTCTCTCTGTCTGGGAGTCTGAAAATGGTTCCTCAGAGGTAGATCCCTCAATCCCTGAACCCTCTTGGTTCATGTCTAGTTGATCCTCCTGCGATTCCAATTCCTCCGGAGAGAGAATCTCAGCATCTGAGGATACACCTCTTGGTGATGGGGATCTAACCCGTTTCTTGCCAGGAATAGCTCTAGCGATCAATGCTGCTATTCTCTCTTCTAGCCCCCCTAGGGATACAGCTAGCATCTCCTCTGTGATAAACACAGGGCTGGGCTGATCTGGGCCAGCCTCCGCACCAGACCCCCCTAATGGCTCATCCAAGGCGACCTTTATGGGAATAAGTTGCGGGGAAAGTATCGGCATATCATCAGAATCAGAGGGGGAACCCCTTTGTTTTTTGGTCTTTTTTGTACCCTTTGACCCCGAACCTTTGGAAGCCATAATACAAAATCGAGGGACTCCGCCAACAACAACAGACTGTAGTGGCCAGGAGTACAAAACTAGAGCTTAGGGGACAATAGATCACTAATGCCCAAAAACTGATGGGGCCCCGTATGTGTTTTTTTTTTTTTTAATATATATAAGTCTCTTTCCTTTTTTTTTGTTTTTTTTTTTCAAACATACAGTGACCCCAAACTTAGTTTGCCAGCCTCCAACCTGCTGCAAAAAGGGGAATTTCTTGGCTTAACAAAAAGGCATTGGAACAAAGTCCAGCATGTACTACCCCTCTTCCGCCACCGGGAGTCACTGTTCTGCCGCTCTGCGTCCTCTCCCTTTGAGATCAGCCTCAGACTGAGCACTGACAATGCCTGCTGATCTATAACAGCACAAGGCGCGCCCCTGTATGACGCTGCAGGCACGCCCCCCCCCCCGCCCTCCTTACCGAACGGCGCGAAAAACGTCTATAAGACGTGCGCGCGCGCGTATGCCGGAGCAGGAGGAACATGGAGGAGCCGCGCTGCTGGAGACCCAGGACTGCAGTATCAGGCGGCAGATTCAAACCCCCGGCCAGGTAGGACTCTCCAAAAGGCCCCATAGGGATCCTTACCAGTCCTAGGAAGAAAGCAGCAGGTAGCTAGCAACACCATTCTTAGACAGGGGAACCTAGTGATGGGGGAAATGGGATCATCCTGTCTTTCTCAGACATAGTGAGCAAGGTTGCCAATGCAGAGCATACTTAGGCTACCCCCCTTTTAGGTTCCCCCGGAGAGCCTGCTGTCGAACCAAGTCCCGCAGGCTCCCCTCTTACCTGCTCCATGCTGCAGGATGTTTGTCTAGCAAAACGATCCAATCTTCTCCCATCTCCGTGGGTAGCGTAGTAGACCTTCAGGCCCTGGGGTCCTATGAAGGTACCCACTGTCCTGGACCTATATAGCACCCTGGCAAACAGGAACTTATGGTCTTTATGAACTCCAAGTCCTGGGCCCAGGGTCCAGCCCTCCAAAGAGGAGCATTATAGGCAATACCCCACGGTTTGGGGCCCGGGTACTGTCCACTTTGGCACTGAGGCTCCTTGGACAGATCCGGTTAGCCCGCCCTTAATCCCAAGGATGTGGAGCAAAGCTATTCCGTGACCAACACCTAAGACACTGGCGAAAAAACTGAGGGACTCCCTCTAGGGGAGGGGGTTATATAGGGAGGGGACTTCCTGTTTGAGATTGCCAGTGTCCACACCTGAAGGTACTCCATATAACCCATATAGTAATGAATATGCCGCTCTGTGTCCCGTGATGTACGAGAAAGAAAAAGCCATTTGGTTGCATATTTAAGTCTCGTTGACATCTGCAGGAAGATATACAACACTACAGCAAAAAGTGCAGCGCAACCTTATAACATTAAATATGTGTCATACATGTACCTCTCACAAAATGGTGCAAAACATAAAAAGCAATAAAATAAAAAACATCCCAACCTCCCAATTGTGTCCCCCCACTTTCACAGGAAAGGTGCACACTTCTTGCTTCCAATCACCAAGCGTAGTGACAGTATTGGCATCTGCGGCTCGGCCGCCTGTAAGCATTACGGGATTTCTTGCTGATGAAGCCCAGATCCCAGGTGCAACACGTGCAGGGGGTGGAGCTGCAGATGCTGATGCAGTCATCATGTGAGAGACTGGTACAGTGTGGAATGCTGGCTGTGCATTGAGTGCTATCTAAAAAACACTCATGTGCTGCTTCTATTTAAGTGTGTTCACTCTATCTGGTAAAAAAAAAAAAAAAAAACACAAACAGCACTTATTATTAATATTATAGAGGATTTTTAAAGCGCCAACAGTTTGCGCGTTACTTTACAAAATGAAGGCAGACATTACAGTTACAATACAATTTGGTATCGGAGGAATTAGAGCGCCCTGCTCGTTAGCGCTTACAAGCCAAGAACTTTTAGCCCTTTTCTGTTTTTTTGTGGCAAATTTGGTGGATACTTCCTTGGGGTGGAGTCGGATAAAAGCCATGTAATGAGTCGCTGGATGGTGATTCTTAATGGGGGACACATACTGTATTTGGTCCTAGGAGACACATGCTTGATCCGACCTCAAAATTATCATAGATAGGGGTCAAATCATTGAGGTGCGCAGTTAATTTTGATCATGTGGTGGAGAGTACAGGTGGTCAATGGAGATTGGAATCAATAAGTGTGTATCTTTCCTGTGGAAGTGGGGGAGACACAATTGGGACGTTGGGACTGTTTTTGTTTATGATTATTTTTTTTCACTTTTTGCTGATGAGGTTTTGCACCATTTTTTGAGATGTTGTTAATGTATGACACATATTAAATGTTAAAAGGTTGCGCTGCACTTTGTGGAGTTATATTTAAGATTAGGGAACAGGGGCATTGCATACATTTGCATGGAAGTTGGGGTACAGCCCCATACAATGTGTTGCAAGCCTACCAGATTTAGAATTACAGACCATCACCCAAAATTTACTGGCACAGTTTTTGCTGGCATTACCAAAAGTTACAAAATTACAGTTTTATGGGAAATTTCTATATTTAGGCTACAAACAAGAATAAGCAATTCGCAATATAATTGAAGGTAAAAATATTAAGGCAAAAAAACATATTTCTCATTTTATTTTTGATATAGTAAGTAGTTCAGGGACAGGACTCAGGAGGGCAAGAAATTTAAATGGGCAGGCACACACACGCACACGATATTGACTCTCACAGTGACACTGACAGCAGTGTGCAACAGCACAGATGACAATGACACCTCACCGACACGGCATGTCCCCTCCTAAGTGACAGTCCAAACACCACCGACTGTCCTGCTACCGGCTTACCTTCTTACCTTGTTCCTGTCCCACAGACCCGCACACAAGGCACCAGCTGCTCTGCTCCCTTTGCACCATGACATCACACAACACGCTCAGGCACCACCTCCATCAAACATGCCCCCCTGCTTGAACACGCTGTAGCAGGCACTCTACAGTGTGTGCATGTGCAGTTCTGATCCAGGCGTCTCAGCCACATTTTTAACTGGCTTATTTACACTTGCTTCAGGTTCAACAAGGCTTCGAGCAGGCTTTAAAGCTCTCAGAGCGCTAGTCAAAACTCCTGTCACTTAATTAAAATGGTTCGCATACAGTAATGTTTACACCTGCTTTTTATTTGCTTTGGCTTTGTTTCAAACATTATACCCCATGTAGCTTCAGTGGTGCTTCAAAGCGTCTTCAAATCCTCCATAGAAGTCTATGGCAAAGCTTGCTCGAAGCCCCAAGCAAAAGCATGTGTAAACATGACTGTAAGCTAACCATTTTATTTAGGGACAGGAGCTTTGACGTGCGGTCAGAGAGCTTTAACTGCTTTCAGCCCGCTGCTATACGTCCGCAGAATGGTTCAGGTGCACAAAAGGGAGTACCCGTACATCCCTTAATAATTCCCTTGATAACGGGCGCGTGCACGCCTGCTGTGGGAGCATGCCCGCGGGTCCTGATGTCTGCCGGTGGCCTTCGATCGTGGTGAGGAGAGGCAGAATGGGGAAATGCCTATGTAAACAAGGCATTAGCCTGTTTGCCTAGTGACATGACAGGTCATCGGGAACAGTGATCTCTGTCATGTCAGTGGTAGCCCATCCCCCCTACAGTTAGAACACATTTAACCCCCTTGATTGCCCCCTAGTGTTTAACCCCTTCCCTGCCAGTGACATACAGGATCAGTGGCTATTTTTAGCTCTGATCACTGTATAATTGCCAATGGTGTCAAAAGTGTACAATCTGTCCGCCGTCATTGTGATTTTTTTTTTTTTACCAAAAATATGTAGAATAATTCATATTGGTCTAAACTGAGGAAGAAATTATTATTTTTTATATATTTTTGGGGGATTTTTATTATAGAAAAAAGTTAAAAAATATATATTTTTTTTCAAAATTGTCAGTCTTTTTGTTTATAGAGCAAAAATTAAAAAAAGAAGAAAGACAGTGGTGATCAAATACCACCAAACGAAAGCTCTACTTGTGGGGAAAAAAAAAGGACATCAAATTTGTTTGGGGACAACGTTGCACGACCGTGCAATTGTCAGTTAAAACAACACAGTGGCGAATCGCAAAAAAAATGCTCTGGTCATTAACCCCCGGTACTTTTTGCGATTCGGCACTGCGTCGCTTTAACTGACAATTGCACGGTCGTGCAACGTGGCTCACAAACAAAATTGGCGTCCTTTTTTTCCCACAAATAGAGCTTTCTTTTGGTGGCATTTGATCACCTCTGTGGTTTTTATTTTTTGCGCTATAAACAAAAATATAGCGTCAATTTTGAAAAAAATGAATATTTTTTACTTTTTGCTATAATAAATATCCCCCAAAAATATATAAAAAAAACTATTTTTTCCTCAGTTTAGGCAGATACGTATTCTTCTACATATTTTTCGTAAAAAATAAATAAAAAAAAAATAAAAATAAAAAATCGCAATAAACGTTTATTGATTGGTTTGCGCAAAAGTTATAGCATTTACAAAATAGGGGGTAGTTTTATGGCATTTTTATAAATATTTTTTTTTTACTAGTAATGGCGGCGATCAGCGATTTTTTTTCAGTACTGCGACATTATGGCGGACACATCGGACACTTTTGACACATTTTTGGGACCATTGGCATCTTTATAGCGATCAGTGCTATAAAAAATGAATTGGATTACTATAAAAATGCCACTGGCAGGGAAGGGGTTAACACTAGGGGGAGGGGTTAAGTATGTTCCCTGGGTGTGTTCCAACTGTAAAGGGGGTGGCCTCACTAGGGGAAATGACTGATCGCTGTTCATACATTGTATTAACAGATGGTCAGGCATTTCTCCCCTGACAGGACCGGGAACTGTGCATTTACACACACAGCTCCTGATCCTCGCTCTGTAACGAGCAATCGCGGGTGCCCGGCGGCGATCGCGCCCGCCGAACACGTGCATGGGAGTCAGGCCCATAGTGGCCGCTTCGATAGCCGACGTAGAGCTACAGGCTCTTGCGCAGGGCAGCCGACCTGCCGCCGTAGGACTGCGGCGGCTGGTCGGCAAGTAGTTAAGGGGGTACAACTTTCCGGGGCTGAAGTGGTTAACAAGGCATGTCCGAAACCATGTTTTGAAGCAAGTGTAAAATAGCCCTTACTGTCAGGAGAAAAGTGCTGCCAGTGAAAACACAGATAGTTGGACACACTGATTATTGCAAACGCTAGTTCTCTGGCTGTCTCAGGCCTCCAACTCACTGACCCATAAAAAAATATATGCAGTAAAAAAAATTAGAACTTTTGATCTTTGTACTAGTTCTAGGCTAGTGATATGCAAAAGTACTGAAGGTATGAATCAGGGTCAGACTTCATATTAAAACCAAAACAGATGAAGAAAAAAAAAAAAAAAAATTCTTTAGGCTAATATATTAAAAATGTATACCAAAGTAAAAAAAAAAAAAAAAAAAAAAAAAAACACTGATGTGTAGTAACCTCTCTCAGACCGTTACCTTGTCGAAGAAGAACATTATAATAAGCATACAATTTTTACATTCCGCTGACCAACATTTTCAGAATGTATGTATTTATTCTTACATCATTGCTTTTTGTTCCAGGCCCACATTTTGTACAAGTTTCATCTCCAAACGGTAAGTTTGATTGCAGGTAAGTGTTAGCTGGGCATGAGATGCACTTGTTGGTCTTCTTGTCAATGTAATGCCCAGGGGGACAAGAGATGCACAGGGAATCCTTGTCCTGGGCACATGGCCGACACCACGATGCAACGCCATCCTTAGCATTAGTAACATTTATGGAATATATTTTTGCAATATCTGCAGTATATTTCCGACCCTAAATAGATAAAACACAAAATGTTAGTAGTCATACATTACTACAGAAATCATATACTATATATCAAATGGTTTTAACATGTGATGCTCGATTTAAATGTATGTACTGTGATTGCACTATATTTCAGGTATTGTGATTAACAGCTGGATATAAAATATGCTATAAAAGCTTCATACTGGGTAGAGAATACATTTTTCAATATACCACATCATCATTAAAAAGCAATAATATTTTTATTTTTTTTTTCCTTAAAAAGGATGTTTGACACATATGGTAACAAACATAAGTACAGGCAAAAACAGAAAATTAAAAACAGACATTCCACGGAACATTGGAACAGTGTAAGTCAAACCAATATATCCCTCCCGCATTCCATTAAACTAACAGCGTTTAAACAATCAGTTAACCCGGCTTTAACATATCTCTCCCCGAAAAACCATGACAAAGGGTCTGCTACAGACATCCGTGACTAAACGAGCAGTCTTTCCAACACCAGTTCTAGTGGGGCCAACCCTGGGGTGTTCAACCAAGGGGCCCACATGAGCTCAAATTTCCCCCGCCCGCCCCTGTGTTGGTATATATATTCCTCCAAGCGCAGTGTAGCACCCATCTGTGTTATCCATTCACTAAGCTTAGGAGGCTCAACCGCCTTCCAATGATGGAGAATGAGTTTCCAGGCTTGGAAGAGGGACCTACCAATGGCCTGTTTGGAATTGTCTTCCACCAGTATATCTATCGTCCAGGACGCCTTGGGGCACCTCCACATCAGGTGAATTAGGTCACCATGATCCCGTGCACACCTGGGGCAAGCATCATCCCTACCGAGGCCCATCTTGCGGGCGTGTAATGTACCCGTAGCAGAATAAACAGTTGTGATAAACGTTGTGCAGTATTAAGTGAACACCCCTGTACCGCCTGCAAAGCTCCCTCCCACTGGTCCTCCTCAAATGCCCCCACGTCCCTCTCCCAGGCAGATAATACTCTTGCAGGAAAGCCCAGCAGGAATGAGGAGAGCAACATGGAGTACGCTCTGGAGATATACCCCTAAAACAAGTTACTTCAGTCATGTAATGAAGAATTGGGGCAGGGGAGAGAATCCAAGGGTTATTGCCTGCCTGAGCCCTGACCGCATGACAGGTAGTGAAAATACATGTACTGGGGGAGCCCAAACCTCTCCTGTAGCTCCACAAATGCAAGCAACCGGCCACCCGAAAAAATATGAACCAAATGGGTCACTCCGAACCTCCTCCAGTGTTCCGCACAAGTCAGCTGAAGCAAATAACCCATAATACTGATTATTCCATATTGGGCTATGTCCCGTAAAACCTTCAACATCTTGTACCTAACGCGTTTTGTTCCAGATTTTTTGAATCAAAGCATAGGTGGGAAAGAGCTTGTTCGACTTGGCAAAATGTAACGCTTCCAGACCTGTGACCACTGCATCTGCGCCTGAGGTGTGTTGTAGCTGGGCAGTCACCGGATCCTCTCTGGCCCCCCCTGTCTCCTTTCCCCTGGGCACTGTCCGATTAATATGCTGTAATTGGGCGGCAAGATAATAAAGCCATGGATTAGGGAGAGCCAGTCCCCCCCATCTCCTTAGGCTTTTGTAGTTGCTCAAGTTTAATTCTAGGGGACTTGTTAAGCCAGATAAAAGCCCGGAATAGGGAATTGATAATCCTAAAGAACTTCAATGGGATCACCTTAGGGGTATTATGGAGAACATCTTTTTAATGAGGTTTACTCTGCCCACTAAAGACATCTTCAGGTTTGACCATAAGAAGAAAAAGACGCCGCTCAAGACAGGAGCTCCCCAGTGGTAGTTACGATCCAAAAACCCAGTGGGTGGGGGCAATGCACAAGGCAATAACAAAGAAAAGAAGGAGATGGACAGCCGCACTCCAACACGATACCAAAAATGTAAAAAATGGTGCCTTTAATACCAGTAAAAAAAATGACACTCCACAGCAATAAAAAAGCAAACAGTGGGGTAACATTGCTGATGCGTTTCACATCAATAACTGGTGCTTAGTCATAGTTCAGCTTTGACCATATTTTGAATCTGGCACAACAAGGGGGAGAGATTCAGGAGAGATTCAGGACTGTATAATCCTGGGGTTGTCCTGCTTTGTGTTGGAGATGTGGTGCGGCAGATGGTAGTTACCTCCACATTTGGTGGGATTGTCAGTCCATTCAGCCCCTCTGGTCGCAGGTTTTTGCCATATACAGTAGTTTATACGACCGGCCTTTGACGCCATCCCCGGAGATAGCTTTATTATTTATGCTGCCTGGCTCCATAGCCTCCCAGAAATGCACGCTGTTGCGTTTGTTCCTGTCGGCCGCTAGGCAGCTTATCCCTAGGTTTTGGAAAACTACCACCACCACCCCCCCCCCCCCCCCTTTGGCTTTGTGGGTATCCACGGTCAATGATATTATGCGCATGGAAGAGATGACACCTTTGACAAATTCAAGACCCTCTGACTGCTCTGGATTAACTACTCTGCCTCAGATTCCCTGAAAACTTTATTGATACCTCTAAATTAATCCGACTCCTTAATATGATTTAATCATGTAGGTTTGACTTGTCGTGGTCTGCTCGGTCCCTTCTTTCTGTGTCTTCTCTGTCTTCTTTCCTTTCTTCTGCTATTCTATATTGCTCTCTTTCTCCCCCCTTTTTTTTCCTTCTTTGCTTTACTTTCTCTTTGATAAACATCTTGGTTGACCAAGTCAAGTGCTGTGATATGTAATTTAGCTAAGCCCTCACGGTCCCTTCTATGGAATGGCACTGTATGCTCCCCGTAGGCGGTGGAGCCTCTGAGTTTTTGTTGATAACGTAGCATGCTGAGGGTTGCTGATGGGATTTCTATTGTATTCTCCTGTCACACGGACACTTGACGCTGTTTGTACTGTTGTTATTTTGTCAAACAGAATAAAACATATATTTGACTCTAATTCCGGGGTTGTGGGGTGACCCAGATGCCCAAGTACTTAAACTTCACTAAAGTGGGGATGTTCTGTAACAAGGGAGTCCAGCCGCATGATAACCGATTTGGTCCAGTTAATAATCAGGCCAAAGTACGAACCAAACTTTTGAATCAATGCCATGGCCTCCCTTAGGGATCCCGATGTGTCCCCCAGCAGTAACACAGTGTAATCTGAATAGAGCATAATCTTTTCGTGTAGTTGCCCATACTTAAAACCGGTTATTAAAGGGGTCAGAGCACACCATCGCGGCCATAGGTTCTATGGCAATGGCAAATAGAGGCGACAGGGGACATCCCTGCCGGGTTCCTCTGTGTAACAGAATGGGAGAGGACACCCTACCTGCCTCTCTGATGACCGCCGACGGGGAGTTATACAAGAGTTGAACCCATGATTTTTTTTGCTTTCCCATCGGCTTCCTTAACTCCAGCATTACTTGTGACACTACGCCGACCCACCCCAGAGTGGGGGCCATGGGCCATCTTTATATATCTTAGATGATATTTTTACTGAACCCTTGTTAGTGTGGGGATTGAATTTATTTATTTATCCACCCGTTTTTCCGTTTTTTATACTCCTGTTATAATTTCAGGATTTATACTTTTATGTACTGCAATGTCACATATTTGTATATTGCAGAATGTCCAAATGCTTCTTTGAACATTTGTTCCAACCCAACCAATTTACTATATATAAGCGGATTAGTCTGGATTATTCATTCTTCCCCCCCCCCCTTTTCTACATGCATCAGGTATACAGATTCCTGCATTGCATCAGGTTTAAAATATCCAAACAAAAAAACTTCTTCATTTTTTTCATAGTATGCTAGGGGTTTCAGCCATGGAATTTAAGCTCAATTTCTGTGCAAATACATTTGTCAAACTGTACCATTAGCCATCCGTGCGCTACTATTATACTATATTCAATAAACACAACAGTTTAGATTTTTGTCATTCCAGTACACTTTGTACCTATGGATTAGACCACTTTCTGTTCCTTTGTTCCGGGCTGTCCCCGCCTCGCCCTAGATGGGTGGGGTCCCTCCCCCTAGGGTCTCCCGGCAGTGGGGTGAAGGGTTGACTTGGTCCCCTCCTTTCTCGCCTCGGCTTTGTATTGGGGGATCCTCCCTCATGCGCCGATGCGAGCCCCACTGCCGGCGGCGTCCCTTGATCCTCCCTGGACGTCGAGCTGGTGCGCGCAGACGTCCACCCCGTCACGCGTACACGTCATGACGTCACGCAATTTGCGGCAGAGAGGACGACCATTGTCGGGGCTTCCTAGCCTTCCGGGACGCCGGGGGGGCCTCACGCGGTCTCCATCTGGGGACCGCAACGCTGCCCCTCCTGATGGATGGGAGGAGCCGCAAGCCTGTTTCGTTTCACCCTGATTGCCACCCAGGGCACTATATATGGTTGGCCTTGGGGGAATACACACTAATCCCCTACAGACCTGGTTGGATGTTATTGCATCCATACCGTCTCGGCATTCCGCTCATGCCTGTCCTGCAAATCTTTGCTGTCAGGCTCTCAACGACCCACTACTTATACCTATTTCAAACATACCAGCACATCAGGTAACTATCCGCCCTTTTAGTATATAACTACCAACATATTACTAATATTATTTACTTCATTATTGTTTGCACATGTATATATTTTATGTATATCATACAATTCTTATTCACCTTCAACTGGGAACACTTAATTGCTCCTACACATTCACTCCTTTGATTCATTTTCACTTCCACATTTGTTTTCACAATTTGAACCATCATCTGCTCTCTTTACTTGCAGTCTGCTATTTACTTTCTTATCGCACTATCACTACCATCACACACTTCACCTATCACATCTATGCACTTTTGTAAGCTTTATTTCACAGACTCATCCCCATTCAACCAATTTTCGATTACACTCATATTATCCCACCCCTGCACTTTCTCTCAGGAATGCCCTGTACAACATCTCATATATATTGGTAATACATCGGTTTGCCTTTGCCCTTTACCCTCCAGATATGCACACATAATTAGCAATCCTTTTGTTTGGTTTGCCTATATTTTCTACCCAATTATACAAATGTGGCCTTCACTGGGTGTTTCCTTTCAGGCGATGGCTCCTCCCCCACCGATGGGGCGTTATGTCCGAGGCCCCCTGTAGACCCTTCCTGGTTGGACCTCCCACTCTCGGGTGTGTGGGGGATTTCCCGAGTTCCTTCGGAGCATTTAGTGGCTTTCCAAGTTTTCCATTCCATGGGTAGCGGTAATTATACTCCTTGTCATAATCTTTTGGACATACACCGATATGCTTTTTTACTCTTTTACTTATTCATACCTCTATGATATATTTTGTAGAGACAATCATCCCCCTGAGGAGACCCCACAGGTCGAAACGCGTCGGGAATCAACATTGTACATTGATATGTAACATTTAATGAACGGGGATCAACATTGTACATTGATATGTAACATTTAATGAACATGTAATGAATTATGATATGCAATGATTTTATCGTATGTACCATGGAATGCTATATTTATATATTTTGCCATTATATTGTTTTTACTTATATATTGTCACCCAGATTCAGTACCATACTTAGTCTCTTTCTGAGCTAATAAACATTATTTTTTATACCAATACCAGTATCTCACTGCTTTGACAATGCTGCCTAAAAGTCCCACTTACGGGGAAACCTTTTCATTATCCATGATTGAAACACAGGCCCAAATCCAAATTTAGTCAGCGTTGCCAATAAATATCAAATTCTTTGTGTGCATCAAGCGAGAGTAATGCCCTATCCCCCAAATTGTCTGCAGGTGACTGTATGTTGAGGAAAAGTCTCCGGAGGTTAATGGCAGTGGATCTCTCCGGTATAAAACCAGATTGATCCGGGTGAATAATGGACACTATCACTTTGTTAAGTCTCATAGCCAGGACTTTGGCAAGAATTTTAATGACATTCTGAAGGAGCGAGATCGGCCTATATGAGCCCGGATCTAACGGGTCCTTTCCCGGTTTAAGTAATAAGACTATGCTCGCCCGTCTCAAAGTCAGGGAGTTGCTGTGAGACCCTGGCCGCGTTCAAAGTGCGAAGCAGTTTTGGCAAGATTACATCCCCATACTGCTTGTACACTTCAATTGAAATGCCATCATCCCCGGGCGCCTTGGAGTTAGTAAAGGAGCTGGAAGCAATAACCAGCTCCTCTAAAGTGATGGGAGCCTCGAAAATCTCCGCCTGGGACTCTGTCAAACATGGTAGCTCTATCCCCTGCAGAAAATCCCGAACCTCCTCCACTGTATGGGTCTGCTTTGAGCCATAGAGTTCTGAGTAGAAGTCCACCAGTACCTCCATCACCAAATCTGGGTCATTCACAACCCTTCCCATTCCATTGCGCATGGTGCCAATAGACGGAGATGATTCCTGCGAATGGACAATTTTGGCCAGGAGTTTTCCTGTCTGCTCTCCCTCCTCATAGAAGGCCAATTTATTAAAAAAAACGTTTTTGTCCGCAGTAGAAGCATCAATTCTGGTAAGTGCAGCCTGAGCTGCTATCCACGCCTCCCGAGAGCCCTCCCCTGCGTTGGCAATGTACTCCACCTCTAAGCGTTTAACCATCAGTACGGCCTGGTCTCTATGGGCAGATGTATTGTGTTTGATGGCATTTACTTCAGATATGAATACCCCCCTCAAGAAGGCCTTAAAGCATTCCAAGCGGTAGCCAAATCGGGGTAATCTGCATGTCTTTGCCAATTGGCTACTATTTACCCTTTAATTTTAGTATGGGATGGAAAGAGGTTCAACCAGAAGGCATTTAATTTTCATGGCGCTCTTGGTAGGTGAGACTCTGGCCTGACCCTCAAGTGCAGCAATAGGGGAGAGTGATCTGAGATACTTCTAGGAAGGTACTGTACTTTCTCAATGTATTGTGATGCCGATACTGAACATAAGCTTAAATCAATTCTCGATAGGGACATGTGCATTTTGGAAAAGCAGGAGAACTGCCTCTCTAGGGGGTTCCTATTTCTCCAGGGATCCATCCACCCCACTTCCTCCAGAAATCTAGCTAAGGCTGGCCTTGCTCTCACCAGGCCACCTGACGGGGGTGGATGTCTATCCAGATCAGGGTCAACTATTCCATTGAGGTCCCCCACCCATACTAAAGGTATTTCTGAATTGCTGAGCTGGAATGCCAGGAGGTTGCACAATATCAGGGAGTTGAATGGAGGCGGTACATATACTGCCACCAGAATCAACGTCAATTGATGCAGTCTGCACAGTAGAAACACAAATCTGCCCTCCTGATCTACCCTAGAGTCAAGCAATTGAAAGTCCAGGGATCAGTGTATCAAGACACTCACCCTCCGGCAATAGGATGTGTGAGTGGAATGATACGCGCAGCCCGCCCAGGCAAATTCCACCCAAAATATAGTCTCCGAAGTCAAATGCGTCTCCTGGAGGACACACACTGCCGGTAGGTGTTTTCTAAGTGAAGTGAATACCATGGTACGCTTGAGTGGATCACCCAAGCCCCGCACGTTCCACGAAACCAATGTAGTACACGCCATTAGGGCACATTAGCAAAATGAGAGCTATACTGTAATTGTGCGGATAGCCATCTCAGATCAACATATACAATCCCAGATCTCCAGCACACATCCGTCCCTCCCTCTCAAATATGCATAAAGCAATAATATTTTAATTGTTATCCTTGTTATATTACATCCAACTTTCGCTCAAACTCATTCGTATGGATGACAGAAAAATGGCCTATGATAATTAGCTGGTGAGTTGACAAACATTATGGAGATATATAGGACACTTGCAAGCTGGTGTCGTTCACAATTAGCAAGTCTATTCATTGATCTTCACTTTCTTCCAGAGGTATTAATATGTATTTTTATAGGGTGTGACTCCCGAAGTGACTCCTTAGACGCTTAGAGCATGTGGATATACATAACTACACCCAGTAATAATTATCCCCTTTAGATGTGTAATCCATTGAATTTGGGAACGACTTACATTTTCTTTTGTTCCTTGTAACTTTTATAATTGTTGTTACTGTGTGTTACTCTAAGATAACATGAGTAACTTGGATGGATGCCAAGAATAAAGCCACTTATGCATATTCACAGGAGTTACATAATTACTGGCCACCCTATAGCAGAAGAGGAGCAATGGGGGAATCAGCAGAAACAGGAGAAGAGATGGTGGCTACTATCATAGCACAGAAGACTGATGCCACATATACACGATTGGAATTTCCAACAACAAAATGTTCGATGTGAGCTTTTGGTCAAATATTCTGACTGTGTATGCTTCATCGGACATTTTCTGTCGGAATTTCCGACAACAAATATTTAAGAACCGATTCTCTATTTTTCCGCTGACAAAAGTTCCTGTCAGAAATTTTATGATCGTCTGTATGCAAGTCCTACGCATGCTCTGAATCATTTAACTTCATTTTTCTTGGCTCGTCATAGTGTTGTACGTGACCGCGTACTTGGCGATCAGAATTTCCGACAACATTTGTGTGACGCTATGTAAGCAACATAAGTTTGAGCCAACATTCCGTCGGAAAAAAATCCATGGTTTTGTTGTCGGAATGTACAATCATGTGTACGCCGCATTAGAGACTACAGCTCACTTAAACGCTTGCTGACCGCCCACCGCAGTTTTACTGCGGCAGGTTGACTCGGCTGTGCAAAATCACAATGTTGCACTGTGGCCACTAGGGGCGCACGCCCCCTGCTTGCTCCCGGTGCCAATGCGAGTGCCCCGGCAAGCGCGATCACCGCCGGGCACCCGGGATCACTCATGACAGAGCGAGAACCGGGAGCTGTGTGTGTAAACATTTTTACAGTAATCAATGTATTTTTATAGCACTGATCGCTGTAAAAATGCCAATGGTCCCAAAAATTGGTCAAAAGTGTCCGATGTGTCCGCCATAAGGTTGCAGTACCGATAAAAATTGCAGATCGCAATAGAAAAAAATATTAAGAATGCCATAAAACTATCCCCTATTTTGTAGTTGCTATAACTTGTGCGCAAACCAATCAAACGTTTTTTGCGATTTTTTTAACAAACATATGTAGAAGAATACGTATCGGCCTAAACTGGGGAAAAAAATGTTTTTTTATACATTTTTTATAGCAAAAAGTAAAAGCCACGTCGCACGACCGCGCAATTTTCAGTTAAAGTACTGAATCGCAAAAAGTGGTCTTGGCCAGCCAAATGGTCTGGGGCTGAAGTGGTTAATGTGGACCTGTGGGGGGAGTTTTTTTTTTTTAAAGCTTTAGTTATCACTGCTCTGGTTTTTCTCCTTTAATAACATGTTATTGCTTAGTGAGGCAATTCATCACTGTAATCTGCCGGCTGCAATATGTATGAGCTGGCTGTCCAAAACACAGTGGCAACAAAGAAACCTATGCATTGCAACATGTGTTTTGGGGTGTCCATAGGGAATCAGAGCTGTCCTGCAGGCTCCTGGGAGGTGCCTTCCATTGCAAGGTAAGGGAAACTAAAATGTATACAAAAGGTAAACAAATTTGACAACAGATTTACAATCCATGGTATTATAATGTGGTAACAATGCAGTACAGTAGAATATACAAAAGAAGACCTACAGATGAATTACTCTTTTTTACTTACCACATCTGAATCAACACTTGTCCTTTGGAATGCCCATGTAAAAGTGGTATTAGCATTTTTCTCCAAACGATACGAATAGGACTGTTTTTCCGTAGAACCCGTCCAGCTTTCTACCAACGAGGTCATTTCTGAATTTACAGCCTGAAATCAATCATGCAAAAACGTATATGAAAATAACTATATAATAGGTAAATAATACAAAAGTAACAGATAGCAATTCACCAATTTGAACAAGCATGTAAACATAACTGAATTATTTCAGATGTTATTGAGGTTTTGAACACCAGCTGAGGAGGAGCCTGGAGGAAGTTGCCCCGGCTCAATATGGGCTGCTATATTTAATGTCTAACAGGACTGCCTGGCACAATTACCACCATGTTGGTGTGCCTGCAGGGCCATGGGCTACACAATTCACATGGGACAGCAGTAATGTTCAGAGGGTGCAGTCCAACAGACTCAGATAGCTACCTTTAAAGAGCAACAGTCTGAAAGTAAACAGCTTTCGCTGTACTCTCACTGCAAATGCATAATGCTCTGTGAATCCGGTCTCATCGGTGTATTAAAAAAGTTTAATTGTGAAATAATTTTTACAATTAGGAAAAAAAAGTAGACCAAATATTATATACAGATAATAAAAGAAGAGATTAATATACCATTAGTTTGTGACTAAATATGCCAATACTTACCATCATGAAAAAGAGCTGGCAACTGATAATACATTTAAGATCAAACACAAATGAAATATGGGCCACTTCATTATTACTGTCAGGTGTTACAATACTGGGAGAGCTGTAATAAAAAGTTAAAGCAATTAGACATTTAGTCAATTAACTATTACGCTGCTATATTTAAATGCTGCTAGGATTATTACCTGAAGCTAGGTATGTTCAATCTAAGTACCATGTAATCATTATCTGAAGATGCAGCAGAAGTGTAAATATATTCTCCAGCAACTTCCCACCCTGGAAAATAGGTAAATGGAAATTAGAAACAAAAAACTTTTAGAGTCATAATTGCCGCTACTCTGGGAGTGGGGCGTCTGGCTGCCCTGCCCCCCTCTAGTTTAAGGGGGAAGCCTGTCCACGTGGACCGAATGTCCGGGTCAGGCCAGGATGGGCGGGGTGCCCCGACATTTGCACATTACCAATGGCGGTTCTCCCCGGCGAAATGTGATGGTTGTCTATACTAAAATACCCCACTGGTGCTCCCCTCCCCTTTAGTACCCTCCCCTTTCCCCCCCATTTCCACTTGCCCTCTATTCCTCCCCTGGCCTCTTACCCTTTCCCTTCCTCCCCGATTGTTGTGGCTTTGTTGTGAAGTCATACGGTTTTTGTCTTTTAATTTGAAAAAGAAAGATTATACAAAAAAGAAACAAAAAAAAAAAACTTTTAGAGAGTGTTTTTTTTTTTTAAATATTTGTAGAAAGGTACTATGAGAATAGCCCTCAGTGATAAAATGGCTGCATAAAAAAAGGTAAAGGTGGTCATACGCACAAACAGTCTCATGTCTATATTCGATGACAAGAGGAATGTCATTAAAATTCAATGCTTTTAAAAGTAGTTTTAAACCCTTTCATATACCCAGTGATGTGACTGGCCTCAAGTGATATAAAGAGATAAAAACCAATCCTTCTACATACGTTGTACCCGTTTAACTGCAGCCCTCTCTCCTCTTCAGCCAAAGTCCAGAATTTATACAACTTTTCTGAGCTTCCAGAAATCTGGGGGCGGAAGGCCTCCTCACAAAGCACACAGAGAAACAGAGATGAGGCAGTTAATCTCAGGCTGTGTGCTAGAGCTCCCTCTTCCGTCACCTTTTTACCTCTTGGTGTAAGGAAAACTTGGCAGAAATGACTAAATGCCGATAGCAGAGGAACAAGGCAGAAAACAGAAATGACACTCAATGCTCTGGATTGAGACAAGTCACTCACTATAGAAGGATTTGCTTTGTTCATATTTAATATCCGAGGTTTACAACCACTTTAAAGTGGTTGTAAACCCATTTTAACAACTTTATGCTACAGGTAAGCCTATATTAAGGCTTACCTGTAGCTACCCTGGATATCTCCTAAACCTGCACGGTTAAGGAGATATCCCCATGTATGCATGTGCCGAAGTGATCGGCGCATTGAAGCAATGGCACATCGTGCCATCGCTTCAGTTGGATGTGCAGTTACCAACGGCTCCCGCGCAGGAGTGACGTCATCGCGGGTCTGGCCAATCACAGCTCCAGAGCCGCGATACCCGGAAGTAAGCTCCAGGAGATTTGTCGGCGGCTGGAGGACGGCTGCGGGGGCTTCGATCTAAGGTAATACATAATGAGCTAGCTCATTAGAGCTTTGTCTTGTATGTTTTTTTTTTTTAAGGGTTTACAACCACTTTAACCACTTCCGGGACCACCCAATGTCATTATACAGGATGTCTTCAAAGTGAAATACCGTTATGGCAGCAGCTATCTACCATAACCCCGGAATCCTTTTCTTCAGTGGGCAGTCCTCTACAATATAAAAATGGTCTCTGCAGCAGATACGCTGCAAGATCACCTTTTTTGCCGGCGGGAGAGGGGCCCCCCCATCCGCTTACCGGAGCCACCGGCAGCGGCGGAGGCGATCCGGTCCTTTTCCTTGCTGGGGAAAATGGCCGATGGGGACGATGGCCCCCACCCATCTCCATATCACTGCATGGCAGAAGAGACGACAAATTGTCACTTCCGCCCATACGTCTTAAAAGGGCCATTTTTTGTTGTCAATTTTTTTTATTATAAAAATGCAATAAAAATAAATAAAAAATTAAGTAAAAATATGAGATCCAAGGTCTTTTTGACCCCAGATCTCATATTTAAGAGGACCTGTCATGCTTTTTTCTATTAAAAAATATATATGTACACACTAAAGTTTATAACACTAATGTATATAACACCGCGCTACCCAATAAAACATAAAAAGAGCTGCTAACCACTACAGAATTGGATTAATTCAGTACAAAAGACAATTGGAGAAAACAAACAAAAAGTGTAGCGCTAAAATTATGTGGAAATTGAAAATATCATACAGTGAAGTATCATGTGGGTTGTGAAAAAGTGACAATTCAAAACAAAAGTAAATATGAATTTAAAATGTGACATTGAAGATCAAACAATAGTTCATAAGTGTGTGGAAAGTGTTCCAATCTGAATATCCAAATAGATGTGACAACAATAGAGAAAGTGTTGATAGTAGATCCACCACCAAGGTAATTGAGGGGGCTTACCAGAGAATATGGACTCAGCTAAGCATACACTTAATGAGTCGCTAAGGCTTGTGTGTTAATAACAGCCAGGTAGTAGACCTCCCAATGGAAAACGAAATTTCAAAGTAGATCAACTCTTCATATGATAGAAGGGGAACCAAGAATTTGTATATGGTGCCAGGATCAGCATACATGGAACGTAGGTTCATTAATAAGATCCAAGGAGCTGTTAAACAGCATCTTGAATGTACCCCCTCCGTCAGTCCTGTGTCTGATTTCCCCTCACTTCCTGGTTTGGCAGTGCCAAACCAGGAAGTGAGGGGAAATCAGACACAGGACTGACGGAGGGGGTACATTCAAGATGCTGTTTAACAGCTCCTTGGATCTTATTAATGAACCTACGTTCCATGTATGCTGATCCTGGCACCATATACAAATTCTTGGTTCCCCTTCTATCATATGAAGAGTTGATCTACTTTGAAATTTCGTTTTCCATTGGGAGGTCTACTACCTGGCTGTTATTAACACACAAGCCTTAGCGACTCATTAAGTGTATGCTTAGCTGAGTCCATATTCTCTGGTAAGCCCCCTCAATTACCTTGGTGGTGGATCTACTATCAACACTTTCTCTATTGTTGTCACATCTATTTGGATATTCAGATTGGAACACTTTCCACACACTTATGAACTATTGTTTGATCTTCAATGTCACATTTTAAATTCATATTTACTTTTGTTTTGAATTGTCACTTTTTCACAACCCACATGATACTTCACTGTATGATATTTTCAATTTCCACATAATTTTAGCGCTACACTTTTTGTTTGTTTTCTCCAATATGCTTGTTTCTATTACAAGGGATGTTTACATCTGTTGTAATAGGAATAAAAGTGACCCAATTATTTTTTTTAAACAGTGTTAAAATCTAAAAAAAAAAAAAAAAAAAAAAGAAGAAAGGAAAAAAAAGTAAAATAAATACGAAAAAAACTTTTTTTTTTTTTAAAGTGCCCCGTCCCGATAAGCTCACGCGCAGAAGCGAATGCATACGTGAGCATCACCCGCATATGAAAATGGTGTCCAACCATATAGCCGCGATCGTCAGAGCGAGAGCAATAATTTTATCCCTAGACCTCCTCTAACTCAAAAACATGCAACCTGTAGAATTTTTTAAACGTCGCCTATGGAGATTTTTAAGGGGAAAAGTTTGACGCCATTCCACAAGCAGATGCAATTTTGAAGCATGACATGTTGGGTAACAATTTACTAGGCGTTACATTATCTTTCACAATATTAAAAAAATTGGGCCAACTTTACTGTTGTCTTATTTTTTCCAAAAAAAAAAGTGCGCTTGTAAGATCGCAAATACGGTGTGACAAAAAGTATTGCAATGACCATCATTTTATTCTCTATGGTGTTAGATTTTTATTTATATAATGTTTGGGGGTTCTAAGTAATTTTCTAGCAAAAATGTGTTCTTAACTTGTAAACACAGAGTCTGAAAAACGGGTCCTTAAGTGGTTAAACAAATATATTTTGTACAGTGGTGCAGAAGTGCCTTTATTTGAATGACTTCCTTGTGTGTTATACCCTGAAGATTGTGTAATGGTTATGCTCTGGAACATTTACGTTTTACTTTCTATGCTCAATAAAACCTTCTTTGTTTGAGAAAAAAACAAAAACAAAAAAAAAATACATTTTGGAGTGAATAGAGTTTCCCAAATGAAAACCACATTCACTGTTAGAACTTTGAGAATTTTTTTTCCCCCATCCTGCTCCTTCTAATTTCCTCGTCACTGTGGTTAAAATGTCAAATTGACTCCACTAACAATAAAAAAAAAAAAAATTGAGCAAACTTTCTTAAAACAAAAACTTTAAAAATTCTACTTGTGTGTGACTAGCTTTGGTATAATGAAACCTTATAGTACAAGCGATGCCAAGTCTTGATGTATTATAAAACAAGACCATTTTGACCAGACATAGGTGCAGGTGCATGTCCCCTGAACACAACAAATTGGGAGCAGAAGCAGCTGTGTGGCCACAGCATTCCAATTGACATGAATGGGACTGCCTGCATGCGGTTTGTACAGAACAGCTCTGCATCCTTTCCAGGTAAAACACGGCTCTCGCAGAGGTGTATGCCCATTCTCCCCTCCATATGAACGAGACCCTAAAATGGATGTACAACATATTTTTTTCCCCCCACAAGAAATCAGTGTGTATCTCAATGGTTCTAAAACTTCTTCTGTCATGCCCCACTTTGAGGCAGTTGAACATTTACCCCATTACCCAAAAATATATGCTTACCAGTGCATTGGCACCTGGATTTCTATTTTGTACTCCATTTCAGAATGTGTACTCCAAGAAGTTTAAAAAAGGTCAAAAAAATTTGTAAAACCCTTTAACCACTTAAGACCCGGACCAATACGCTGGTAAATGACCCAAGGTGTTTTTGCGATTCGGCACTGCGTCGCTTTAACAGACAATTGCGCAGTCGTGCGACGTGGCTCCCAAACAAAATTTGCATCCTTTTCTTCCCACAAATAGAGCTTTCTTTTGGTGGTATTTGATCACCTCTGCGATTTTTATTTTTTGCGCTATATACAAAAATAGAGCGACATTTTTGAAAAAAAAAAAACACTATTTTTTACTTTTTGTTAAACAAAAAAAATCAAATAAACTAAATTTTAGTCAAACATTTAGGGCAAAATGTATTTAGCCACATGTCTTTAGTAAAAAAAAAATAAAAAATAAAAATAAAAAAAAATCGCAATAAAAAAAAAAAATAGCTACCTAGCGGGAACAGCGACACCAATACAGCGATCAGAAAAATGATCGCTTAGTGACGCTGGCAATAGGGAGTGAAAGGGTTAACTAGGGCGGTGATCAGGGGGTTAAAACTTTATTAGGGGGGTGGGGGGGCTATCCTGAACCTAACACTAACTGACTTTTACACTGCCTGTCACACTGACACTAAATGCAGTGATTAGATCACTGCATTCAGTGACACTGTGACAGGGGGGTGGGGGGGCAGATCGCAAGGGGTTAAGTGTGCCTATGTGTGTGTATGTCAGTGTAGTGTTAGTGCACACTTACTGTGAGGTGTTCCTCTCATCGCAGCGGTTGGAAATACCGCTGCGATGAGAGATTACATCACTTCCCCCTTCCTGTGTTTACCCCCGACCCGCTACTGGGCGAGGACGTAAATTTACGCCCTTGTGCCCAGCCGTGCACTTCTGTGGCCGTAAATGTGCGTGCGACGGTCCTTAAGTGGTTAAATAAAAATGTAATGAAAATCGAAAAGACTACAATCCCTCTTAAAGCGGAGGTTCACCCAAAAATCAACTTTCTGCAATTTGATCCAGCATACGGCTGACATCTGCAGTATGCTGTTTTTTTTTATTTTTTTGTACTTATCGTTTTAGCAGCCGTTGTTATCTGGCTCCGAGCGGGGATTTCTGCGGGTAATAGGCGTTCCTAAGTCAAGCGGAGTTGATTGACGGGCTGCTAAAGCGTGTCACGCCTTCCGAAAATACCCAAAGTGACACTCGGGTGTTTACGGCGCCTGCTGTGTAGAGCTGACTGCGCAGGCGACGTAAACACCCGAGTGTCACTATGGGTATTTTCGGAAGGCGTGACGCGCTTTAGCAGCCCGTCAATCAACTCCGCTTGGCTTAGGAACGCCCTATACCCAGAAGGAATCCCCGCTCGGAGCCGAATAACAACGGCTGATAAAACGATAAGTACAAAAAAAAAAAAAAACAGCATACTGCAGATGTCAGCAGTATGCTGGATCTAATCGCAGAAAGTAGATTTTTGGGTGAACCTCCGCTTTAAGCAACGGCTGAGATATCATTTAAGCCACATAGGGAGTGCATTGTGTTCAACCAACATACAGACTTGCACTTTGATGCAGCCTACACACGATCGGTTTGTCTGATGAAAACGGTCTGATGGACCGTTTTCATCAGACGAACCGATCGTTTGTGGGCCCCATTGGTTTTTTATCCATCGGTTAAAAAACTAGGAACTTGTTTTAAAATTATCTGATGGTTAAAAAACCGATAGTCTGTGGGCACGTCCATCGGTTAAAAATCCACACATGCTCAACATCAAGTCGACGCATGCTTGGAAGCATTGAATCTTTTTTTTCCTTAGCACGTCGTCGTGTTTTTACGTCACGGCGTTCGGACACAATCGTTTAACTGATGGTGTGTAGGCAAGACTGATGAAAGTCAGCTTCATCGGATATCTGATGAAAAAATCCATCAGACTGTTTTTATCGGATGAACCGATTGTGTGTACAGGGTATTATAGAAGGAGCTGTAAAGTAGAGCCATTTGAAAACAAAAAGTAGGGTCTGTGTTTGTAATGGCCAATTATGGATGCCCCCATTTGCATGCATAATTACAATTATACCTACAAAGTTTAAAAAAAAAACACTAACATTAAAAACACTATATAGATTTAGCTAACCTCTTTATATAATAATATATGTACACACACAACCAGACCTTTCTGGCAGTTGACTGGCATTTACCTGAGACATTCTCATACTCAAAGGTTAGCCCACTCATGACCAAACTTTGCATGTTGTCAGGTAGTTTATTCCACCATTTGTACTCATAGCCAAGCATAGCTTCTGTACCAGCTGGGCAGGGATTGCAAGCTGTGAGAAAGAACCACAGAATTAGGGGCACGACAAATAGAATAGCAAACATTCAAGGTACAGTAAGATTGCAGTGTTATACAGCTATTTACCCATCATAAAAATATTAATATCGTACATTAGTGAAATAAGTTTAACATCCCCCGGTTCGGTTCACACCAGAACATGCAAAAAATGTGTGCGAACACCGTTAAAAGTCTAAAGAACATTAAAAATCAAAAAAGTGCCAATTTTAAAGGCTTATATGCAAGTTATTACCATAAAAAGCATAGAAGGACCCGGGTCCTGCCCAAGGGGACATGTATCAATGCAAAAACATTTTTTTTTAATAAAAAACGGCAATTTTTTTTAGGGAGCAGCGATTTTAAAAATCATTAAAGTGAAACAATAAGAATAAAATATTCCTTTAAATATTGTGGATCCCCTTAGTGTGCCTGTAAAGTTGCACATCGTTCTCATGTTTTACAGCACCGCATCAAAATGACATTTCTAAAAAGGAATAAATTGCATATAAAATTGCTCACCGCTGTAATGTATTGTCAGCTCCCTGTAATATAAATGAAAAACATTTTGCGCAGGGTTCCCCTTAAAATCTATACCAGACCTGAAGGGCCTGGTATGAATTTTGTGCGAGACCCCCACACCTTTTTTTTGTTTAGTTTTGGCGCAGGGTTCTCACTTCAATACACTGTTATACTGTGTATACTACACTGCCTGAACATAAAAGTCCACACTGAATATCTAGTCTACACTATATGCAAATTATATTATACATATACACCAATAAATATTATATATATATATATATATATATATATATATATATATATATATATATATATATATATATATATACACACATACACATCCATCTAATTAAATACACTGCCACTAACTAACCTGCCTGCCTAATCTAGCTCCATCTATGTCTGTCAACAGCGACTGCACTTCCAAGTGCACTTTGCACTTGAAATTATAGCACATAGCACAGCCTGTTGATTTTTTTATTTTTTATTTGTAGGTTTGGTTCCACTAAAGTCATCAACTGTCATTATTGTGCTTACAGCTAGAATTATACTTTATATCAATAAAATGAATAGAACGCTCTAGTTTGCTCCATATTTCCCTTTAAAATGCCCTTTTTTTTATAGCTTTATACATTTCTAACAAAATATTATTTTATGTGATATATGGATACAAGTCCTTTTTAAATTTTATGTTGAATGTTTAAGTCTAAATTGTTAAATGTTGTGGACCGACACCTACATGTTTTAAAGCCAAATACTGATTAGACCTGATAAAGAATGATCCCTGAAAAATTAACTGAAAACAAAATAAAAAAGAATCAATAAAACACACTTAAAAGTGCCAAGACACTAGCCGGTAATGGTATTTATACAATCATTAATATAAACCTGTTATTAAAGAAATATAGGGGGTTTCCATTGCTGATCTCCAGCATCTGCCTACTGCCCTCAAAACATCAAAAGCAACTGACCTGGAACAAGTATGCAGATCAGGTAAACAGCAAAACAGAAGTCTTTATCTGCATATTTGATCCAGTTTAGTGACTCAAACAACTGAAATAGGGGAAACAAAACAGCAGCCAGGCAACAAACATAGAAGTCAGAGATAGCAGTTTCTAGGTTTATGTTATGAGAGGTTTCCTTTAAGGCTTTATTTCCATTCGTGTGGTGCGTTAATACGCATTATGTTGCAAGTCAAAATAGAACTATAGGCAAAATGTTTTTTTTCTTTTTGGATAGAGCATGGGAGGATTATAACCCCTGTCAGATTTTTTATTCTCACCATCTGTGTCCCATTGCAGAGATATCCCTTCACTTCCTGTCCCATAGCCGAACAGGAAGTGAGAGGAAATCCCTGCAAATTGAAAAGTAATTCCTTGGGGACCCCCAGGCCACCAGAACTAGTGTCCCCATTTGAAGATTTCCTCTTTATTACTTTTCTGGGGAAACCAAAAATGTGGGATTTTCTTTTACTTTCAATGATAATGATAAACAGGACAAAAAGAAAGGGCAAGTCTTCTCAATGGGGTCACATACAGCAAACAAAACTGACAGGTGTTCTCACCCCCCTTCACTGTCCAAAAAAAAAAAGTTTTGCCTTTAGTTATCCTTTAAAGGCAGCTCATTGAGGGCCATCATAGGTGTGCACAGCCTGTGGCATTAGGGTGTGCACCTGAAAGCTCAAAAACACTGTACCGATCTCTCACTGTGTTCATTTAGAAAGAGAAGTGGGCCGGAAAATTACATTACCCCTTCCCCCACTCATCCTGAAATATCATCTATGTGTGCCAACTGCAGTAGACAATGGGAGAGGAGGGAAGCCAGCCATGCTGTGGGAGGGGACACCGGGCAGCAGGGGGAATTTGCACTGCAAGGAGTGATTAGGGTGTGCCTGGGCACACCTGGCACACCCTGTGCGCACACCTATGAGGGCCATGTTACACCATCTTGTTGCAGTAAAAACATGCATTACTGTGCTTTACATGACAACGCTTGTGCAATGCATTGGTATACTGTCCATTTCAAAATGGAATCATTGCAGTGCAGCGTCTGTTGGAAGGTGCCTTAGGGTTTCTTTCCAAATGGATGCCACCATATCCCACAATGCATTATACCAGCACATTACATGTGTTTCTGTAAAGAGGTGTTGTGACGGGGCCATTTAAAAAATCTGAGGTACCACAAAAATTGTAATGCAATGCATGTGATCTGCTGGGGACTCATATGCGCAGTCTTGGTGTGTTGTGATGCCATTTAAAATGAATGGCCCCACCAAACATAACTACTGTTGCCATGCAATACCACAACATGAATGGGCCTTTTGCTTGTGTATTCACAGAGATTATGTTAATCTATTTCATACCAGTTAAGAGAACGTTGTCATTTAACATTTTAATTGTATTAGTTATAAATAATATGCAGGACTTACTGGTCCCATTTGAAAAAGTATATTTGGGGCAGGGCTCACAAGAACTTGTATTTGTCACATAGAATCCTGGATTGCATGGTGGGCACTTCTTCTTAACACCCGATACTGGCAGACTTTTCGCTCCTTCCAAACTGTTACTGCATATCTTAGGCTCGATCCATTTATACATGAGTTGAGTCTACACACAAATAGACAATACTGGTTAACAGTTTTCCCATTTCTGCAAATTGAATTGTGGAGTAACCTTCTACAATTTACCTCTCCGTTGGCATCACATGGTGTGTGTGTATAGAAATAATCTTTGTCTGTGCATGGTGGGCGAGGAAGACAAGATCCAGATCCAGGAACTGGGGATAAAACATTACATGCAGAAGAATTATTATTATTTTTTTTAACCCAAGGTCCTTTGCCTTTATCATCTGTAAACCATGCTCTTCTATCAAGAAGGAGGTGAACCACAAGATAGCTGTTATAACTGAACTCTGGCTCAGAATAAAATAAAAATAAAAAATAAAAACACTGTTAATTAAAAATAAAAATTGTAGCCAGCCTATTAAAAAAGGACCTAGGATAAGGTGACCAGATTTTTAAAATGAAATCCGGGGACATATTTTTTTTTTTACTAGTAATGGCGACAATTGGCAACTCCTCTGCCCATTGTCGTCGCCCGCCTCACAGCCTGTCAAGTCTCACTCTCCGGTCCCCGGCTACTACTGGGTGGGGAGCGGAGGAAGGAGCTAAGCAGGCAGGTGGCTGCCCGGCACTTGAGCCAAGACAGAAGAACATGTGAGGGGAGCTGAATGAGCATGCACCCAAAACTGAAGAAATATTCCCTCCGCTCCGACCAGCACATGATCATCAGAAAGTAGATAATGGAAAAAAATACACCCCCTAAGCTAGTAGGAGCGGTGTGTGATTCAGAATTGTTTTTTATTCTTCACTGACTGTCTTTGAAATTGCCCCAGCCCCTGTTCAAAACCCATCTGGGGACAAAACCGGGGACAGACTTGGTCCAGGGACAGTGTCCTCAATCCGGGGACTGTCCCCTGAAACCGGGGATGTCTGGTCAGCCTAACCTAGGATCCACCTCGTTTCACACTTGGTGTATGCTATGTGTGTATAAACTGGCACCTGTCTTGTAGCACAGCACCAACTAACAACATGTTCAAAACAAAAAAGTTACATAGATTCTAGGTTTCTGCAACTGTCATGTGCAGCCAACTACACAATAGTCACTTCAGCAACTTGGAAAGTGTTTAAAAAAATAAATAAAAAAACGCTATTATTACTATAGTAACACTAGATTACCGTATATACTCAAGTATATGCCGACCCGAATACAAGCAGAGGCACCTTATTTTACCACAAAAAAAATAAATGGGAAAACGTATTGACTCGAGTTTAAGCCTAGGGTGTCCATCTGCATGCCTCACTGTGCCCATGACTAGACTGATGTTTAACATGGAGCCTATGGAAGGGGTGCCCGGCTTATAAAAAAAAGGGGGGGGTTGCCATCTGGGGCCCTGGGACCTCTGGGCCCTTTAATAAAATATTATTATATATACATATACACACACACACACACACACACACACACACACACACACACATATACATATATACACACACACACACACACACAGTGTGTGTGTATATATTATACATATATAAAAAATATATATATTTTTTTTTAAAAGGGGGGTTGCCATCCGGGCCCCTGGCTGATGGTGGCCCTGGAAATTTGGCAATATGTGTGCCAATTTCCGGGTCCAGGGGACCTACGGCCGGCACTGGGGCCCCAAAATCACCGGAGAAATTACAGTTTAACATGGGAGTCTATGGAAGGGGTGCCAAATTTTGAAAACAAATCGGTGCTCCCCGGCCGTAGGTCCCCCGGACAACAAACTTTGCACACTTGTAGAGGAAGAGTGGGGCTACATGTGTGCTACATGTGTGTTTGGGGTCCAGGGGACCTACGGCCGGGCCGGTACCGGGTCCCCAAAGTTAGGGAGATCAAGCTCAAAAAGTTGACTCGTGTATAAGCCGAGGGGGGCATTTTCAGCCCAAAACAAGGTGCTGAAAAACTTGGCTTATACTGTTTAAAAATGTATTAAATTTTTTTCCCTTAAAAAATACACACATACATATTAGTTGGGTGACCATACAACTAAAAGAACTCTTGTCCCCCCAATGTTATTAGTAAATCATTTTCTGTTCGCTGAAATTTGAACATGGTTCTGGACTGTAAAGCCCATCTATAGGCAAATTAACTGATGGGGGAGGTTTACCCTCCCTCATCTACAAAAAAATTAATAAAAATTGCATTGAAATATAATTAATGCACTTAGCGTACTTAAATCTGCACTAGTGACCAAAGGGTGACCTCATAAAAATGTGTTGTTGCCATTGTTCCATTGTGCAGTCTTCAAGCCAGCAAGGCCCTGTTTACACCTGTGGTTGAGCTGCAAATTTAATGCCCCCCCCCCCCCCAACCACTCCCCGTTAGGCTCCAAAGACAGAACAGGGGTGTACACCTGCCATTATAACTATGCCCTCCATTATAACTATGCCTTGCATCATAACATGGCAAAGATGATCTCAACCCCCCCCCCCCCCCCCGTTGCAATCAGCGGGTAGTAAAGCCTGCTCAGTATGACCCAGTCAACTAAATTCTAGGGTTAAACCAGTTAGCGAGTAGGTAACATAGATCCGCCTCAAATGCCCCCTGAGTAGCGATTCATAATGAGTTGGCCTTCAAATGGCTAAAACTATTGTAAACTAGTTCCAAGAATGGGTTTTGACCTGTTTTTTTTTACCATTTTTTTTGACCAAGTTGCTGTGGAGGCCAGGGGCCCCAACTGGGCAAAAATACAAATCATTTGGCAAGAAGCCAAATTTCAACTCACCAGAGTACTTGTCAGCTTCACACGGTATACAGGAGGAAGCTCCACGTATTGAGTAAGTGTTTCTTGGGCAGATCTGACAGGATGGTGCTCCGTCTGAGGGTGAAAATGTTCCAGGCTTGCATGGGAAACATTCTGACGTATATGCTGCACCTATAAAAAGATACACAATGGTTTTCATATACTAACAGATTAAAATAAAAAAAATAAAAAAAGTAATACAAAAGTGTAAAAATACCTGTGATGAAAATGTTTCTCAATAAGACTGGTTTAGGGCTGGAATCTCCAAAGTAAAAGGCTGTAGTTTTCCAGTACAGAACATTAGTTCCTTGAGTAAGCTTTACCTGAAGACAGTTAATGTTTTGAATTAGTAAGGCCATAATGCTGTCTCAAGTGCACATATGCATTCCTGATTCTTTATAGTAAAAAACAGTATGGGCCAGATTCAGGTAGAGTTACGCTGGAGTATCAGTGATTCGCCAGCATAACTCACACTTTGAGCCGGCTTATCTGTTTTCTGTATGCAGAAAACAAGATACGCCGGGATTGAGTTCATATACGAGCGGCGTAATTGTATTTCGCTGTCGTATCAGAAATGAAATTTTAAAATGGGCGCTCAGGGCGTTCCCGCTGATTTACGCCAAGAATATGTAAATCAGCGAGAGACGCAGTGACTTTCCGACGTTTCCGTAAGCGATACGCGGCGTAAAGAAAAACATGCCACCTAGGTGGAGTATCCTATGTTAAGTATGGCCGTCGTGATCGCGTCGAATTGAAAAAGTTTAACGTCCGTGAATGGGGATTGACGTCATTGACGTTCACTGACAGAATTTGGAGCATGTGCACTGACAGTCGACGCATGCGCAGTACGTTCGCCGCGGGATCGTGCCTAGTTTAAATAATACACGCCCCCTACCCGCCCAATTTGAATTCCGCTGGCTCATTTTCGCTACGCCGCTGCAACTTTAGGAGCAAGTGCTTTGTGAATACAGTACTTGCTCCTAAAGTTTCGGCGCAGTAACGTAAATGACGAACGTTACTCCAGAATAAAGATCCGCTCTCCTACCTGAATCTGGCCCTATGTGTCTGAGGGGGGTCTTATCTAAGTAACCTATATGTGGATATCAGCACAAAATTGTCAGGTGTAAACAAAGTGGTTATAGGAATTAAAATCATATTCTCCATATGGTCTTAACGTGAACTGGAATATAAAATGGTTTTATAGATACTAGTTAGAACTTGATATTTAGTTACCAACCTTAAAGCGGAGGTTCACCCTAAATATAATATCTCCCATGCGATCCAGCATACTGGCGTCAGCGCCAGTATGCTGTTTTTTTTTTTTTTTTAATAGCACACTTACTGTATTATTGTAGAATTCCTTTTCTGTCCCCCGCGGTGGACGGCTGTAGTATAGCGCGTCACATCTTCCTAAAATACCCGATATGGACTCGGGTAATCTCGGCGAAAATGCGGCGCCTGCGCACAGACCTAGGAGCTGACTGCGCAGGCGCCGTATTTCTCCGAGTCCTATTTCGGAGGGCGTGACGCGCCATAGCCGTAGGACTCGGAGAAATACGGCGCCTGCGCAGTCAGCTCCTAGGTCTGTGCGCAGGCGCCGCATTTTCGCCGAGATTACCCGAGTGCATATCGGGTATTTTAGGAAGATGTGACGCGCTATACTGGCGCCGTCCACCACGGGGGACAGAAAAGGAATTCTACAATAATACAGTAAGTGTGCTATTAAAAAAAAAAAAACCCAGCATACTGGCGCTGACGCCAGTATGCTGGATCGCATGGGAGATATTATGTTTAGGGTGAAATACCGCTTTAAGTACAATCATTTTGTATAAAACACACACACACACACACACACACATACATACATAATTTTTTATATTTCTGATCATTTATGTCATATTTTAGCTCCCTTCAGTATATTTATATTATCAGTAAATCAGTCCCGCAAAAAGGCATTGAGCAGTAGTGCTTGAGGTCCTGCTGCCACTACTGGGCTAGCTTATGTAAGTGTACTAAGCAGCAACCTTTATTTGGCTTTTATGGTTGTTTTTTTATCAATGTTTTTAACTTGTTTATGCACAGTGGTTCACTATTAAATACTATAGTGCACATAGGAGTATCTCCTTTGTACTGTGTGTATAATATAGATTTTATATACACACACACACAGTACAGACCAAAAGTTTGGACACACCTTCTCATTCCAAGAGTTTTCTTTATTTTCATGACTATGAAAATTGTAGATTCACACTGAAGGCATCAAAACTATGAATTAACACATGTGGAATTATACACATAACAAAAAAGTGTGAAACAACTGAAAATATGTCATATTCTAGGTTCTTCAAAGTAGCTACCTTTTGCTTTGATTAATGCTTTGATTAATGCTTTGCACACTCTTGGCATTCTCTTGATGAGCTTCAAGAGGTAGTCACCTGAAATGGTCTTCCAACAGTCTTGAAGGAGTTTCCAGAGATGCTTAGCACTTGTTGGCCCTTTTGCCTTCACTCTGCGGACCAGCTCACCCCAAACCATCTCGATTGGTTCAGGTCCGATGACTGTGGAGGCCAGGTCATCTGGCGCAGCACCCCATCACTCTCCTTCTTGGTCAAAAAGGCCTTACACAGCCTGGAGGTGTGTTTGGGCTCATTGTCCTGTTGAAAAATAAATGATGGTCCAACTAAATGCAAACCGGATGGAATAGCATGCCGCTGTGGTAGCCATGCTGGTTCAGTATGCCTTCAATTTTGAATAATTCCCCAACAGTGTCACCAGCAAAGCACCGCCACACCATCACACCTCCTCCTCCATGCTTTACGGTGGGAACCAGGCATGTAGAGTCCATCCGTTCACCTTTTCTGCGTCGCACAAAGACACGTTGGTTGGAATCAAAGATCTAAAATTTGGACTCATCAGACCAAAGCACAGATTTCCACTGGTCTAATGTCCATTCCTTGTGTTCTTTAGCCCAAACAAATCTCTTCTGCTTGTTGCCTTTCTTTAGCAGTGGTTTCCTAGCAGATATTCTACCATGAAGGCCTGATTAACACAGTCTCCTCTTAACAGTTGTTCTAAAGATGGTCCGCAGAGTGAAGGCAAAAGGGCCAACAAGTGCTAAGCATCTCTGGAAACTCCTTCAAGACTGTTGGAAGACCATTTCAGGTGACTACCTCTTGAAGCTCATCAAGAGAATGCCAAGAGTGTGCAAAGCATTAATCAAAGCAAAAGGTGGCTACTTTGAAGAACCTAGAATATGACATATATTTTCAGTTGTTTCACACTTTTTTGTTATGTATATAATTCCACATGTGTTAATTCATGGTTTTGATGCCTTCAGTGCGACGCTACAATTTTCATAGTCATGAAAATAAAGAAAACTCTTGGAATGAGAAGGTGTGTCCAAACTTTTGGTCTGTACTGTATATATTATATATATATATATATATATATATATATATATATATATATATATATATATATATATATATATTATAGGGCCCAATTGTATGCATTTGCTTGAAAGAATAGAATTTAAGTGATATCCTTTATTGGCCTACTTAAGTTATTAAGATGCAAGTTTTTGGGATGCATTAGATCCCTTTAGCAGGCTTTATACATTTCTGAAATGTATAAGCTTGAAAGCTTACATCTTTAATAACTAGCTAAACCAATCTTTTAATAACTACTCAGTTAAGGATATCGTCTATAGTCCAAATTTCAGCATTAATTGATGGCTATCACTCAACTACTGCTATGCATATGTCTATATGTGGTCAAGTCACACTTTCTCTGATGCAAGGCTTGATAACTTGCTCGACTCAAGTAAGACTACTTTAGAAATACTGGTCTAGATTAAAATGATGGGTGTTTCAATTTAGTTATCTATATAATCTATATAGAGGCAAAGGCATAAATAGAGGATTTACTAGATGAACATTCCAGCCATTCTCAGTGGTCCTCATCCCTCCGGATTCCTCTTCTCTGGGCTGACATTGATCATTATGAACCTAAAAACACAAAATGAACAATTACTAAAATGTTTATTAGAATTGCAATTGGTCCTGTAAAACATACACCTATAAAAAATGGTACTGTGGAGCTTCAAGTACTAAATATATATATATATAAATAGAACTTTGAGATGGGAACGAGGGACACCCATTAGCAAAAATATGTAGGCATGTGACACACCCCCTACTATACCACCTTAAAAAGGAGAAATCAAACAAAAAATATTAGTTAAACCCATAAGTGCCTTTTTTACCACTATTATTCTTTTCTACTGACTTTTGAAATTTATAAATGCATCATTTAAGAAATTGGATGAATAGGTTTAGCACTTGAAAACACTTTTTGAAAGACAAAAAGTGCATTTTATATTTACAACTATATAGATCAGACCAAATTGAGAAGGAAAGAGGCACAGAGGGACTTTATTCCTAATCAGGGACAGTCCCTCAAAATCAGAGACAGTTGGAAGCTATGTGCCATGTCATATTTTGTAAATGCGATGCAGTCCATTTTGGTAATCTATTGTATTAGATGTCACGGACATCACTTCCCTTGGAACACATTGTGTGAACAGGTCTTCTATCTCAGGATGTATAAAAATTGTTCTAACTATAGCAGACCTGTATTGAAAACAAAAAGCAGAAACATTGTTTCTAGGAACACTTTCTTCAGATTGAGAAGGAGCAAAGAGGGTAGTTACTGACTAACGGAATGCACCGTGACAGACTGAGATATGCCTATGTCTAGGGTCACCTTATGTCCACTAGGGCCATAGGGTGACAAAAAATCATAATTCATATATTACAGATGGGACATTATTAATACTTCATTTTAGGACTGAGATATCACAAGGAGTTCATGATGACATGACCAGGTCAACCAGACAGTGAGTCATACCTTTGTATAATATGCTATTGAAATATCTTAAGGTGTTGGCTATTCACTGTAAAGACATTCCGTTGAAGGTGTTGATTGCACCCACTCTCACAAGACTCTGCCATTGTGTGATAAAGCTGTCTAGATAACTTATTCAACTAGATGTCTGTGTATTATTCAAGGTTAATTGAACACTATTGAAGATGCGTGCCGACAAGTCTACATGGTTAGCTTACCTGAATGCCTTTTAGAGTGTGATTGAAGCCCCCCATGGTGTGAAGGGGGGTGGAGACTACATTGTCCTGTGACTAACTGCATTATGCTTGAGACTGTATAAGAAGCTGAGAAAATACCAATAAATTGTGATATCTTTGAAGCAAGTGCAGAGCTTGAGTCTCGTCTTGTTTATGGGAATGGATATGGATCGTGTATGCAAGATTGTCAGAGTGTGTCAGATAAGCTTGTCGTGGTTGGATGGAAGGTCGTAAGCGGTGGTGACCGTTACACTGACCCTCTATTGGGTCCTGCACAGATATCCAGCTTTTTATTTTCCCTCTCATTTATTTTTTAACTATACTATAGAAATGTAAGAATTTCAACAGTTTGCTTAAAGGGGTTGTAAAGGTTAAAAAAACAAACAAACAAATCCCTAAATAGCTTCCTTTACCTTAGTGCAGTCCTCCTTCACTTACCTTATCCTTCCATTTTGCTTTTTAAATGTCCTTTTTTCTTCTGAGAAATGCTCACTTCCTGTTCTTCTGTCTAACTACACACAGTAATGCAAGGTTTTCTCCCTGGTGTGAAAAAAGCCTCTTGAGGGGGCGAGCAGGAGTGTCAGGAAGCCCACTAACACACAGCCCTTTTCTCTATCTGCAAAGTAGAGAGTATCCCGACTTGCCTACTTGCCCCCTCCCCTCTCAAGAGGCTCTCTCCACACCAGGTAGAAAGAACAGAAAGTGAGGATTTCTCAGAAGAAATAAGGACATTTAAAAGCAAAATCTAAGGATGAGGTAACCGTCAAAGTGAAGGAGGTAAAGGAAGCTATTTAGGGGAATTTTTTTTGGAAAAGTTTTAATTATCACTGAGATTTATTCTGACTATACTGTATTTCCCCTTGTCTGGCCCCTTAAAACACCCCCCCCCCCCCCCCATCCTTGTCAGTGCAATAGAAAAAGATTAGATTTTTTTTTAAATCTTGCCATTTTCAATACATACCTTATTTTAGACCCAGTGACATCACCACTGGGTCTCTGTTCTTCTAATCCAGGCAAAGAGTGGCTAGTGGGGGGTGTAAATCAACAGAGTGCTGTACAGCAACTTAATTAAAAATGTCAAAAGCACCCTGCCTCAGAACTCTCAAAAGTCCTTAACCCTGATGCAAGCAGTGTGCTGGCTCCTAAAAAGAGTTATGCAAATTGCAAAACATCTTGTGAGAGCCTGCATAGGCAATAAGTGTTGACAAGACAGTGGAAAACACCCCAGGTCATTACTCCAGCATCTGCACAGTGAGTAATACTACTGTAATTGAGCCAGGTAAGAGGTTACAACACTGACATTTTTTTTTATATTGGCACAGAAAATATTGTATGGATTAAAAAAAAAAAAAAAGTCACCAAGCAAATTGTTACTATAAAGTACCCAAATGGATGGACACCTTGCTTCTTCTAATCAGAGTGATTGAAACGACTATGCAGGTTATTGTGCATGCCTACTTTTTGCATGGGTGCATACTCACAAAGAACTCAAATACAATACTACTGTCCGGATATAAATATTCAAAGGTAAGTGTTCCTTCCTGTTTCAGGTTGATTGAATACATTAAAGTGGCAGAGCATTCATCAGTATTTGATGCTACATATTCACCACGGGCATCCCACTGTGACCTTGACAAAAAAATAAAAAATAAAATAATTAAAGAGAAATAGAAAGCAACCAAAAAAGTGACATATCAGACCAAGAATATATGAAATCAATGGCCCGGATTCACGTACCCGGGGAGTATCTTTGTGCGGGCGTAGCGTATCTTATTTACGATATGCCGTCGCAACTTAGAGAGGCAAGTGCTGTATTCACAAAGCACTTGCTCCCTAAGTTATGGCGGCGTAGTGTAAATGGGCCGGCGTAAGTCCGCGTAATTCAAAGTAGCTAGGCAGTGGGCGTGTTTTAGTATAATGATCCGTGACCCCATGCAAATGATGGGCCCAACGAATGGCGCATGCGCCGTCTGTGGACGTATCCCAGTGCGCAGGTTCAGAATCACTTTGGATAGAATGCCTAAGTGACGTCGGCGTCCAATATTTACGACGAGTGAACCTAACCTACGCCCAGCCCTATTCACATACTACGTAAACGACGTAAAATTCGACAGCGTCGCTCCCTGGCCAATACCTTAGCATTAGCTGCTCCTCATATAAGCAGGGGTATTTTTACGCCGGACGTAAGCCTTACGTAAAGCGCGTATATGAAGCAGCCGGGCGCATCTACGTTCCTGAATCGGCGTATCTTGCTCATTTGCATATTTTACAAGGGAACGTCGAATGCGCCCAGCGTAACTATGCGCCCACGATACGCCGGCGTAGGCAAGCCATGTTTTTCGGCGTATCTTGCTTTGTGAATCGGCGCAAAGATACGACGGCGCACATTTGAAATTACGGCGGCGTATCTGGAGATACGCCAGCGTAATTCCTTTGTGAATCCGGGCCAATATGTTTCCCAACATAAAGACAACAGAAAAAATGACAACCACTATCACACAGTTAGCAAGAAAATACGATGAAAAAAAATAAAATAATTTCTCCAACAACGGCCTACTTAAAGGGGTGTTCCAGACAAAATGTATGTTTATTAAGAGTCAGCAGCTACAAAAAGTGTAGCGGCTGGCTTTTAATAAACAGACACTTACCTGCTCCAGCGTTCCAGCGACGCGCCGGCCGGGGCTCCGCTCCGCTCCTCCCCCCCCCCCCCCCCCGGCCGGCATCCTCATTGATACTGTAGGCACCCGGCCGTGACAGCTTTTGGCTTCATGGCCGGGCACCCACTGCGCATGCGCGAGCGGCACTGCGCATGCGCAAGCGGCCCGGCGCTGAGCCATCCCATTGGACAGGCGATCGCCTAGGACCTGTCAGTGTCCTAGGCGAACGCCTACAGGGAGGGGCTGCTGTAGGCGATTACGCTTAATCGCCTAACCAGCCCCTCGGCAGAAGGAGGAAGTGGGACAGGAAGTCCCACTCCTCCTGAAGCCCCCACTCCCCCCCCCCCCCGAAAAAATGACATGCCAAATGTGGCATGTAAGGGGGGTGAGGAGTAGGATAAGCAGAAGTTCCAATTTTGGGTGGAACTCCGCTTTAAAGAGAAATGATAACGAATGATCAATTCAGGAAAACCACCAATTTATATTTTTTCTAAATCATAATCTGATCTGCTAAAAACCATGCAATTTAGAAAACCAGACAATCAAGATTCACAATTTTTATGATTCTTTTTATTATTGACAAATCATTTATATGCCAAGGTGAAGCAAAAAACATTTGTTATTGATTACCGTAAATGTTGTTTTCCAACCAAGCTGCATACTGCTACTTGTTCAGCCACCACTGTTCCATGATGTGCTACTCTAATAAAGGTGGTTGTCGATATGCAAGGTCTAGGGGGTCTCAACTGTGGCTCCTGACATTACCAAAGAGCTGCATATAATTATCAGTATATAAAATACCAGTCAGGATTTTCATACTATATAGTCAAAGACTACAGAGATGCTACAGATGTCGTTTGGACAGGCTGCAGAGATTGAGAGATGGCAATTGTTGATAAACAAGGCTAGTAGAGATTATTGATCTACCTTCGGAACCTTTATACATCATGTCTACTCCCACTAAAGAATGCTGGGGCTGAGGGCTGCACAACAAGTACCAAAAAGCCATATATGGCCCTCGGGCCCTTTTGGATAAAACCGTTCAAATCTATAGGAGCAGCCTGGAGTTTTAACATACACCATTTTATGTGAGCATACTTATATGTGCAGTATTGCATTTTTAAAGTTCATATGTTTTGAAAAGCACAGGGAAAACCATACTTAAACAAAGATCTTCCATGGTGTAGATATGCCAACAACATCTTAAAACACAATACATCATTTTTGGGGGGGAAATTAGTGTTCATTTGCATTTTTCTTGTACATTAAAAATCAAATCAAATACAAAATTACCAAAATAAAATCAAAAACAAACATTCGTATGACCTTGTGTCAACACATTACAATACCAATGAAATGATAGGTTCTGTAAAAATACAGACGATAAGCAAGCACAGTTGGAATGCAGTTATACCAGTAGTCATCTCATGATAAACTATCATGATTATCCATAAGAATATGTTTATACGTCTTCCTTTACATCATTATCACACCACACACAAACCATGGGTGCTTCCTACTATTCAGCAAATGTAGTTTCATGGAAGAAAAGAGAATTATATATCAGACAGGAGGCTCATATCTTATGCATGATCCTTCTTTATTCATGCCCATAGCAGAAACACTTTTCTATTCAGTTGTATAAGAAAACAGAAAAAACTTGTAAAGACTACAGTTCCCAGCAGTCTCTAGGTCACTATAACCACTCCCATCTGTAGCCCTATATAAGGCTTGCTTCCTTCTAGATCCTCCTCTTTCTTTCTGCTCATAGCAATAGATAAGTATACTGTTTTTCATAACCTATATCTCGGTATATCTGTTGTTGTTGATTACAAGGTATTTGCTCTCTGTTGTTATATATGTCCCCACAAAATGCTTTCTAGGTGTCTCTAGTATATATTTTTCCCGACTGCGTCTGGCTTTTAGCCCCCCAGGGGACATCAGGGGACATCAGGGGACATCCCCCCCCCCTCAACTCTTATATCCCTTGTGTGCGTTTTCCGTTTTCCCTCACCACTGTGTATTCCGTCGCGCTGCGCACTGCGCGCTTCCCCCCTCTTCTTCCTCCTTCCCCCCCTCCTTTTCCTCCCCCGTGTGTCCTCCTCACCTTACTGAGGTGATCGCCGCCATATTGGGAAATTTTGACCCAATACTTTCGCGCGCGCGGGTCGGAGAGGGGCGGAGCCTCTACGAGTGCTCAACTCTCATCTTCCCCAGCCAATGGGAGCTCTGGAGGCCGTAATCTCGCGAGATTTCGCCCCGGAAATTCGTCTCTGTTTCAGGCTCTCCTCCCACCGCAACACTATCAGCGCTGGCAGTGTTGGAGGTAGGAGCCTGATACCATTAGCTAGTTAGACGCTAATTGCCTAAATAGTCAGACAGGAGAAATTACCTGGGAAGGAATTTATTCCCTCCCTTTACATTACCACCTACCATCAGCTGCATAGTGGGTCCCTAATAGATACAGAACCGCAGCTTCTGCATTCAACCCTGTATATCCCTACCTCAAACCATACACATAATGGCTGAGGAGAGGTCTGTCCCCACCAATGAGGAGGAGGTATCGCTGGATACAGCGCAATTCCTGAGTACATCTCAGATTCAAGACCTCATAACTAAATCAGTGCAGGCCGCCCTGGCTTCAGCAGTCATGCCACCGGGATCACAACAGATCCTGCCCCTCACCACTGTTCCGATACCCCATAACGGTGAACCACCTAAGAAAGGAAAATCCTCTTTTAAGAGGAAACACCTTGTGGCAACTCATGACTCCCCGGCAGGGGAAGCAAATAATATGCACAAGGCAATTCCCCACACGGACTGCCGCCCCATGCATTCCTCGGACTCTTTTCAACCCCCGGGCCTCGGGGAGTCACCAAAGAGGCATAGATCCGCTAAGCGGACAAAACCAGACTCATACGTAGTTTTTTCTGGAGAGGATTCTTCCTCTGAGTCCGGTGAGACTGAGGTCTCAGAGTCCACATGTGAAGATGAGGAGGATGCTGGGACAATGGCGTTCAACCAAGACGCCACCCCTGAAACTCAGGGCACAACCATACTAGACGCAATGGGCGAACCACTATTCCACCCAGATGCCATCTCCCACCCCCGCTCTGGAGATTGGTCCCCTTTGCCCCACGTATCTCAATACGTTGAATTTTGGGCACGTAGGCCCATTGAGAGAACTAACCGTAACAAATTACGGGCAGAATGTCCTCGGCCTTTTATTCCTAAAAAGGTGGCCCTTACACCAGAAATGGATCCTATCCTATCTAAATACTTGCTAAAAACAGGGAAATTCCCCAAAAAAGGGATAGACCGCTCTTTTAGGACCATCCAGGACAGGGTCCTTGATCTCCTTGGCCCGCTGACAAAAATCCTAAATTTGTCAGAACAAGCGGCAACATCTGACCAGACAGTAGACGTAACCCAGTTACGTGGGTGGGCCCAAAGGGCCATTTGTCTGGTGGGCAGCGCAAACACCGCCTGCTCTGTCGAACGCCGACGTTCTATTTTGATGCGGCTTGACCCACAATTGGCACATCTGGCGGAAACCGAACCAGGTCCAGCAGCAGAAGGAATGCTGTTCGGTGAGTCCCTAGTCAAGGACATTAACAAATTTGTGGGGCTCTTTAATAGCCTCGACAAGGCTCAAAATTCACTTAAAAAGACAGGAACGAATAGGGTTTTTCCCCGGGCCGGCAGAAGTAGGGGCCGTTCTGCCGGCCGCAGCAGACCATTCCACAGGGCGGCTGCCCAACACCAATACACTCAGGCTCCCCCTCCATACACCACAGTGGCACAACCAGCGCCGTTTTTCCCGCCCCGTGGTAGACCGTGGAGAGGACGTGGAAGCAGAGGATACCCCCGCTCACGCCCATACACCGGTGAGTACTACCTGCACTCCACTTTATCACACACCTGTGGGGGGACGAATAAGACATTTTACCCACGCTTGGTCTGCGATTACGGCAGATTCGTGGATACTGAACACCGTAACAGGTTTTCACATAGACCTTCTGTCATCCCCGACGCTGAACGTCATCCCGCGCCCTATTCAATTTACGAAACAAAACGTTGCTCTTATAGACAACGAACTACAAGACCTGATCTCCAAACAGGCAGTGATCGAAGTCGACCCGTCATCCCCGGGGTTTCTCAGCAATCTTTTCCTGGTCAAAAAGAAAGGGGGAGGCTACCGCCCAGTGATAAACCTTCGGGACTTGAATCAACATGTCGTATATCGACATTTCAAGATGGAGGGTATCCACTGCCTCCGGGACCTTCTGCAACCGGGAGATTGGTTAGTGAAAGTAGACTTGAAGGACGCCTACCTCACCGTCCCCATGCACCCAGACTCCCAACATCTGCTCCGCTTCCTATGGAGAGGACGCACTTGGCAGTTTACGTGCCTCCCGTTCGGACTCTCCTCCGCTCCGTGGTGCTTCACCAAACTATTGAAACCGGTCGTAGCATCATTGAGGAGCAGGGGTGTACGTCTGATCATTTATTTAGACGACATCCTCATTATAGCTTGCTCCAAGACACAGGCTCACCGCCATATGGTTTGGACGATCTCCCTGCTACAAACACTAGGTTTCCTGATCAACCGGGAAAAGTCAGTTCTTTGCCCGGCTCAAGAACTGGACTTCCTGGGTTTCCTGGTGGACACCAATCAGGCTGTCCTGCGCTTGCCCAAAGCGAAACTAGCCCTGATCCGCAAGGAGATCAGAGCAGTGCTACGCAAAAACTGTATATCATTACGCATACTGGCACGCCTGGTAGGCCTGCTCACTGCTTCCATACAAGCCATATTTCCGGCCCCTCTTCACTACAGGGCACTCCAACGTCTAAAAATCCTTCATATACGTCAGGGTCTCAGATACGCAGACGTAATACCTCTCTCTACGGAAGCCAGGGTAGAATTGCAGTGGTGGCTTCGACATGCCGTCGAGTGGAACGGCAAGACAATATTCAACTCGTGTCCAGACGTCATCATAGAATCGGACGCGAGTCGTCGGGGCTGGGGCGCTCGCTTAGGCGAGGCCTCGACGGGAGGGACCTGGTCCAACACAGAGTCTCTCCTACACATCAATGCATTGGAACTTCTGGCGGCCTCGTTCGCCATCCAGAGTTTCCTTCCGGGAAGATCCAATTGCTGCGTATTATTGCGCATGGACAATATTGCAGCGGTGCAATACATCAACCGCTTAGGGGGCACCAGATCCAAAGTTCTGGCGGACATCGCCAAAGAGTTTTGGCTCTTCTGTCTATCCCGCAATATCATTCCGATGGCAGAGTACATTCCGGGAATTTCCAATACCATTGCAGATTGGAACTCCCGCTACCTGGTCGATTCCAGCGATTGGCAGCTGGACCGGTCGATATTCACTCATCTGAATCTCCTTTGGGGTCCTTTAGGCATAGATCTTTTCGCCTCTCGCCTCAATCATCAACTGCCCCGATTCTTCAGCTGGAGACCGGATCCCGGGGCCTCAGCAGTGGACGCTTTCCGCCACTCTTGGACGGGGGAGACACATTATGCGTTTCCCCCATTCTCGTTGACCCCCAGAGCGCTGCTCCAGATAGCGAATCAGAAGGCGACGGTGGTATTGGTCACCCCATGGTGGCCAACACAACCGTGGTTCCCTCTCCTGTTGGAGATGGTCATCGACTACCCCAGACTTCTACCTTCTTCCCCACACACTCTCTCTCATCCAACCAAGGGCATTCATCCTCTAGTAGCGGAGGGATCACTAACCCTTCTGGCGTGGCTAGTTTCGGGGAACCAACCGCTGACAGCGACCTTTCTAAAGCAGCTAGGGATCTTATCGCCCTGGCCTGGGCCCCCGGGACTCGATCGGCATATCGATCAGCCTGGGGACCCTGGGTGCGTTGGTGTGATCAACGGCAGATTGATCCAGTACAAGCTCCTGTTCCAGTAGTAATAAACTACCTGGCGGATTCTTTTGAATCTGGTAAGTCATACAGCTCCATAAACGTGTACAGATCGGCTATATCAGCCTACCATTGCCCAGTGTATTCTCTGCCAATCGGTAAACACCCTCTAATATGTAGACTGCTGCGGGGCATCAAATTCAAACGGCCTCCCCGTCCGAAATATCAATCCACCTGGGACGTCTCCAAGGTGCTAGACATGTTCTCTAGTTGGGAAGACAACGATACATTACCTCTCAGGCTACTATCTTTCAAACTCACGGTTCTTTTGTGTCTTGTCTCGATCAAACGAGTTTCCGACGTTAAAGCATTGGACATCTCCAGACGTCAATTTTCACCTCAAGGGGTAAAATTCTTGGTGGTCCGTAGGACCAAGACAGACCTTCACTCGGTATGTTACCCTTATTTTCCTACACATCCGAGGCTCTGTGTAGTTAGATGCCTTCAATCCTATGAAGCGCGTACTACCGATTTACGCTCTAATGCCTTCTCACAACTACTGATATCTTACGTCAAACCTCATCACCCGGTCACTTCCGCCACTCTGGCACGTTGGGTTAGATCAACCATGGAGATGGCGGGCATTGATATAACCCTGTTTGGAGCACACTCTTCCAGGGGAGCTATGGCTACCAAGGTCGTTACGGCGGGAGGGTCTCTCGCAGACCTTCTACTAGCAGCCGATTGGTCCTCTGAGACCACATTTCGTCATTTTTATTTCAGACCGGAAGATCACGTATCCATGTCTGTCTTATAGTACTCAGGTGACATATATGTGTAGAGGGCGTGTACAACGTATAGTATCATTGTTCTTATCAACATTTACTGTATTAAGCTTTGAACCTGCATAAGATATGAGCCTCCTGTCTGATATATAATTCGGGATTTTCCTAGCTTGTGACGGAAAATAATAATTATATGAAGACAGGAGGCGAGTATCTTCCCTCCCTACCCATCCCTATGACGACTCTGTATCTTCTTTCAGGCTATTGATCACACCCGCACTTCCTATGTGCAGACAACCCGTTGATCTGGAGGAAGTGTTTCTTTTCCTGCGTACGGATAAAAATGTTCGACAAGGACGTTCCTTGGCTAGTCCCCGTTGGGACCTGTTCCAGTTACCCAGGTGTCCCCAGAAGCTGAGACGTCAGGCCGGCTGGCCGAAGATCCCGGCGATTATATTGTTCAATGTTGGCTCCCGGTTCTTGTTTTGGGAAAGCTACGCATAAAGAAAGAGGAGGATCTAGAAGGAAGCAAGCCTTATATAGGGCTACAGATGGGAGTGGTTATAGTGACCTAGAGACTGCTGGGAACTGTAGTCTTTACAAGTTTTTTCTGTTTTCTTATACAACTGAATAGAAAAGTGTTTCTGCTATGGGCATGAATAAAGAAGGATCATGCATAAGATACTCGCCTCCTGTCTTCATATAATTATTATTTTCCGTCACAAGCTAGGAAAATCCTGAATTACTAAGCATTACAAGGTATTGTACAATTGCCTAGTGTGAGCTTCCAGGATTATAGTAATGCACAAACCTAAATTTGACAGAAAAGCCGCGTACACACACGACGATTTTTTAGTGGGGGCGGCCGCGAAAACCGAGAAGTCGACGCGGGAGCGGTGCCGCCCCTTCACCCACTGCCGCCCCAAGGCCTGGCCTCGATGGCCTTGTGGGAAATCCGGCCCTGCACACGGCTAGTTTACCCGGCCAAAAGCTGTCATGGCAGTTTTCCCAATGGGAAAACCGGTCGTGTGTATGAGGCATAAGGGTTTGTGCTACCTTCCAGGAACACAGTAGTGCTCTATAGCAGATCGATCCAGCTCCTGTGCTTAACACTGGACCCTGGACCAACAGGAGATGCTTAGTCTTGAGGCTTTTTTAACACATTGCTGAGATTAACAGCCAACGTCCCAGTGATTTTTTAGATGGCATCTAAAAAAGCAGGATCTGGGCAGTACAGTAATAGATTTTTTGGGGTAGGCTTTCATAATTGCATATTGCCAAGTAGTTGCCACAATCTATGTACTGTACACATAAACCAGTTGGTAAAACACTTTTATGCAAAACAGTTCAAACTGTTATTCTGACAAATAATATAATATATAATAACATTTTCAGAGAGAATTTCACATGATTCTTTGACATTTTTGGGTTGACCCGCAGTGTAACTTCACATTTTTCTCTGGGTGAGCGGGGTGTACATTACAAGGATTTTAACCACGTTAGCCCCGGACCATTTGGTTGCCAAATGACCGGGCCACTTTTTTCATGGAAAAAAACGACGTTCTTCTCTACGTGATTCTTGTCAAGTCTGCCTTGCATACACATGATTGTAAAAAAAAAATGCTTGAGCAAAGCACGGCGACGTACAACACGTACACGACATTTTTTTTCACGACGTGAAAAACTGCGAGAAAAAAAATAGAGCATGTTCTAAATTTTTAATGGCCATTTTTCTTGTTGAGAAAAATGCTCTGGAGCCTACACACCAACGTTTTTAATGACCAATTTAAAAAATAGCATTTTTCTCGTTTTGTAAAACGGTCGGTCGTGTGTACGCGGCATAAGGGGTGCTGTCCAGACTACACTAAAACAGCCTCTGGAGAACTAATGACATTGGGACTAGTCCTCGGTACCGACAACCAAGGATCCCAGAGTTTACAAAATTTATTGGGACAGTCTCTATTTTGATTAACTTTTCTCTAGAAAGTGTATTATTAATTTGCTCTATCCATTCTGAGTAGGTGGCAAGAAAGAGAAGTCTGCCAAGTGGAGCCAAGACATACAACAGGATCTGTTTGAAAGATACGATTCATGATGGTTATAACCGATTGCCATTGGGGCAAGATCATGTGTATGAAGTCAGCTGAAGGGCCTTGACCCCCTCGGACAATTTGCTGCATCTTGCGACTAAACAACCACAAAAATAGCTTGATGGGCGTACTATAGGCCCGTATATTATAAATAGTTGCGTAAAGCATTGTGTAGATCAGGGTTATTGAATTAAAATTCATAAAAGTCCAGTCAGTAAAATATCCTCCCTGCAGAGGTCTAAATCGCATGTTTGCGTGAGTACTCGGATCTTTCACATCACAGCCCGCCCCCCTCACTCTCCTCTTTCATCATTTCTGGCTTGTAAAAATGCACAAAATTGCATGCTTTCCCGACACACAAAGAAACGCATTTCACTTTAGCAGATGCACAGTGTTGCCATTAATTCTTGATGGTATCCCCACAAATGTTTGCACATGCCAAACCACATGGTGCTGCAGTAAAAAAAAGGGGTCAGGACTTCTTTTCCTGCATTTGTCGTGGGTAGGGCAGCCCATTAAAATAAAGGGGATGCCCTACCCAAGAAATGCGCACAGAAAAATGAGTGAACAAATCTGAACTGAGCTCCCCCTTCACATCGTCCCCCCTTCCAGTCCTACCTTACACAGACAGGGTGGTGGGTGGGAGGCACAGCAGGTCTGGACTGAGGGAACTACAAGCTAGCGATTGGTTGCTAGGACCGCCCTGTATCCTAGTAACCAAACACCTACTTGTTGACTTGGCAGCCCCGCCCTCCATCCGGAGATGCCCTGCCTCCTGCTGTCAGCTCTGAGAACAACACGTTGAAAACAGTATCACGCATTAGAGAGTGTAACTGAAACACACTGATAAAACAACTAAAGCTGTATAAAGTCCAGGAAGTATATGTATGCAGCATTAGTGGCAGCTCCCTTGAGAGCGAAGCAGTCTCTGGAAGAACAATGGGAGAAAAACAAGGTGCGCCAAAAACTAAGTGCAGCAGATGCAACAAATGGTATATTTAAATAAAATCAGCCAAATGGCTACTCACACTTATATAAAGATCAATAGGCATAGAAGAGTATAATACTGTGGTCACTTAGCGGGTCCCCTGTTGGGTGGTGGTGTGTAGATGACAACAGGAGAGGAGAGGAACAACCGGTCGGACATCCATCTTGTAACCAACATGAAACACACTCGGAGTCCCATCAGAACATGGAGATAACATTTTAAAGCATCCACTTTTACGTCAGATCCAAATGGGTATTGATTTAAACAGTCTATATAGAGATTCACATTGAGCGTGGACCAGAGGCAGTATAACTTACTGTGAGAAAACATGGGTCTTGAAAGGTAATTTGCAATCTGTGTTGGTACTTTTTGGAGGCATGATTTTCATCCCCACAATATGGCATTGTATGTTTGATAAAGCAAGCAAACACATTGAACATGTTTAGCAAAGCAATACTATATATGAATGTAGCGCCCCCTTACTTTTAGTATGGGCATTAAGCTAAAGTTAGTTGGAATGTGAGAGTTACATTGCTCCCAGTCATGATTTACCTAAACTGTGACCTCTGTCATTCCAGAAAGATCCACTGGGTCAGTCTGCATTCTAGGGATGTGGTATCATCTCTGATTGGTAGTTGGTGCCAGAGGGGTTTCTGGCAGACCAAGTCTTCCCCAGCAGCCAATTGGAGAAGTTCTTCCCTAGCGGGGCATGCTGGGGAGGGGTATATCTGTGAGAGGGGTCATGTGTTCTAAATCTTCGCGGGGTCCCGGTTTCAGGTGCGGCAACCACCTTTAGGGTGCGCGCATCCATGGACCCCGCCGGCGTGGCCCACCTGGCCAAGCTTACAGGCTTTATCGAGCCTCAACCGGAGGTGAAAGGGCACCCCAGTGACTTACTGGGTTCCCAGTTTAATTGAAAGGATCCCAGGCTGGGTGCTGTGCGATTGGGGGGGAATCGGCTTGAGTCAAACCCGGAGGCAGGTTGTCCAACAGGGCTTGAACGAACCAATCAGGGATCTGGTGCCTGGGATGCTGACAGGTACGCTTTACTGTCTCCCGGTGACCTATGCTAGAGTCTACTGGGAGGATTCGCTCTGTTCATCCAGCTAATCTCATCTAAAGAAATTGGCGAGAGACCTGTCCGTGGGCACTTCACCCACTCAGGCAGGAGTGGCGACAAGTTTACAAATTGGTACTACTGAGGGCAGGCTTGCCCGTTCATATCCAGGCCTGACAACGCAAGTTCTCCTATTCTTTGATCAACCTTTCTTTTCCTTCCTAACTGAAGTTGATGTTGGCCGTGTTGGCCTGGAAATAAAGCATTGGAAAAACTTTTGACTGTCTGGACCTCCGCGCACTATTTTTTTTCTGCATCACACCCCTAGACAATGCTAGGGTAACTTAATGTACCGATCCCAACAATCAATCAGCGGCTCCTTCGGGGGTAGCACTGCATGAATAATTATGTCTTTTAGGGCCTGGGATTTTGCAATTTACTTCACTGCATTTTTTTTTACCCAACTGATGAAAAATGGAGTACAGTATGTGTACATATGTCTTATGTAAAGGGTCACTTCTGGCTTATTTAATGCTTCTTACTGAGTTTTACAGTCTCCAGAATAGTGGCAGTCTAAAAACTGCAGTCTCTAGTATCATGGTTCATTCTCTGGTCTAAACATTTAGGAATGAAAAATATACTAACAAATCCAAATTCTTTGTTCCACATAATTAACTCTGTCCTGGAAAAATGACAATTGTAAACTGGTTCTGCTACTAGCAGAAATAAACGTTCTTTTATATACATTAAAAGGAAAGGAAAATGTTATGGGGCATAACAATGCATCCTCCTTTTAAATATGATTCTGCAGTGCAGGGGAAAATTAAATACGCTGACTAATATGGACAGGAAGACATTCTATTATTGCCACTTTTCTTGCACTGGATCATAAATCGATTTGTAGGAAAGAGTTGTTCCATCTTAAACAGCAAATCAAACTCAAGCTTACCCCAAAACTGGCCAATGAGCATGACAAATATGTGAAGAAAAAAAAGAAAAAACAAGACAAAATACAACTATACTCACGTAGTGCAATTGCCAGTTGATCCAAATACAGTGTTGGAAACACTGTAGAAACCAGGTGGAAGTTCTGTCCACTCATCAAAACGCACACCAGTACCCAGAGAGTATGTTCCCTTTGTACAAGATGTACATTCTTGTAATGACATATCCAGGTAATGCCCAGCAGAGCAGGAAAAAGCTAGATCACAAAAGAAACAGTTTAAATGGTAAATGGCAAGAACAAAATTAAAATAAGCTACTGTATATTAAGCACATAGATTATATATATATTTACATTTGTAAGGATTTTCAAATATCTGGGGGAGGAGCTGTGAAGGGGTCCCCCCAGTAGAGCATTTAGGTTTTGTGCTGCCTTAGGCCTGACTAAACTTGTGCACCCCCTAATTTAAATATGACCCACCCCTTCCTGTCAAGGCCACACCCTTTCTGTTGAAGACCCGCTCTGACATTTTTGAGTGAGGACTTTAGGGACTGGGGGGGCAATGGATTGCCTTAATTTTCATAGATTTCCTCTCACTTCCTGTTTAGCTATGGGGCAGGAAGTGAAGGGAAATCTCTGCAATGGGATAGGGATGGTAAAAAAATAAACTGACAGGGGCTATAACCCTCCCTTACTCTATCCAAGATGAAGAAAAAAAGTGTTGCCTACAGTTCTACTTTAAGCACAAAATTCTGATAATTTTATGGAGAGGACTAAGAAGATATAACCATTGCCAATGGTGCAGCAGAAAACATATAGCACAGTGAGAAAGGTTTGTGGTCCAGGATGATAGGACAGTCAAAATTAGAAGCAGCTTGCGCTACACTAACAGTATAACGCAAGCCGGCGGGGACTCTTTCCGTGCTGCCCCCCCTGCAAAGTGCTGCCCTAGGCCAGGATACAGCGTTGGGTCCCCCACACTGAACAGCATGAAGAAAAAAAAGGCATTTCTCGATTAGGAATGGAGCAGATCTTGACAACCGTCATTAAGGAGGAGTTGGTGTTTACTTTGGTTCTCCCTACCTGGGAGAGAGAAGCTGTAAACTAGTGGTCTGACTGAGGACTAGGGAGAATCAGCCTATATTCCCTCCAGGAGGTCCAAGCACCTCCAAAAAGATTAAATAATTATGTAATATCTTATTTGGACTACTATCCTATGCCATTATATAGAACATTCTGTATTAACTACTGCTGCAAAATAGTAAAGAAGTTTATTGCAGGATCTGGCCTCTCTGTGTGAGAAGTGCCTATTTTCACAGCCATGCCCTGAAGGTGAGAGGAGAGAAGTGTTTCAATGTGCAAACCTGGAAGTTGGGCTTAGACTAAATGTGTGAGTACTCCTGGGTGAGAGGGGGTTGACCATTCAGGGCCAGGAAGGTGGGGAGGTTGGAAGTGTAGGCCTCTGGCCACCATCTGTGCATGGGAAAGTTTTTTCATGGGCTGTACAGTTGGTGCAGCCCAGCAACTTTCTAGTTTTAGTAAACCAACCAAGTCTACCTCTGCCGGGTTAGCCCCCCCATATAAACAATTTTGACTTTTTTTTATGTAGTTTGTTAGATCAGGTTAGATCAATCATTGTTTGCATTAGATCTCACACAGAAGAAGCAATATTAAGAGTTATTTGCTGGGGGGGCTAACCCGTCATCAGCCCCCCCTATCAAATTTTCTGGCCGAAAATCATTCAGGCTGATAGATATTCGTTAGATCCGATAAAATCAAGTGGTTTTAATGTTAGATCTCACATAATTATAGACTTATTAAGTGATTAATGAGGGGGGGCTGGCCCCCCCTTATCAATATTTTGGGCCAAAAATCATTCAGGCTGATAGATATTCGTTAGATCCGGTAAGATCAAGTGGTTTTAACGTTAGATCTCACATCGTTTCCGAGATATTCCACATAAAAAAAAATGATTTTTAGGTGGTACATATGCATGGACATATGGACGGGTTGGTCCCCCCTTATGAAATTTTCTGGCCGAAAATCATTCAGGCTAATAGATATTCGTTAATCACACATACCTACTGACCTGGCTGGTCTCAGGGTGCTGGCCTGGCTGGTCTCAGGGTGCTGGCCTGGCTGGTCTCAGGGTGCTGGCCTGGCTGGTCTCAGGGTGCTGGCCTGGCTGGTCTCAGGGTGCTGGCCTGGCTGGTCTCAGGGTGCTGTACACCCCCCCCCCATGTCCACCTCTGGGTTCATCTCTGTACCCCCCATGTCCACCTCGGTACCCCCCATGTCTACCTCGGTACCCCCCATGTCCACCTCGGTACCCCCCATGTCCACCTCGGTACCCCCCCATGTCCACCTCGGTACCCCCCCATGTCCACCTCGGTACCCCCCCATGTCCACCTCGGTACCCCCCCCCCCCCCCCCCCATGTTCACCCCCCATGTAAACCTCTGCACCCCCCCCATGTAAACCTCTGCACCCCCCCCCATGTAAACCTCTGCACCCCCCCCCATGTAAACCTCTGCACCCCCCCCCCATGTAAACCTCTGCACCCCCCCCCCATGTAAACCTCTGTGTTCACCTCTGTGCCCCCTCCACCTCTGTTCCCCCCCCCCCCCATGTCCACCTCTGTACTCCCTCATGTCCACCTCTGTACCCCCTTCCACCTCTGTGTTCACCCCTGTTCCTCCCCATGTCCACTTCTGTACCCCCTTCCACCTCTGTGTTCACCCCTGTTCCTCCCCATGTCCACCTCTGTACCCCCTTCCACCTCTGTGTTCACCTCTGTACCCCCCCCATGTCCACCTCTACCCCGTCCACCTCTGTGTCCACCTCTGTACCCCCTCATGTCCACCTCTACCCCATCCACCTCTGTACCCCCTCTCCCATGTCCACCTCTGCATCCCCCCCCCCCATGTCCACCTGTGTTCGCCACTGTACCCCCCCAATGTCCGCCACTGTACCCCCCCAATGTCCGCCACTGTACCCCCCCCAATGTCCGCCACTGTACCCCCCCCATGTCCGCCACTGTACCCCCCCCAATGTCCGCCACTGTACCCCCCCCATGTCCGCCACTGTACCCCCCCATGTCCGCCACTGTACCCCCCCATGTCCGCCACTGTACCCCCCCATGTCCGCCACTGTACCCCCCCATGTCCGCCACTGTACCCCCCCATGTCCGCCACTGTACCCCCCCATGTCCGCCACTGTACCCCCCCATGTCCGCCACTGTACCCCCCCATGTCCGCCACTGTACCCCCCCATGTCCGCCACTGTACCCCCCCATGTCCGCCACTGTACCCCTCATGTCCACCACTGTACCCCTCATGTCCGCCACTGTACCCCTCATGTCCACCACTGTACCCCTCATGTCCACCACTGTACCCCTCATGTCCACCACTGTACCCCTCATGTCCACCACTGTACCCCTCATGTCCACCACTGTACCCCTCATGTCCACCACTGTACCCCTCATGTCCACCACTGTACCCCTCATGTCCACCACTGTACCCCCGGTCCACCTGTGTTCACCACTGTACCCCCCCCATGTCCACCACTGTACCCCCTATGTCCACCACTAACCCCTATGTCCACCACTGTACCCCCTCCACGTCAACCTCTGTACCCCCCCCCCCCCATGTGCTCTGTGTTAGTTCTTACCTTTGCACTTTCCTATTCTGAACCACAAGATAATGATTGGTTGCTAGGGCCACCTAGCAACCAATCACCTGCTACATCTCTGGCATTTCCTGTCCTCCGTTTAACGCTGCCTTACCATCTCTCGCTCTCCCTGTTGTACAAGAGAGCGAGAGACTGTGTTTTTTACTCCTTCCTCGCGGCGGCCGGTCTGTATGTCACCCGGGTAGCGGTACAGTCCGCACCCGACGCGGTCACCCCCACACCCTGTCACAGCTCTCCCCCTGCACTGTCAGTTTTTTACACTCCGTGGCCGCTGACAGACACGCCGCGCTGTCACTGATGCATAGAGGGGACTTGGAGGAGGAGGGGGTGTCACGGCCGCCCGACACCCCCCCAGCATGTGACACCCGAGGTGAATCGCCCCCGCCCCCTAGTTAGTACGGCACTGCAGAAGCTGCCCGAGTCCTGCAAAGGGAACGGCGTTCCTGCAGTAAAATAAGTGCAGGGACGTCGTTCCCACACGTTCCCGCAGGACTCGAGCCCTGGTATGCTCAATGGCACTCATCACTAGTACACGTGAAAATGCTCAGTATCTGCTCCGATATAGATTCTAGAACAGGTATCTGTGCATTCCTACCAAATATCCCTGTAATTATGGATATTCAAATGTTAAAACCACTTGATCTTACCGGATCTAACGAATATCTATTAGCCTGAATGATTTTTTGCCAGAAAATTTGATAAGAGGGGGCCAACCCGTCCATATGTCCATGCATATGTACCACCTAAAATCTATTTTTTTATGTGGAATATCTCGAAAACGATGTTAGATCTAACGTTAAAACCAGCCCCCCTCATTAATCACTTAATAAGTCTCTAATTATGTGAGATCTAACGTTAAAACCACTTGATCTTACCGGATCTAACGAATATCTATCAGCCTGAATGATTTTTGGCCAAAAATATTTATAAGGGGGGCCAGCCCCCCCTCATTTGTCCTTGTATACATCCAATATCTGTATTTGTATGTGGAATATCTCTGAAATGATGTGAGATCTAACGTTAAAACCACTTGATCTTACCGGATCTAACGAATATCTATCAGCCTGAATGATTTTCGGCCAGAAAATTTGATAGGGGGGGCTGATGATGGGTTAGCCCCCCCCAGCAAATAACTCTTAATATTGCTTCTTCTGTGTAAGATCTAACGCAAACATTGATTGATCTAACAAACTACATAAAAAAAAGTCAACATTTTTTATATGGGGGGGCTAAGCCGGCAGAGGTACCAAGTCTTCTTTGGTCACACATAGACAGGACACTAGGCATATCCTGCAGTCTCTGGTTATGCCAGATTCAGTTATACACAAAACTGTTAAAGCTTTGGCAGGAACATCAGGGAATTCAGAGGTCTGCCAAGTACATCACATGTAGTTCTCCTGTAGAGCTCCCGATTTTGGTGCTACAATGTAATTAGTACCTTGATAATTTCCAGAACAATGAAAATGTTGAAAGTAACCAACCTGGTTCCTTTCTGTGACCTCAGAAGGTCAATAACATTGGATTTCTTCCGTTATCGGCATCATCTATATGATTTTATTGTCCTTTGTAAGGAACCTCAATCTTGGGTCCCTTACATTATAGCAATTACATGTTTCCACTTGACCAACTGCTTACTGTATATCACACATGGGCTCAATTATCACTTCAATGCTGATGACACTCAGATATACAGTACATCCACACTAAACCGGATTTTACTTTGGCTGCTTCTCCCCTGTCTAACTGTATTTGTGATATTAAAAACTTGGATGGCCCACAATTTCCTTCAATTAAACTGTAACAAGAAGGAAGTCATGCTTATTGGCATCCCCCCCATCAATTATGTAAGGCCAGTCCTAATGGTGCTGTACTTGAGCTTCAGTCTAAATCGAAAAATCTAGGGGCGATACTTGATGCCAATTTAACCTTTGAGCCACATGTACAAAATGTTGCCAGAACATATTTTTTCCACCTGATAAACATTACTTGGCTGTGACCATACACTGTAGGCGAAATGTTGATCCATACATTTGTGTTCTCTAGACTACTACAAATGCTCTACTGGGTGGTGTACCTAAATCCACGAATAATTTACTTAAAGCGGTATTTCACCCTAAATATAAGATCTCCCATGCGATCCAGCATACTGGCGTCAGCGCCAGTATGCTGGGTTTTTTTTTTTAATCGCACACTTACTGTATTATAGTGGAATTCCTTTTTTGTCCCCCGTGGTGGACGGCGCCAGTATAGCGCGTCACATCTTCCGAAAATACCCGATATGGACTCGGGTAATCTCGGCGAAAATGCGGCGCCTGCGCACAGACCTAGGAGCTGACTGCGCAGGCGCCGTATTTCTCCGAGTCCTACGGCTATGGCGCGTCACGCCCTCCGAAATAGGACTCGGAGAAATACGGCGCCTGCGCAGTCAGCTCCTAGGTCTGTGCGCAGGCGCCGCATTTTCGCCGAGATTACCCGAGTCCATATCGGGTATTTTAGGAAGATGTGACGAGCAATACTACAGCCGTCCACCGCGGGGGACAAAAAAGGAATTACACCATAATACAGTAAGTGTGCGATTAAAAAAAAAAAAAAAACAGCATACTGGCGCTGACGCCAGTATGCTGGATCACATGGGAGATCTTATATTTAGGGTGAACCTCCGCTTTAAAAAAAAAATTTGCAGCCAGAATCTTGACTAGGTTTTGATCATATTACCCCTACCATTAGAGTCCTTGCACTGGCTACCCGTCAGGTTTCCCATAGACTTGGAGATTCTCTTGATCACCTAAAAGGCTCTTCATGGCTGCATTAGTGTTAGTAAACAGGTTGTAAAGGCTTGTGTTTTTTTCCCCCCTATAAAAACAACATACATGTTCCACTTATCTGCTCTGTGCAAATCTACTGGATCCTTCTCTTCTCAGGTCCCTCTTTTGTGATCATGCCAGCCCTCCTTTTCAATGCCCCCACAGCAAGCGGCTTGCTATGGGGGCACCTGAGCCGAGTTGCAGCCCCCTTTGTCCAGACACGGAGCCCGGCCCCCTCTTGCCCTTGATTGGCTTCCGCTGCTGTCAAATTCAGCCAATGTCACCGCTGCTGTGTCTCAGCCAATCAGGAAGGAGAATCTGGACGGCTGAGACACTCGTGGACATCGCTGGACAGAGAGGGACCTCAGGTAAGTATTAAGGAGGGCTTAGGGGGGCTGCTGCATAGAGAAGACTTTATCTTAATGCAAAGAATGCATCACGATTAAAAAAAAAATCATTCTGTCTTTACAACCCCTTTAAAAGCACAATTGAATTATATATGCATGAAAGATGTCAAAAAAAAAATGCAACTCTGTTTGGACAGTTTTGTATACCTCTTTTGTACTATGTATCCTAAATGTTGCATATCTTACGTTTAATCAAGATAGATTATTTTTGATGCGTTTTAATATAAACATATGCATATGAATATTGTAATTCTCTTTCACACCTGTATGTGAGGAGAGGTATTTTAAGGCTGCATTCACACCTAGGCTTAGGCGTTATGCGGCGTATTGCGGCGAAATGAAATAGGCGTTTGGTCCCCGCGATTTGCTGTGACAAAACCCGCCTTGTTTTTTGCTGGAGGGGTGATTTTTTCATTGTCGGCTATGCCCGAACGCCCAAGACGCCTGAAAAAAAGGATCCGGGACTTGTTTCAAGCTTCAGGCGTACGGCGTTTGGCGTAGGGATGTGAACCATTTCCATAGCCGACAATGTAAATTCGCCCCTCCAGCGTATTTCAGGCTGCTACAGCATCGGGCGACAAAATGCCTAGGTGTGAATGCAGCCTTAGGGACCATGTGGTATAGGCATGACAAATGCCTTTTTGTAGGCTGAATTGTGTCAGTGACTCTCCAAAGAATGTATGTAAGTTCTAAATAAGAAAGTTACCTAGGAGGATGTGCTGGTCTCTTTTATACCTTTGTTTTTTTGAACAGGAGTCAGGACTGTGACTGGACAGTCAAGGTTTAGGGTCCTGTACATGTTTTCTCCTCCAGTCAGCAAGCGCTACACAGTGTGTAGGGCTACCGCTTTCACTTTTGGGGGTTTTGTGTTGGGGGATTACAGAAAGCAAGCACAAGAACAGACTTAGGCTGCTTTTAGACTGAGGAGCTTTGCAGATGCCATTGCCTGAGGGCTTTCACACTGGAGCGTTGCGCTGGCGGGACGAGAAAGGTCCTGCCAGCCGCATCTTTGAGGCGCGGTAAAAATACCGCTCCTAATGCACCCCTGCCCATTGAAATTAATGGTGTAGCATCTCCAAACCGCCCGCAGGCGGGTTTAACCCTTTTTTGGCCGCTAGCAAAGATTAAATTCTCCCCACTAGCGCCCGAAAATCACGGCAAACACAATGGTAAAACGCCGCTAAAAATAGCAGAGCTTTACTGCCTGCGCACCAGTGTGAAAGTACCCTAAGTGTACTATTTAAAAAAACATTTCAAACCTTTTAGTCATGCATGCATTAGACTAATGGGGGGGGGGGGGCAGGGTTTCTTATATTTCATCTATACTCCCATTTTAAACTTACCAAAAGTATAAAAAAAAAAAAAAAAAGAAAGAATTATCAAGGCTCACATTTAACATATTTTTTAAATGTCCTATAGTAAGCCCATTAAGAAATAAATCAATCACTGGATATTTTTTTCGTAACTCACAAGAACGAACACCAAATAAGTTACAAGCATGTGGTGTAGTCCTGTCAAATGCACTTACAGCATTCTTTTCCTTTGACTGGATCTGGAAGTCCTGTACACAGTCCCGGAGTATGAGGCACTGCCACACGCCATCTGGTGCCTTTGCTGTCACATTCAGTGTATTCATAGTGGTACTCTGACTGTAAAGTAACAATGAAAAAATGGTCAAGTATACAGGATTGCACACAAACACACACACCTGATCGGAACACTTTTCTCCCATAGTACCATATTATTACTGCTTCACAAGTTCTTGTCAGGCAAGCTCCAATTAAAAATATTTTGTACATTTTTTAGACCCTTTCTACAAAAAAGGATATAGGATTGTTTTCAGCTTCAAAAAGGATTGAGAGACTACATTATACCAAAACATAAGAACATTGGGTATGACTATCGTAGGTATACCTACTTCAGACAGATATGCAAAAAGCAAAAGTGGACATGCCTAGACATAAACCAGACCAAATCATCAACATTTAATAGTTCAACAAACCTTTTTGCTTTTATTTTAAATGACTGTTTTTAGACTTCCTGGTTGAATGAGGCACAAGTAATGTAACCTGCCCTCACAGATGCATCCTGCTAAATTCATGTCACATGTTCCAGGAAATAAAGGGAGCTGTATTCATCTACCCTTAGTAGAAATGGCCACCATGAGAAGAATGGGGAAATTTTTTAATGGGTTATGCAAAGAATAAAAACAGGTGAAACTTTAAAAATATGACTCGATGCATTAGGGAAGGGACCAAGCAAACATTTCTTCTTTGTCCTGTGAATACTGATTAGTGTTCTAGCCATGAGATTGGAATATGCTCTGCTTTTCGTTAACATTTAGGCCTCATTTCCACTGGCGTTTTTACAGCCACTTTTCTGAGCGTTTTTTGCAGCTTAAAAACGCCTGTCCATGTTAGTCTATGGCCTCATGCCCACCATGACGTTTTTGAGCTGTAGATGGCTAAGCTGCAAAAAAAACGCGGAACCGGTGCGTTCTGAAGCTCCAGCAATAGAGCTGTAAAAACGCCAGACATTAAAAAACGCTCAAAAACGCTCAAAAACGCGGCCGCTGAGTTTTTAAAGCTCAAAAAAAAAAAAAAAAAATTTTTTTTCTAAAACAAACATGGACAGGCGTTTTTAAAGCTGTAAAAAACGTGGCTGTAAAAAACGCCAGTGGAAATGAAGGCCACGTTTTTTACAGCTTAAAAACGCCTGTCCATGTTTATTTTAGAAAAAAAAAAAAAAAATTTTTTTTGGAGCTGGAGCTTTAAAAACGACGCGGCCGCGTTTTTGAGCGCTATTTTTAATGCCTGGCATTTTTACAGCTCTATTGCTGGAGCTTCAGAACGCACTGGTCCCGCGTTTTTTTTGCAGCTTAGCCATCTACAGCTCAAAAACGTCATGGTGGGCATGAGGCCATAGACTAACATGGACAGGCGTTTTTAAGCTGTAAAAAACGCTCAGAAAAGTGGCTGTAAAAACGCCAGTGGAAATGAGCCCTTAAAACGTATTTTTTTTCTTTGTTGCGAGTCTTTCACATTGAGGAGTTTTTCAGGCGGTACAGCGCTAAAAATAGCGCTGCTCTATCGCCTGAAAAACTCCTGCCAAGCAACCTCAAAATGTGAAAGCCCGAGGGCTTTCACACTGAGGCGATGCGCTGGCGGGGGAGAAAAAAAAATCTCCTGTCAGCAGCATCTTTGGAGCGGTGAGAGGAGCGGCGTGTATATCGCACCTTCACCGCTCCTTCCCATTGAAAACAATGGGAAACCGCAGCAATTAACCCTTTATCGGCCGCTAGCGGGGGTTAATACCACATCGCTAGTGGCCGATTCCCGCAGCAATTCCGGCGGTATAGCGCCGCTATTTTTAGCGGCGCTATACCGCCAACGCGGCTCCCTCCCCAGTCTGAAAGGGGCTTTACTGAGGAGATTTCCCCTCACATCCTTCCATGGAGATGTGATGAGGAGATTAGATAAAACATTTATCGAAATAACTGAAATTCCCATAAAGGTTGGTCATAACAGGGGTCCACTTTGGAGAATTGACTCTCAGGCCGGGTTCACACTGGTACGACAAAACGCTACGACATTGGGAGCTCATGTCACATGATGTGTGAAAAATCAATGTTTTCCTATGGTAGCCATTTTACAGTGCCTTGCGAAAGTATTCGGCCCCCTTAAACTTTGCGACCTTTTGCCACATTTCAGGCTTCAAACATAAAGATACAAAACTAATTTTTTGTGAAGAATCAACAAGTGGGACACAATCATGAAGTGGAACGAAATTTATTGGCTATTTCAAACTTTAACAAATAAAAAAACTGAAAAATTGGACGTGCAAAATTATTCAGCCCCCTTAAGTTAATACTTTGTAGCGCCACCTTTTGCTGCGATTACAGCTGTAAGTCTGGGGTATGTCTCTATCAGTTTTGCACATCGAGAGACTGACATTTTTGCCCATTCCTTCTTGCAAAACGGCTCAAGCTCAGTGAGGTTGGATAGAGAGCGTTTGTGAACAGCAGTTTTCAGTTCTTTCCACAGATTCTCGATTGGATTCAGGTCTGGACTTTGACTTGGCCATTCTAACACCTGGATATGTTTATTTGTGAACTATTCCATTGTAGATTTTGCTTTACGTTTTGGATCATTGTCTTGTTGGAAGACAAATCTCCGTCCCAGTCTCAGGTCTTTTACAGACTCCATCAGGTTTTCTTCCAGAATGGTCCTGTATTTGGCTCCATCCATCTTCCCATCAATTTTAACCATCTTCCCTGTCCCTGCTGAAGAAAAGCAGGCCCAAACCATGATGCTGCCACCACCATGTTTGACAGTGGGGATGGTGTGTTCATGGTGATGAGCTGTGTTGCTTTTACGCCAAACATAACGTTTTGCATTGTTGCCAAAAAGTTTGATTTTGGTTTCATCTGACCAGAGCACCTTCTTCCACATGTTTGGTGTGTCTCCCAGGTGGCTTGTGGCAAACTTTAAACAACACTTTTTATGGATATCTTTAAGAAATGGCTTTCTTCTTGCCACTCTTCCATAAAGGCCAGATTTGTGCAGTATACGACTGATTGTTGTCCTATGGACAGAGTCTCCCATCTCAGCTGTAGATCTCTGCAGTTCATCCAGAGTGATCATGGGCCTCTTGGCTGAATCTCTGATCAGTCTTCTCCTTGTATGAGCTGAAAGTTTAGAGGGACGGCCAGGTCTTCGTAGATTTGCAGTGGTCTGATATTACTTCCATTTCAATATTATCGCTTACACCAGGGGTCTTCAAACTACGGCCCTCCAGTTGTTCAGGAACTACAATTCCCATCATGCCTAGTCATGTCTGTGAATGTCAGTGTTTTACAATGCCTCATGGGATGTGTAGTTCTGCAACAGCTGGAGGGCCGTAGTTTGAGGATCCCTGGCTTACACAGTGCTCCTTGGCATATCCAAATCTGGCTTTAAACTTCTCCACAACAGTATCTCGGACCTGCCTGGTGTGTTCCTTGTTTTTCATGATGCTCTTTGCGTTTTAAATGGACCTCTGAGACTATCACAGTGCAGGTGCATTTATTTTATTCAGAGATCCTCACTGAACTTCTATTAAGAGTTTGCTGCACTGAAAGTAAAGGGGCTGAATAATTTTCGCCCAATTTCAGTTTTTTATTTGTTAAAAAAGTTTGAAATATCCAATAAATTTCGTTCCACTTCATGATTGTGTCCCACTTGTTGTTGAGTCTTCACAAAAAAAAGAGATTTTTTTAATACAGCTTACCTGTAAAATCTTTTTCTTGGAGTACATCACGGGACACAGAGCAGCATATTCATTACTATATGGGTTATATGGAGTACCTTCAGGTGTGGACACTGGCAATCTCAAACAAACAGGAAGTCCCTCCCTATATAACCCCCTCCCATAGAGGAAGTACCTCAGTTTTGTAGCAAGCAGTATGCCTCCCAAAAATGTTCCCCAAAAGAGGGGTGGGAGCTCTGTGTCCCGTGATGTACTCCAAGAAAAAGATTTTACAGGTAAGCTGTATTAAAAAAATCTTTTTCTTTCTCGTACATCACGGGACACAGAGCAGCATATTCATTACTATATGGGATGTCCGAAAGCAATGCTTTAATGGAGGGGAGGGAGACATCTTCCAAAGAAGGATTTAATTTAGAGGTATACTCAAATACTAGTAAATCCAACTTAAACAAGAAATGTAAATCTCAAATCAAATCAAGGGAGCCCCCTCAGATCCTGAGGAGCTTGAATCGCGGCCTGTAGTACTGACTGCCCAAAGGCTGTATCCGCATTCCTTCTTACGTCCAATTGATAAAATTTTGTAAACATGTGGACTGACGACCACGTTGCTGCCTTGCATATTCGAGCCATAGAGATCTGATGATGTGCTGCCCAGGAGGTGCCCATGGCCCTGGTAGAATGGGTCTTTGCCGACAAAGGAGGAGGCAACCTCTTCAAACCGCAGGCCTGAACGATTAATTGTTTAATCCATCTTGCGATGGTGGATCAAGCAGCTGCCTGACCCATCTTGGGCCCTTCCGGTAAAACGAACACCACATCTGTTTTCCGAACCTTCTCTGTAGCTTTAAGATAGGCCTTTATGGCCCTGACAATATCCAACGTATGCAGCAACACCTCCTTTCTAGAGGTGGGTTTTGGAAGAAGGATGGAAGTACCACATCCTGGTTCAGGTGGAAACTGGATATAACCTTTGGTAGAAAGGAAGAATGAGGACGGAAACCCGCCCTATCCTTATGTAAAATTAGATATGGTTCCTTACAAGATAAGGCTGCCAATTCCGATACTCTCCTGGCCGAAACTATGGCGATCAGAAATACCGACTTTCTAGTCAGTAAAACCAAAGGTACCTCAGCCAACGGCTCAAAGGGTTGTTTCTGTAGAGTTGACAGAACAAGATTTAAGTCCCATGGACAAAGTGGTGATTTGACCGGAGGATTAACACGTAAGACTCCCTGTATGAAGATCTTAACCAGCGAGTGGGCGGCCAGCGGCCTCTGAAACCACACTGATAAGGCTGAAATCTGTCCTTAGATCGTGCTTAATGCCAGGCCTTTATCCACTCCTAGCTGGAGAAAACTTAATACTCTATCAATGGTATACTTGCGGGAAAACCATCTCTTAGACTCACACCAGCCTACGTAGGCCCTCCAAACCCTGTAACAAATTACCCTGGAGGCCGGCTTTCTAGCCTTAATGAGGGTAGGGATTACCTGCCTAGACAGACCTCTACCCCTGAGAATTAGGGATTCAGCCGCCAGGCCGTCAAATTTAGACGCTGTAATGCAGGGTGGAGGATCGGGCCTTGTGAGAGTAGGTCTGGCCCTAGAGGAAGAGTCCAAGGGCCTCCCGCTGCCAATTTCAGGACTAGTGAGTACCATGCCCTCCGGTACCAAGCTGGGGCTACCAGGATAACCGGCCTGTGCTATGATCCTGCGCCACAGGCGGGGTAGTAACTGCAGTGGGGGAAATGCATATAGAAGTTATGATTGATGCCAAGGACAAACCAACACATCGGTTCCGCAGGCCATAGGGTCCCTCGTTCGAGACATGAACCTGTCTAGCTTCTTGTTGAATCCTGATGCCATGACCTCCACGTCTGGCACTCCCCACTTCTGGCAGATTGTCTGAAAAAACCTTGTGGATGCAGAGACCACTCCCCCGGCGACAGGGTTTGGCGACTTAGGAAGTACGCCTGCAGGTTGTCCACCTCGGGAATGAATGTCGCCGATATGCAGGGTACATAAACCTCTGCCCACCGAAAACCCAAGCTCCTCTCACTCTGAGTGGCTTGACTCTTGGTTCCCCCTTGGTGGTTCACCTATATGCCACCGCTGTGGCATTGTCTGAATGACTTCTCACCGAGGACCCCTGTAATCTGGGTGTCTATGCCAGGCGGGCTAGCCGAGCCGCTCTGAACTCCCAGACCTTGATGGGCAGCTGCCTCTCCGCCTCTGCCCAAGTTCCTTGGCGAGTGAACTTGTTCAAGACTGCTCTCCAGCCTTCCAGACCACTGGGCAGAACCAAGCTGCTAGAATTGCTGCCTGTAGGACACGAGTGTGGAAGCGTGTGGTATCGCCTCGAACATGGCCATCGCATACGTAGGCGAATAGTTGGTTCTTTTTTGCTTAGAACCAACTGAATCAATCTTTTGATAGCCTCGACCTTTACCAGGGGCAGGAACATCCATCTTCTGTTCTGTGTCTAATCTCATGCCGAGATATTCCAACTGCTTTGTAGGTTGAAATGCTGATCTTTCCCCGGTTTAGGACTCAGCCGAACCTCTCGAGGTACTGAACCATGAGGACTACTACTCATTCCACCAAGGAAGCGAGTGATCTTATGATTAAGAGGTCGTCCAGGTATGCTAGGACCGAGATCCCTTGGATCCTTTAGACTGACTAGAATAGGAGCTAGGACCTTCGTGAATACCCGGGGGCCGTAGCCAGCCCGAAGGGGGGCGCCACGAATTGGAAGTGACGTTGTATCACTGCGAAGCGTAAAACAAAAATATTTGATGTGGCTGAAAGACCTGGTACATGAAGGTAACTATCCTTTATGTCTATAGAAGACAGATCCTTCTGGAGTGTGGCGGCTGCTGACCGAACGGATTCTATCCGGAAAGAGCGAACCCTTAGGTAAGCATTTAAACCTTTTAGGTCCAAAATTGGTCTAAAATTGCCGATGAGCCTTGGTATGACAAACAGATTGGAATAGAAACCTATCCCCTGTTCTTGGGCTGGTACCTCTACCATTATGCCCTGGTGAAGCAGATGATCCAATGCCGCCCGCATTGAGGCCTTCCTTGTGGAGGAAATTTTAGAAATTCTAATCTGTAGCCTGCGGCCACAGATGATCGGACCCCCTCTGTCGGGGACCGATCCCCAGAGGCCTGTCCTTGCGATCCATTGTTAAAAGTTTGATCGCGCAGGAGGTCCGTACTGCCTGGAATTTGAGGGCCCCGGAACCGGGGGGAGCTGCCTTTTAAACGCAGGACCCCGGAACTTCTTTTGACTGGTAAAAGGGTACTTTTGCCACTTGAAACAGTCTGAATGTATTTATCCAGATCTTTCCATGGAAGGGCAAACCTGCCAGCAGTCTTTTACATGGGGCTCGGCCGCCCAGTTCTTCAACCATAAGAGCCTTCTCATACGCACTAAAAATAGTGACAACGAGACGCCTGCTGGATGGAGTCTTTTTATAACCTCTACCGCAAAGCACAGAGCTCTGGGAATATCCAATAACTCCTCTGCCTATTGGGCAGGGATGTCTTAAGCATCTGTTTTGTCTGATTCTTTAACACCTGACAAAACTCCAATTGCAGCCACTGCTGGCTGTAGCCAGGGATACTGGAGAAAGTGTCTCTAAACGTTTATCGACCGGGACCTTAAACATTTGTATGTTTCCCCTTAGGCCAGTTAATGATTTATTCACCCATGAGATGGCTGCGTCCACAGTTGGGAGCACCCCCTTTCTTAGAAAAATGTCTTTTCCATAGGGTAAATAACAGAAAACCTTCCAGGTGGTCTCCCATCCAGGCACTAACCAGGCCCGACCCTGCTTAGCCTCCGAGATCAGACGAGATCGGGCGCTTTCCGGGAGATGTGGCCTCAAGGACCTCACGGGTAGTTGAAAAGCAGTGCCCGAACCGGGACCTGAACCCTGGACCCTCAGACCAAAAGTCCGATGCTCTACCGACTGAGCCATCCGGGCCCCTTTTAAAGAGCACTTGGTCAGGGGAAAGAGTGCCTGTAAGCACAAATATTTCCTGGCAGACGTGCAAAAAGACTACCCTCTTGTCAGCTTTAGGCGGCAGAAAAAAATTCTGTCCGGTCGTCCCTAATCCTGGAAAAACCAATTCCTCTAACAGAGGATGGACCGGAAAAGCTGCGTTGCTTAAAGGCGCTTTTTAAAAGAACCCAAAGAGGATACCACAGGAACCTGAGGCTCTGGAAATGGCAAATTAAATGCCAAGCGGACCATGTCTGTCAAAGACTGGACCCACAGACTCTCCGTCTGGGAGGCTGAAAACGATTCTTCAGTGGTAGATCCTCTAGGTTCTGTCCCTTTTGGCGATGGGGATCTAGTCCGCTTCTTGCCAGAAAAAGAGCCAGCGATCATAGCTGTTAACCTTTTTTCTCTAGCCCCCCTAGGGTGACGGCTAGCATCTCCTCTGTGATAACACAGGGTTGGGCCGACCTGGGCCAGCCTCCGCACCAGACCCCCTTAATGGCTTATCCAGGGTGACCCCTATAGGAATAACCTGTGGGAAAAGTATTGGCATATCATCAGACCCAGAGGAGGAACCCCCTTTGTCTTTGCCTTTTCATTTTTTTTTTTTTATGTTTTGATCCTGAACCCTTGGAAGCCATAATACCAAACCGAAGGACTCCGCTTACAACAACAGACTGTTATAGCCAGGAGTACAAAAAAATAAGGTTTAGGGGACAATAGGATCACTAATGCCCAAAAACGGTGGGGCTCAGTATGTTTTCTTTTATAATATTATTCACCACATACAGCCCCACCCCCAACATGTTTGCCAGCATTCAACCTGTTGCCAAGGGGATTTTGGCTTAACAAAAAGTATTGGAGCTGACTCCAGCATGTAGTACCCCTTCTCGCCACCGGGAGTCACTGTGCTGCCAGCTCTACGTCCTCTCTCTCCAGCTCAGCTCTGAACTGAGCTAAGAACGCGCCTGCTGTGTATAACAGCAATTGAAGGCACGCCCACTCTACACTGCAGTCACGCTCCCCGCCCCCCCCCCCCCCCCTCCCGAACGGCGCGAAAATTTCTATATGCATGCGCGCGTGCACGACTGTCGGGGGAGGAGAGCCCAGGAGGAGACGCACTCTGGAGCCCAGGAATGCAGGTTGGAGGACGCATCAGGCGGCAGATTTTGAATCCCGGCAAGGTAAGGCTAAAACAGGCCCCTAAGGAGTCCCTTTAGCCTAGAGACAGATCTGTTTTGTTTGTTTTTTTTTATATAAAAGATCTTCAACCAGCGAGCAGCAGGTAGCTAGCAAACATACATAGATAGGTAGGGGGATCAAGTTATGGGGGGAAACATTTCAGGGCATCCTGTCCATCAGACATAGTGACCATGGTGCCAATGCAGAGCATACTCAGGCTACCCCCCTTAAGATCTCCCCTGGAGAGCCTGCTGTCGAACCAAGTCCCGCAGGCTCCCCTCTTACCTGCTCCATGCCGCAGGACGTTTTGCAAAACGGTCCAATCTTCTCCCATCTCCGTGGGTAGCGTAGTAGACCTTCAGGCCCTGGGGTCCTATGAAGGTACCCACTGTCCTGGACCTATATAGCACCCTGGCAAACAGGAACTTATGGTCTTTACGAACTCCAAGTCCTGGGCCCAGGGTCCAGCCCTCCAAAGAGGAGCATTATAGGCAAAACCCCACGGTTTGGGGCCCGGGTACTGTCCACTTTGGCACTGAGGCTCCTTGGACAGATCCGGTTAGCCCGCCCTTAATCCCAAGGATGTGGAGCAAAGCTATTCCGTGACCAACACCTAAGACACTGGCGAAAAAACTGAGGTACTTCCTCTATGGGAGGGGGTTATATAGGGAGGGACTTCCTGTTTGTTTGAGATTGCCAGTGTCCACACCTGAAGGTACTCCATATAACCCATATAGTAATGAATATGCTGCTCTGTGTCCCGTGATGTACGAGAAAGAAATTACAGTTTTATGTCTTTATGTTTGAAGCCTGAAATGTGGAAAAAGGTTGCAAAGTTCAAGGGGGCCGAATACTTTCACAAGGCACTGCAACTGGTTCGACACAAGCCAGTCCAAATTCTCCCTGTACTACTTTGGTCTGACTTTGATCCTACTTCAGCCCATTGAATATCACTGAAGTCAGATCAAAGTCGGATAGCCGACTTGCCTGATCTGACTTTGGAATGCGACTTGTGCTCTGATGATCTTGAGGGGGAACTCCACGGCAAAAAAAAACAAAAAAAACAAACAAAAACACACATACAGCATAGGCTCCCCATCTAAGAGCATACCAGGCCCTTCGGTCTAGTATGGCTTTTAAGGGGAACACCTATATCCAAAAAAACAGCGTGGGGGTCCCCCCAAAATCCATACCAGACCCCTATCACAGCACGCAGCCCGGCCAGTCAGGAAAGGGGGTGGGGATTATCGAGCGCCCCCTCCTGTGCCGTACCAGGCCGCATGTCCTCAACATGGGGGGTGGGTGCTTTGGGGCAGGGGGCCCTGTGCCCCCCTGCCCCAAAGCACCTTGTCTCCATGTTGGATGAGGACACTGGTCTCTTTCCAACAACCCTAGCCTTTGGTTGTCAGGGTCTGCGGGCGGGGGCTTATCAGAATCTGGGAGCCCCGTTTAATAAGGGGGGCCCTGGATCCTGGCCGCCCCACCCTATGTGGATGAGTATGGGGTACATTGTACCACTACCCATTCACCTGGAAAAAAGGGTAAAAAAAAAAAAAAAAAGACGCACGACACAGGTTTTTAAAAGTAATTTATTAAGCAGCTCCGGCGGTCTCTTCCAACTTCTTCTCTGCTCTCTCTTCGGTAATTCTCCCTCTGTCCCATGTCTTCAGCCGGATCTCCTCTATTATGGCATCACCCATCATGCTCCAGGTGGTGATGTCATAAGGGGCAGGGCCTCTGGGTGACATCACACAGTGACCCTGTCCCATGCCAATATAAGTAGTGGAACACCGCGCATTAGAGCGGGAGAGATCGTTGTGGAAACATCAGAAGAAGAGCCGAGGGAAGCAGACAATGGAGAAGACCGGACAAGAGTGGGGAAAAGGAGCAGAAGATAGCTGTGGAGACCCGGCAGAAGACACCGGACAGAGGGAGAAGAACTAAAGAGAGAATGGAGAAGAGCTGGAGAGGAAGTCAGAAGAGAACCCCAGAGCTGCCTAATAAATTACTTTAAAAACCTGTGTAGTGCATTTTATTTTTGGCCCTTTTTTCCCCCAGATGAATGGGTAGGGGTAAAATGTACCCCCATACTCATTCACATAGGGTGGGGTTTTCAGGGTTCTTATTAAATGGGGATCCCAGATTCCGAAATAGGCAAGAGCCCCACTGTCCCAAAGCACCCACCACCCATGTTGAGGGCATGCAGCCTGGTACGTTTCAGGAGGGGGGGGCGCTCAATTGTCCCCATCCCCTTTCCTGACCGGTTAAGCTGCGTGCTTGGATAAGGATCTGGTATGGATTTTGGGGGGACCCATGCAATTTTTTTGGGGCGTAGTGTGTTCCCCTTAAAATCCATACCAGACCGAAGGGCCTAGTATGCTGTTAGAGGGGGAACCTATGCCTTTTTTTTATTTTTTTTATTTGGTATGGAGTTCCCCCTCAAGATTCATACCAGACAGTGCCTGGCATTGTCGGGGAATCGAAGTCGGACGCATCTCGGACTTAAAGTCGCAGGACAAAGTCAGATCCAACGTAGTACGACAAAGTCAGATCCAACGTAGTACGACAAAGTCAGATCCAACGTAGTACGACAAAGTCAGATCCAACGTAGTACGACTGTCGTGTTGTACCAGTGTGAACCCCGCCTCAACTCCTGCTTTTGTGACAATTTAAAAATGTTGGATTTCACCCAATTTTCCGGGCACCATGACAACTAGGAGGGGAAAGTCATAGCAATAAAAAACAAAACAAACACACACTTGACAATAGGTTCGAATTCTACCCTAATCCATCTAAAACCAGAGAAAAAAAAAGTTGCCCTAAGTCAACTTTAAATCAAATATAAAATGGACATTATTATTAGGTGCAATGTTTTCTTTTTTTAAATACATTTTACAACAGGTTACATATCATACAACTATATACATTATATGAAATACAGTACTAAAATACATTTTTTGGTTCATGTTTCTGAAAATGAACGTGTGCTTTTGGGACCCTGTGTTTCTATTTGCTTTAGCACATACTAAAACAATTAAGGTGTAAAGTGTACAACAAACAAATAGGAGAGAGAGCCGGATCCAGGATGCAAAGCATACCTTAAGGCAGAACCAGTATTTTTCTCACAAGTTAAGCAAAGACACAATAGAGATAGGGAGTGTAGAAGGAAAAAAGAAAAAAAAAAAAAAAAAAAAAAAAAAAGTGTTAAAACTATATTATAATACTAAAACTATTATTTTTATTACATTCTGGCCAAATACCACCAAAATAAATCTCTACTGCGGGGGGAGACATTAATTTGATTTGGGTACAGCGTCACAGGACCCTGCTTTTGTCAGTTAAAGTGGTTGTAGACCCTATAAAAAAATAAATAAAAAAAAAAAAAAAAAAACACCCTGCAAGACAAAGGCATAATGAGCTAGTTTGCATAGCATATTAGCTCATTATGAATTACTTACCTTAGATCGTACCCCCCCTCCGGCCAGCGACATTTCTCCCGGGGGTCACTCATGCATGCAAGCGGGAGCCGCCGGTAACGGCACACTGACTGAAGCAACGGTACATATGTGCTATTGCTTCAGTGTTGACGACATCCACACATGCAGGGGACAGGGGATATCTCCTAAACCGTGCAGGTTTAGGAGATATCCTGGGTAGCTACAGGTAAGCCAGTAGCATAAAGTGGTTGTAAAGGGTTCACAACCACTTTAACCAGTTGTCTACCGCCTGCCATCACATGACGGCGGGACGAAGACTCTCTCGTTCTGGGAGGACGTCATATGACGTCTTCGCCTTCCCGCACCGTCACTGGCAAACCCGATGCGTGTGCCCGGCGGCCGCGATGTCCGCCGGGCACCCGCGATTGCCCAGTAACTGAGCAGGATCGTAGATCTCTGTGTAAACACAGAGATTCACGCCCTATCAAGGAAGGAGACCGATTGGTGGCCCCATGTACAAGGGACACACAATCGGTCACCTCCCCAGTCAGTTCCCTACCCCCACAGTAAGAATCACTCCGTAGGGAACACATTAACCCCTTGATCGCCCCCTAGTGTTAACCCCTTCCCTGCCAGTCATATTTATACAGCAAATCAATGCATTTTTATAGCACTGATCGCTGTATAAATGTAAATGGTCCCAAAAATGTGTCAAAAGTGTCTGAAGTGTCCGCTGCAATATCGCAGTAACGGAAAAAAATGAAATCGCAGATTGCCACCATTACTAGTAAAAAAAAATTTTTTTTTATAAAAATGCTATAAAATCTATCCCCTATTTTATCCCCTATTTTGTAGCCGCTATAACTTCTGCGTAAACCAATCAATATACGCTTATTGCAATTTTTGTTACCAAAAATATGTAGAGGAATACATATCTGCCAAAACTGAGGATTTTTTTTTTTTTATTGGATATTAGAGCAAAAAAAAATTAAAAATAGTGTTTTTTTCAAACTTGTCCCTCTTCTTTTGTTTATAGCGCAATAAATAAAAACCGCAGAAGTAATCAAATACCACCAAAAGAAAGCTCTATTTGTGGGGAAAAAAATGATAAACATTTTATTTGGGTACAGTGTTGCATGACCGCGCAATTGTCATTCAAAATGTGACAGCGCTGAAAGCTGAAAAATGTCCTGGGCAGGATGGGGGTTTAAGTGCCCCGTAGGCAAGCGGTTAAAGTAACGCAGTGCCATATAGAAAAAAATGGCGTGATCAAGAAGGGGGGTAAATCTTCCAGAGGTCAAGTGGTTAAGAGACTAAACTGTAATGTGAACCCGATAGCTATGGTATGTACTTCAAGTTGTTATTGGGTACATTACATTAATACAGTAGTATCTCTTTAGTCTTTAATGTAAAGTTTGTTTCTTTAAGTTGATTCATTTTACTTCTATCTTTTGTAAACATTTTAAGTAAGTTTCATTGTAATTTTCTTTCAAGATCAAATCAATATAATTTTTTTTTACCCATTGCTGCAGGGGGCCATAAACAGTGTAGGGCCCATAGACCAAAGCCTATTCTGCCTATTTGATAATCCTGCACTACTCCTCCCCACTCGCCTGGTTGGATTTTTCACTCTATATTAAAAGAGGAGCAGGAAGTTGGAAAAGGTGGATGGTAGATCTTAATACTCCTGGATAGACTGGATTATATTCAAGATTATGGCAAGGAGATCTCATAATTGGATATTCACATTTAACAAAAATCAAACTTTTGGGTAAACTGAAATATATTCAATTGAGCACTGTAAAAGTACAATGTCTCACGAACAGGAATTTGAGGTCATCCAGCCAGAAAAACCCGAATGATAATTCAAAAAGAACAAACTGCAAGTAAAAAAAACAAAAAAAAAAAAAAAAAAAACACACACACCTCATTACCTGCATCAAAACAAGTTGCAAGAAACACCTGGAAAAGCAAGTTTACCGAGTGCATGCAGAAACACAGCCGGCTAAATTCATATTAATCTTGTCCTGCTTATTCGTTTTCCTGTCACACAGATGGGTGGGGATCTAGTTACATTTTAACAATCTTGCAATTATTTATACAATGCCAACTCTTGTACATTTGAAGAACATACTAGGGAACAAAAAGGCACAATATAACCTCTGCATGCTGCTATTCACCACTTGTGGTAGGATTTGTAATGCAAGAAATTTACATATACAATGGTGCTTGTGAACCCTTTAAAATTTTCAATGTATCTTCATTAATTCTACCCAAGGCATTAGCTATTATTAATGCAAGTCCTAAGGCTGGGTTCACACCTATGCGAATTGGTTGCGGTTTCAACTGCATCCAAAACGCAGAACATTTCTAAAGACATTGTTTTCAATGAGGCTGGTTCACATATGTGCGATGCATTCGCACTGCGCATTGCAGAAAAAACGTGTGTGGATTTTATGCCTTGCGGTGCGGCTCAGGTGCGAATTCAGTCCCATTATCTTCTATGGGTGCGCAGCTGATTCGCAGATGTGTTCAGTTCTCTTCAGGAATTTCTCTCATTCAGCTCAATACATTTCTCCCCCACTCTCCTCTCACTCAGAACTTCCCCCAGGTCTCCAAATTTGCAGCAAAAACTGAGCTAATCTGCTGAACACTTCCCTTATCTTTGCAGAGACATTACAGAGCTGAAATTCACACTGCACAAGTGTGAACCCAGCCTAAAGCTTGAAAATGAGAGCCTATTTAAACAAGGAATTGAAACACATTAAACATTTATTTGTAGCACCCTGGTGTTTAGGGTTGCTCCTAAATTCTCCTGCCAGGTACAACTTGGTTAATTGTTGAGGATCAATTGATTTCACACCAAGTCTAATTCCTGCACTTATTTATTTTGCCGCTAGGTGGCCGGGTACCTGGTGGCATTAGATAGGAGAAGGGCAACGCAAGATCAAATTTTGGGTATATGGGGTATTCCAGACAATGGGCAGGGGTTTTCCTAAATCCTTTGTCCTGCTGGGAGAACCTATATACTTGGGTGGAGTCAGATGATCACTGTCTGGGTGGACATGTGTTGTACTGCCCGGGTTGCTAGGCCAGAGTTTGGGTCTATCCGGGGGACATCTGGCTGCTCGGCTGTCTGAGGGCCTATCCAGAAGCAAGAGAGCAGCACAGGGTTGGGATTGCGTTTTGCAGTCCAACCAGAAGTGACGGTTTTGGCGCTATACCGCCACCGCGGCTCCCGTCCCAGTGTTGAAAGGGGCCTTAATGAATATAATGTATTAAGATAAAAAAAAAAAAACACACACCTTCTGCCTTTACAACCAATTTATGGCCTAAGAAAGTTAAAGTAGTATTTAACCCAAAAACAAACATTACATATATTACAGCGTACCAATTCATAGATGTGGTGGCTTTATTCATTTTCTTTTTATAGTTTTTTTTTTCCTCCTTTCCCTATTTCTCTTTGTTTCCACCTATTGATCCTGTTTAACTTTCTTTAACAGACCAAGCTGTCCAGCAAACATGGAAGTTTGAGACAAACTATTTTGCACCGATAGGGTGCGTAAAATGGTCAGCTTTTATTTATTCATAATCGTTGTCCCAAAAGGAAAAGAAAACTGCTGCAACTGTTTAAAAATTGTTAGCTGAAGTTCGGCTTTAAAAGAGAAGTATAGGTTGTTTTTTTTTATATTCATTCTCACCTAGGTGGATGCTGCAAACATTTTTGAACGCGTTAAAAAAAAAAAAAAAGTTTTGTGCTTAAAAAAAAAACAAAAAACAAAAAAAAAAAAAACAGTAAAGTTAGTCCAATTTTTTTTCATAATGTGAAAGATGAAGTTATGCCGAGTAAATAGATACCCAACATGTCACACTTCAAAATTGCGCACACTCATGGAATGGCGCCAAACTTTGCTACTTAAAAATCCCCATAGGCGACGCTTTAATTACTTTTATTGGTTACATGTTTTTAGTTACAGAGGAGGGCTAGGGCCAAAATGATTGCTCTCACTCTAACGTTCGCAGAGATACCTCACATGTGTAGCTTGAACACCGTTTTTATATGTGGGCGGGACTTACGTATGCGTTCACTTCTGCATGCGAGCACACGGGGACAGGGGTGCTTTAAAAAAAATGGGTATTGCAGAGTATTTGGGTATTGCAGAGTATCGCGCAGGGTATTGGGGTATTGCAGAGTGTCGCGCAGGGTATTGGGGTATTGCAGAGTGTCGCGCAGGGTATTGCAGACTATTGGGGTATTGCAGAGTATTGCGCAGGGATAGCTGAGCTGGGATGGATGGATAGCTGGATCTGTGACTGCATTTGTCACAGATCCAGCCACATCGCTGCTGCTGCCACCCGCTCCCCCCCCCCTCTCCTCTCACACTGTACCGAACGGTACAGAGAGGAGAGGAAGGAACCGGCGTCAAATGACGCCGGTTTGTTTACAAGTGATCGCTCCGTCATTTGACGGAGCGATCACGTGGTAAACGGCCGCTATCAGCGGCAATTTACCGCGATCCGTGATGCGCCGGGTTTTCTAGACCCGGCGCTAAGGGATGATTCCAGGAGCGCGCCCCAGGGGGCGCGTGAGTGAAGGATTGTGGGAGGACATCCCAGGGACGTCGTCCCAAAGTAGCTCCACCGCGCTGTAGCAGTAAAATGTCTATGGCGCGGTGGGCAAGTGGTTAATATGTTATTCAAGTACATATAAAATTGGCCAGTGCATGTGTAGCGATACCCCCTCAGGAGCCGCTGGATAGATTTGGGATAGCGTGTTACCTGTATGAATGTCTAGGGGTATGATGATGATGATAACAATGACGAAATGTCCAAACAGCCGGTGTCTTTCTTGTGCTATTATTCTTGCCCAACACGGCAAACAGTGAACTTGGATTGGACAGAGTAAAGATGTGTGGAAAGGAGAATTTGCAGACCCAGGCCTAAGAATGACGGAAACAATCCTGCTTCCAAATGGGACTTTAACTTTGTTGCCACTCCAGCCAGAGTGGGTACAGCGTACCTGGACAGTCTCTCTCACAGAACTGGCAGCCAGAATATCGCTGAGGATCTTAAGGAAACAAGTCTGACACAGACTTGACTGAAAGTAGAAATAGGAATGAGACCTCTGCCACAGGCCCTTTGCTTTAGAACACAATTTGTAAGGTGAATCCTTCCCAAGATTGATGCCTGAATCTCCGTCAGGTAGTTTTCCTCAAATAGTCACCGACTGACAGGTTGCCATTAGACAAACTCCCAGTGTCCGGTCACCTCGATCCCTGATGGCTTGTCTAGGCCCTATTGGATTGCCTGCCTCCTGGCTCTCCTCAGACTGACTCCCCACCGAACAGCACAACTCGCTTGGGATCTTCTATTGAGAGATAGGGGACCCAATAGGTCGCTGGGTCCCATCGCAGCTTCAGTCGCTCTAGGCCAACATGGTCCCGGAACCACGCGTAGCATGTGCGCCCCGGCCTGGTATGCCATATCGCCGGGGCCCGTGATGTGCGCACACCGTGAAAGTGGGTGCCGCACCCGGATCCAACCACAAACTCCCCTGCCCAAAATAGCATCCCTCTAGAAGTTCCCTCCCCAGCATGCCCCGTAAGGGAAAAACCCTCTGATTGGCTGCTGGCAAGAAGGCGCTCTTAGCTGAACTCCACTACCGCCACCTGACACCACGGGGGTGGAAAGGCACCTCAGGAACACAGAATGAACTGACAGAACAGCTAGAACAAAAGCTGAATTTGCACAAATCATATGGATGAGAGCTACATAACTCTCTCACCCCCCTCTAGTTTTAACCACTTGCATACTGGGCACTTACACCCCCCTCCTGCCCAGGTAAAATTTCAGCTTGCGGCACTGCGTCGCTTTAACTGACAATTGCGCGGTCGTGCGACGTGGCTCCCAAACAAAATTTACGTCCTTTTTTCCCCCACAAGTAGAGCTTTCTTTTGGTGGTATTTGATCGCCTGTGCGATTTTTATTTTTTGCGCTATTAACAAAAAAGTGCGACAATTTTGAAGAAAAATACAATATTTTTTACTTGTTGCTATAATAAATATCCCAATTAAAAAAAAAAAAAAAAACATTTTTTTTTCTCAGTTTAGGGCGATACGTATTCTTCTACATATTTTTGGTAAAAAAAAAAAAAAAAAAAAAAAAAAAAAAAATCGCAATAAGCGACTGGTTTGCGCAAAAGTTATAGCGCTTACAAAATAGGGGAGAGAATTATTATTTTTTATTCTTTTTTTTTTACTAGAAATGGTGGCGATCTGCGATTTTTATTGGTACTGCGACGTTATGGCGGACACATCGGACACTTTTCACATTTATACTGCGATCAGTGCTATAAATATGCACGAATTACTGTATAAATGTGACTGGCATTGAAGGGGTTAACACTAGGGGGTGAGGAAGGGGTTAAATGTGTATGCTAGGTGTGTTCTAACTGTGGGGGGAGGGGGGGGGGGGTGACCGATCTGTGTCCCTATGTAGGAAGGAACACAGATCGGGCTCCCCCTCTCCAGAGACAGGACGCTGTCTCTGTGTAACACGGCAATGAGAGATGATCTATGAGAGATCATCTCTCATTGGCCCACAGATCGCATCGCAAACGGCCACTCTGATTGGCCGTTCGCCGCGATCTGTGATTGGCCGTGTCCAAGGGACACGGACAACACAGGGCTTCCCCGCAGCGCGCTCTACAGCGCGCGCTGGGAACGCCAGAATGACATGCCGTCAAATGACGGCATGTTGGATATTCAGGCCCGCGCTGTTGCCGTCATCTGACGGTAGCGCGGGCCTGAAGTGGTTAAGATAGCACCTGGACTGAAAGTACACAGGCGCTACATATGTAAATCATTACCCTCTCCATAGATGTACAATGCTGCTGTCCAAGGGTGTGTCCTCCAGTGGAGTGTTACTGGCTGGATCACCAGATAAAAGTCAAGAAAAAAAAATATATATAAATAATTTATTAAAATACAGCCACCACATTTAAAGTAGTATTATACCCCAAACCTCAAATGCAATCATCAGATGTGATGGCGGTTTCTTACCCCCTCCGTTTTAACCTGGTGATCTGGCCAGTAACAGCACCTCCTGTTTTAGAGCAACGTCATTAGATGGCTACACCCCATGCCTATATAAGAGGTGCTGGACAGCGAGATCACAACAGAGAAAGACAACTTCACAACAAGACTATCTTTATTTTGTTTTGTTTTTTGCTGATAGCCGACGGTGAGGAAATAGAAGATACCAGGAGATGGTGGCTCGGGGAGAAGGCAGCGGCGGAAGAAGACGGCTGCATCAGGAGAGACAGCTATATACAGTGTTAAAAAAAAAAAAAAAAAAAAAAATCGCATCACAAACACACTTGCATTTCTGGTGCGGTTCCATCGAAGTCTATTACCTGCAAATCGCGGGAAAATAAGTCCCAGACCCTTTCCAAAAAGGAAATGTACTGTTCTGCATTTCTGTAAAACGCACAAAAAAATTAATAAAAAAAAAAAAAAAAAAAAAAAAACACACGCATAGGTATGAACTTAGGGTTACTGTTTGCAGCAATTAGGCCGTGTTCACACTGATGCCATGAATTGCCTCTGCAAAAAAAGAAAAAACAGATGACGACTGATGTAAACTGAACTGATGTGCAAACTGATGTAATCCAAAGTAAACTGAACTGAAGAAGGATGTGCAAACAGATGCAAACTTAATCATTTTTTTATCTGAAAAAATATTACTGAATGGATGACATCTGTGGGAATGGGGCCTTGCCATTTCAGATGGACTCAGTTTCCACACTCACACTGATGGGGGCGCTGCAGTTGGAGAAGTGGTACGAGGGCCACATGAAATGGCCTGGCGGTCTGGATTCGGCCAGCGAGCCTTGCGTTTGACAGGTGCCATACATGGTCTACATGTGAAGTGCAGAAAGTCGGGGGAATACATGCAAGACAAGCTACTGTGAACAGATAGGAGAGAGCTACCAGAACAATACAGTAAAAGCTGCCAGAAAACAGTGTAACTGAGAATGGGAACTTTGGAGAACTGGGTGGATGGGGAAAAGCAATAGATAGTGAAGGGGGGGGGGGGATATGCTAGAGAATGAACAATGGACAAACAGGGCAAAGCTGCCAAAGAAAGTAATGTGTATTGCCCTGCCAGTAGGGGGAGAATGGGACATTGGTACTCTAGGTGGGGCCCCATAGGGGAGTAGGGTGAGGCAGCGGTGCCATGCCGAGGAAGAGGGTGGGGCAGCGCAAGAATCATGCTAGGTTTGGGTGGATTCATTTATGTTGTTCTTTGTTACAAACACTGAGTGAACTTTTTGGCTTATACACTTTGATTGTTGCGGATAGTGTCCCCCATGCCAACACGCCAGGCAGTTTGAAATTGTGAGAGATGTTAGAGCCAGGTGCAGGAACAAGCGTTCTGGCACTCAACCCCAGAACACGGTCCTGATTCACAGGGTCCCAAGATCGTGCTAAGATTCCAGAACAGTCATGTGGAATTTGGGATGATTGGGGGGGTGTTTACATAAACTATATTGTCAAAAGTATTGGGACACCTGCCTTTTTACACATGTGTGTTTTGATGGCATCCCAGTCTTGGTCCATAGGGTTCAATATAAAGTTGGCCACTCTTTGCAGCTACAACAGCTTCAACTCTTCTGGGAAGGCTGTCCACAAGGTTTAGGAGTGTGTCTATGTAAATGTTTGACCATTCTTCCAAAAGGGGAATTGGGAGGTCAGGCACAGATGTTGGACAAGAAGGCCTGGCTCGCAGTCTCCGCTCCAATTCATCCCAAAGGTGTTCTAATCAGGTTGAGGTCAGAACTCTGTGCAGGCAAGTCAAGTTCTTCCACCCCAAACTCGCCCATCCATGTCTTTATTGACCCTTTTGAGTCCAACAACTTTCCTGGTCTAGTCACATCAGTGTATAAAGTCCTGAATCACATTGGCTTGTCTTGTCTCAAAATGCACATGGCGAGTCAGTCTATAGATATATAGATTACAGTTTTTGGGGAAATTTTGCTGCATATAATTTCATACCTTATTCTCAAGCATATATGCGTTAACAAAAGGGTTTACGTCACATTATCATGATCGTGGCAGGTCCACAGCCGGCAGGCATGCTGTCATGTGTACTTTTCTTCCAGGTTGTGCTAACGTCTACAGAGATCCTTAACAACAGGAAGTTAGATGCAAGATTGTGGGACTTATGCCTCATACATGGCCGGATCTTCAGAGAAAAAAAAAAAAGTCCGGACGTGTGTAGCCTTCATCTGACTTTTTTATTTATTTTTTTAGAAGTCCGACGGACCTTAGATAGAGAACTTGTTCTCTTTCTTTCGGTCAGACTTTTGCACGGTCAAAAGTCAGACTGTGTGTACAAGGCATAATAGGCATACATGATACAGGGGTACACACCTATGTAGTATGCATTCAAGATACTCGACTAAATAGTGACAAAAAAAAAAACACACACACAAACACATAAACGCCTGTATCCACACTAAATTCCATCCACCACTTCTGACTCGGACCCTTGGGGGGTCCTGCTCACCACAATCACTTGTAAATACAGAAGTCGGTTTTTTGTCTTTACAAGTGACAGCTCTGCATTCTGTGTGTAACACCCCCCCCCCCCCCCCCGCACCCTGTATGTAATGCAATCTTGGTATATAATGCCCCTTTAAGACCCTCCTACTGTTTGTGAAATTTGACTGATCACACAAACTATTTGATGCAATTTGGAGGGTGGGTGTGGGTGGGGGGGTTTGGGGGGGGGGGCATGGTTGAGTTCCAGCACCTATTGTTTGAGAACAAAAGCCCTGTATTTACCTATTTTTTTGTCACATGATCCTGCAACTCCAGCTCCCCTATGTAAGTGAGCGTGGCTGCAGGGGAGCAGACAGAGTCAACAATGGCTGGGTTTATGGGGGGCCCCATGGGTGACGTCACAGTTCACAGCTCGTGACAAGGTCTGCCCCTCATCCATGCAGCCACCCTTCACTGACACAGGGTATCACGTGACCAGAATAAAATATAGGTAAGTAAGTATACACTTTTTTTTCCCCACACACAGGGTAGACAAGTGAATTTAGCTCTAATCACGAATGTCTCACTAAATGTATTTTTTCTGTACAAGTATTGTAGGTATGTGAATTTGACCTAAAATCAGCCTATTGCAATCCATGTGTAGAACTACCCCCGAAGGAGCTGCTGAGTATTTTTGGGTGGCACATTACCTCTATCTTCTCGCTGTGCAGGGTGACGTGAGAGTCTGAAGAATTTCAATGTCCACACAATGCACTTCTTTTTCTGGGATTTATTTGCAGAACTTCAACAGGAAGTAGTGGGAAGGGGTGGAAAGTGTAGGTAGGTTCAGGTGTATAGTCACAAATAGGAAACACTCCTGCTTCCAGCAAACAGTTCTCGTCGCCACTCTAGCCAGAGTGGGTATTGTTCACCCGTATAGGTCCCTGTCACTGGCCTAGCAGCTGGGATGGCGCACAAAATAAAGTACAGTCTCTGCCACAGACCTTCCTTTTATGAGGAGACACTTTTGGTCCAGAATCCCCTGCCACAGGATTCACCACCCGAAACTCTCCAGCTTAGCTTTAGTAGAACTTTAGACCCGACAGGCGACACTGTCAAGCCTCTCAGTGTATGGTGCATCCTTCGATTAAGTTTCCAGGCCTTCTCCCAAGATACCAGCCTCTTGCATGGTCCTCTTCAGGATAGGTCCTCCCATGGTTTCCTTCATCAAGTGGCTTCCTCCTGCAGGACAGACAGCACAGGATCACCTCTGAAAAAAGCAGGCCCCAGACAGACTACTGGGCCTACCAGGCGAAGCCGCGACCCCAGACCAACCTGGTCGCGGAGCCAGGATTCAGGACACGCACCCCAGTTCAGGGGATCCACGAGGTGCGTGGGACAGACCCCCACCAATGGCATCTGTCCCTCCCCAGCATGCACAGTGAGGTGACCACTCCCACTGATTCACTGCTGAGGGGGACACCCAATACACCCTGACTTTGCTGCTGCCACCCTTGGCCTAGAGTGGTAATGACACCCCCAGGCAAGCAATGATGGATACTCCCAGCATGGCCATGGCTGGAACAGAGGCTAAATTGCCCATAAGCAAACTAGTCCAAACCAAACAACAGCTCAGACCCCCACTAAATTTACAGCAGCGCCTGTTCAACAGGAGCAGGTTGCTACACATGTATTGCAGAGTTGGATTTTGAAAGAAAGAACCAGTACAAGGAGGCATGTACTGACAAGAAGCATTGCGATAAGAAGAAAAAGCAGAGTGACAGAGATGAGCTTGTCACTGTGCCGATTGTCCTTTTTACAGTCAAGGGGTGGGTTCAAAACAACTTTGCCTCAGAGAAAGTGAGTTGATGCTGGCCATCAGTTTGAAAACATCCAACAGTATAAAAATGCACTGTGGGAGAAATCTCTGGATTGACCGTTAATAGTGCAGCAAGTGCTGTTTTTGTTAATTTTTGGCATCTTTTAGACCCCTTTCATACTGTGAGCGCCGGCCCTTAGCAGTAAAGTGCCGCTCATTTTAGTTGCGCTTTAGTGCCGTTTAAAAATGGAGGAGGAGGAGGAGGAAGCCCCACGGTGACGTCATGGGCCTGTGTTGCGGTGCCTCCGAATCGCCTTTCAGTTCATTTCAAATACTCTACTTGCAGGACTTTTCACTGCACCGCCCCAGTGTGAAAAGTCACACTGAAATGCTCTACAGGGGCTATTTCTAGCGCTAAAAAGCCGGAAGACCGCCTCAGTGTGAAAGGGGTCTTATAGGGCAATTCAATTTTATTGATTGTGGCTCACATAAAAAACTAAATTTCGAAGCTAAGGTTGCAAGGCCTTGCATTCCTTTAACCACGTGTCTTCTGCCCACTGTCAAATGACAGCGGGCGGAGGACTCCATTATCCTGACATCACGTCATATGACGTGATGTCCCTTTAAAGCCGCGGGCGCGCGGGCACACGCGATTGCTCAGTAACTGAGCGGGGACGTGGAGCTCTGTATGTAAACACAGAGCTCCACGTCCTGTCAGGGAGAGAGATCGATTGTGTCCCTTGTACATAGGGACACAATGGGTCACCTCCCCCAGTCACCCCCCCTCCCCCCACAGTTAGAACACTCATAAGACACACATTTAACCCCTTCCCCGCCCCCTAGTGGTTAACCCCTTCACTGCCAGTCACATTTATACAGTAATCAATGCATATTTATAGCATTGTTCACTGTATAAATGTAAATGGTCCCAAAAATGTCAGAAAAGTGTCCGAAGTGTCCACCATAACGTCGCAGTCCCAATAAAAAACAAAAAAAAAAGCCATAAACTATCCCCTATTTGGTAAACACTATAAATTTTGCGCAAACCAATCAATAAACGCTTATTGCATTTTTTTTTTACCAAAAATATGTAGAAGAATACGTATGGGTCTAAACTGAGGAAAAAAATATTTTTTTTATATATTTTTTGGGTTATTTATTATAGCAAAAAGTAAAAAATATTGCATTTTTTAAAAAAATTGACGCTCTATTTTTGTTTATAGTGCAAAAAATAAAAACCACAGAGGTGATCAAATACCACCAAAAGAAAGCTCTATTTGTGGGAAAAAAAGGACGCCAATTTTGTTTGGGAGCCACATCGCATGACCGCGCAATTGTCAGTTAAAGCGACGCAGTGCCGGAAGCTTAAATTTTGTCTGGGCAGGAAGGGGGTGTAGGTGCACAGTAGGCAAGTGGTTAAACTCCCTAGGGTGCCCGAATGCCTAGTGCTTCCAAACACTGGGATAACGTGCAATGTTTACATGTGGAAATATACCTGTGTGTTTGTGCAGTACATGGCCCTGGGCCAGTATCCACCCTTACTAAACACTATGACATCTTTAATTTGACAAACTGAACATCCTGAAACTTTGCAATATTTGGGCTTTGTTCTTTGTTCTACAAACCTTATTCTATCCAAATGTATTCTGACTTGGACGCAAAGTAATTTTCCACATAATACCATGATTTCAGTCTATTTAGTACAGTAGAATTCCAGGCAAAATGTATATACAAGCTTCAAAATAGGGATGGCTCGGGGCACAGAGCACTGCGAACCAAGCCCACCCAGGTGTGTTACAATAGCGAATGGCTATTGGCTGAAAGGTGAGGAGAAACAGGGAGGAAGCCGCTGTGATGGGGGAGAGGACACAAGAACCCCTGCCTGATGCTCACCACCTAGATGGGGCAAGTGCCTGCCAGCGAATGAGCTGGGGGGGGGGGTTGTTGACATCTGTAATGAGGTTTTCATGTTTGATTTTGAAAGAATCTGGACGCCAACAGTAGGAAGGTGGCAGAGGCCATGTTGGTACACCCCGCACTGCACTAAACCTTTAGGCCAGGGGTCTCCAAACATTCTAAACAAAAGGGCCGGTTTATTGTCCTTCAGACTCTTGGAGGGCCGGACTTTGGCCACCGGGGGTGGAAATTTTCCTGGCATCAGTGGGACGAACCATCTGGTATTAGGGGAGGAATAGTGCCCCATTAGTGGTGTCAGTGGGAGAAATGGTGCTCCACTGTCGGTGTCAGATGGTAAAATAGTGTCTCGTATCAGTGGGAGGGATAGTGCCCCAAGGGCTGGATAAAGGCAAGCAAAGGGCCGCAATTTGGAGACCACTGCTTTAGGCTTCCAAAATTAAACATCCAAACTGCATCACAGATGTCAATACACTTTATTTATATACGCTCTACACTTTGCTAAAATTACTCTGAAATTCAAGACGTAGCTGGGTGTAGCAAGATGTCTGCTATCGCCTTCTTCTGATTTGTCAGATTAGCAAGCCTGGTAGTGGTGGAACACATGCGTAGCTGATGGAGCGTCACCTCCATTATATTATCTGATGGGTATCTGCCTTCTAAACTACAAAAAGGAGCTGAGAGGAGGCGAGGTAAATACAAGAATCACTGCTTGCAGGCAGCAAGGTAACATGGGGCATGTAGTCTTTAGATAGTGAAAATGAAAGCTGCAAAGCATGCAGGGAATCCAGGAAGTTGTAAAAAGGGATGGCCAGCAGACAGAACCCACATAATTAATGGGGATTTTTCATACAAGCTTATATTGGAATGTGGATAAAACTATCGTTTGTATTGTTATCACATACACACACACACACACAGTCATGGCATACAACTGCTTTAGTTATGCTGAGGTATTTTGAAATTAGAGCAGAACTAAAGCAGACACTTTTTGAGTAGAGGAAGGTTATAACCCTTATTTTCCCATGTCATATGTGTCCCATTGGGGAGATTTATTTTCGCTGCCTGTTCACGGCTACAACAAGAAGCAGCGTCACCAGAATTAGTGCTCCCATTGGAAGATTTCCCTTTAATTCCTTTAACGCCAATTACCACACAGGTAGTAACTACTAATTGGTTTCCATTCAAACCCACTTATGGCCCATACACACGTTCCGAATATCGTACAACTTTTTTTGATTAATAGTCGCAAGTAGAAATTTTTTATTTTTTTTTAACAGGGAAAAACTTTATTTAGACAAATCAGCATTACATTACAGTTACACTACAGGAAATACATCGAAGTACAAGTCCAGTATCAGGAGCACGAGTAGCTATCAGGCCAAGGGGATAACCCCAGGCACATTCTCACTCGGAGAGGATGACAATCTATCGAGTCTCAGCAAACCTCACCCATTCAACCCACCCAAGCTTTGAAACATAAGAGTACAGGAGTGCAGAGGGGAGGGGGGGGGGCCCTGAACAATGGCTCCTGGGGTCGCCGTGAGCCCCCCCCAATCAGGAGAGGGGGGGGGGTCGAGAGCCGTCCGAGTTCCTGTCCAACTGGACCAGATCTTGTCAAACTTGTCCGGGCATTGCCTATTTTCATAAGTCAGCTGATATAGGGGCAGGACCGAAGTCACAGTGCGTTGCCAAGATGCGCAAGTGGGAGGGTCCTCGCAAGTAGAAATTTAATAGGGGTAATAAAGTCACGAAAATTCTTGTACGACAGAGAAAAAAAAAAAAATCGGAAGTGATGTAATGTATTTGCATTGTATTTTTGGACAACAAATATACCGACTAATGATCTGGTATTTACGAGGGAGTATTTTGTGCTTGTCCGATCTAATAATATCAGATAAACTGTCCTGATGAGCAGGGATGGACTGGCCATTGAGACTACAGGGAGTTTCCCGATAGGCCGATGGCTCAGTGGGCCGGCTTCAGTGACAGCGGACCGCTGCCCCCCTCCACTTCTCTGTCTCTCCCTTCCCGCAGCGCTCACCTCCTCTCCCTCCCCGCAGTGCTCACCTGGGTGGGAAGCAGGGGGAAGACCAGACGAGCAGGGACGAAAGAGGAGCATAGGGGAGGGGACAGACAGCCGACTCAACAGCTATGGCCTGGGAGTTTCTCACTTCTGGCTAATCTTGTCCCATAAGGGGGCACTGAACTGATTCTTTGCCCCGGGTGAAATAATGTCTAGCTTCCCCACTGGTACTGCCTATAAAAGTACCAGTACCAGCCGTTCTACTCTAATAAAGTAGAATGGCTAGTGAAGGGGAAGAGGGGGCTTGGGTGGCTGGGGGGGGGGGGGGGGTGCGGGAGTTGTCGGGCCGCCATGGGAGACACCTGTCAAAGTGGGCCTGTCTGGATGAAGTCCAGGGCCAAATTTTTGTCCCAGTCCAGCCCTGGTGATGAGCTCTCGAAAGTAGTGTACACACAATCCGAAAATAGTACGATTGTTCCTCGGACGACCGTTTTCGTACAGATAAGCTGTGATTGGCCATGTCTACCATGCGATTAAATGGACCCATCACAGCTAGCAACACCATTTATGGCATGAAAAGAAGCCATCCATTGTGTACAACTGTCATGTAACCTGCCGTGATTGGTTACATGGTACTGGCAGTGAGACGATACACTGATCAGACATCGACTGTGTCCCGTGGACACAGCTAGCGACAGATCAAGTTGCGCTTTCTGACAGGACGTCATATGACTTCAAGTCAGAATGGCCACTTTTCGTCCATCATTCTTCTATAGGCCGGGTGAGAAGGTGATAAGTACGTCTGTGTGAACAAGGCCTAAAACTTCAACCAGACACAGATGGCATCTATGTCTTAGAGATAAAAAGATGGATACATTTTATTATAAATGAGAACGGTCATCCATTTTAAAAGAGACAAATGTCAGGGGGCAATGCATGCCAGTCACTGACCCCCAAAGTGATAAGTTACTGATGAGTGTAACAGCCCCAAATACAAGTCAACAAAATCAGCCTCAATATCTGGCAGGGCACCATTAATTTATTTACTGCGATATAAAAAACAGATATTTACAATGTAACCGGTCGTGCAAGAAACATGGAAAATTACTGAGCCAAGTACATAAAATACTTGTTGTCTTGCGGATATGCTGGCCCCCTTTTTTTTTTAAACAGATGAACTTCTGACTATTTTCAAACTCTGACTTCCCCTGATCTGCATACTTGTTTCATCCAACTCACAAAATACTGAAGCCAGTGGGTCAGCAAAATAACCAGGAAACTAGCATTTTCTGCAGGAATTCCTTATATTCCTCTTGTGACAGGTTTATTTAAAGGCTACTTTCACACTGGGGCGGGGGGGTGCTTTAGCGGTAAGGCGCTGCTAGTTTTACCAGCGCGTTGCCATCATTTTAGCTTTTAACCCCCTCTAGCAGCTGAAGAAAGGGTTAAAAGCGTCAGTGTTGCGGCACTACGCTAGCACTTTGGCAGTCTAGCCAATTTATTTCAATGGGCAGAGCAAACCGCCCCAAAGATGCCAATTGCACAACTTCTTTTTCCCCCATCCTGCAAGCGCACCGCCCCAGTGTGAAAGCACTCGGGCTTTCACACTGGGGAGTCATGAGAGCCGCTTTACAGGCACTGTTTTTAACACTAAAATGCCTGAATGTGAAAACTAAAAATACAATGCTTGGGCATAAGGCAGTTTACAGATAAAATGTAGCTTATTTCTTGTGGATTAACCACTTAAGGACCGCCTAACGCCGTTATACGTCGGCAGAATGGCACGACTGGGCACAATCACGTACCTGTACGTGATTGTTTAATGCCCGGTCCGCAGCTCCGTGACCGATCGCCGGTTGGAGTCCCACGATCGGTCCCAGGTGCTGAAGAACGGGGAGAGGTGTGTGTAAACACACCTTCCCCGTTCTTCACAGTGGCACTGTCATTGATCATCTGTTCCCCGATATAGGGAAAGGCGATCAATGACATCACACATCCAGCCCCGCCCCCCTACAGTTAGAAACACATGTGAGGTCACACTTGACCCCTTCAGCGCCCCCTAGTGGTTAACTCCCAAACTGCAATTGTCATTTTCACAGTAAACAATGCATTTTTAGCTGTGAAAATGACAATGGTCCCAAAAATGTGTCAAAATTGTCCGATGTGTCCGCCATAATGTTGCAGTCACAAAAAAAAAAAATATTAAATAAAAATGCAATAAAACTATCCCCTATTTTGTAAAACTCTACAAACGTAAACCAATCGATAAATGCTTATTGCGATTTCTTTTACCAAAAATATGTAGAACACGTATCGGCCTAAACTGAGAATAAAACGTTTTTCTTATATATTTTTGGGGGATATTTATTATAGCAAAAAGTAAAAAATATTGATTTTTTTTCAAAATTGTCGCTCTATTTTTTTTTTATAGTGCAAAAAATAGAAACCGCAGAGGTGATCAAATACCACCAAAACAAAGCTCTATTTGTGGGGAAAAAAAATGACGCTAATTTTGTTTGGGAGCCACGTCGCACGACCGCGCAATTGTCAGTTAAAGCGACGCAGTGCCGAATCGCAAAAAAGGGGCCTGGTTATTTACCTGCATATTGGTCTGGGTCTTAAGTGGTTTAGGAAGAACTAAAAGTTCTGCTATTACAGCAAGCAGGAGGCTCTTTATTGTAGAAGAGACATACAAGGACTCTTCTGCAAACAAATAAAACTACATCCCTTTTTGTAGTGTTCTCCAGCACCTAAACTGACCTGCTAATGCGCAGCTCAGCTTATGTCTCCAGTACGGCCCGTGTGCTGGGATGACTGACTCCTGCTCATGCCAGCCAATAAAGACCCTCCAGAGACTGTCACCCAACAGAAGATGCCGGAAAGGTAAAACTGTAGTGCCTCTTTAATGCAATACAAATTCCAGCCTGGGTACAACCATGTTGAATAATCCTCTGCAACATTCAGAGTACAAATAAAGAGCTTGCTAATTTTTCAGCAAATTCTGCAATATCTGTACATATTGTTTGCATGTTATTCCTGTGCGCGTTTCCACCCACATTCCAAAAACATGCTGGTAGGTAAATTGGTCCTAGTAGGGAGTATGTATGTATAGAAGATATGGACCTTAGATTGTAAGCTCCTTGAGGGCAGGAACGGATGTGAATATACAACACACACACTTATTATAATAAAAAAAAGAAATGTATAATATAATATATATATATATATATATATATATATATATATATATATACACACACACACATACATACACACATTGCATAAATCGACAGCACCATAGAAATATCTGTAATAATTACAGTTTGCATCACAAACCAGGATTTTGCTCCACCTGTTGTAGACAGGATTCAAATCTCAAGTGTGCCTTTTCAGGAGACTATAATGCTCCATTCACAACTATGCATGTTGCTTTTGAGCGTTTTTTGCAGTGCTTTTTGCAATGCTTGCTGCGTTTTTACCGCGATTTGCGTTTTGTTTGTTTTTTGCCATCAATTTTACATTTTTTTTACATTTCCTTTAACAACCAGCTATAAACAGGTTAAAAAAAAAAAAAAAAAAAAAGTCTATTACATGCAAAACGCTGCTTTTTGCAGGAAAAAAGTCCCCGACCCTTTCCAAAAATGCAGAGGCACAAAAAAGCATTGATGTGAACATGTTCCATAGGAATCTATATTAAAACATTTCCCTGCTTTTCTGAAAAATGCACCAAAAAACACATTAGTGTGAATGGAGCCTTAGGGCGCAGTTTCCGTACAGTTTTGTGTGCATTTTTTCTGCACTAAAAATGCATGCACAGAGTTTTCCCATGTATTCCAATGGCCATGCAGTCAGTTTTCGGTCAGTTCCAGTGCAGAAACTGACTGCACGGGGTGAACTAGAGCCATTGGAATACATGGAAAACACTGTGCATGCATTTTGTGCAAAAAAAAAAAACACACGGAACTGCGTCTGGTGTGAACTGACCCTCAGCCCTGGTTCACACTGGGCTGCGGGAGTGAAGCAGTGCGAGTTCAGCTGAACTCGCACGATTTCACTCCCGCCCGGCAGTCCCGATTTCAGCCGCGATTTCAGAGACATCTGTGCAGGTTTCTGCACAGATGTCAATGTAAATCGCAGGCTGAAATCGCAAAAAGTAGTACAGAGACTACTTTTTGAAATCGGTGCAATGCCGCAGATGCAGCGTCGCACCGATTAGGACACTGCCATTGCCGGCAATTTGCGGCAAAATCCGCCGTTTTGACATGCGATTTGACATGCCAAATCGCATGTCAAAACGCACCAGTGTGAACCAGGGCTTACAGCTAGATAGATTTCCAGGTTCAAACTCTCCAATCATAGAGCGGCATTAGGTACAACCGTCAATTAATATAAAATTACACAGCATCATACCAATAAATCAACATATAGCACCTTCTATTGATTGTTTTTACCTGTTGATACACACTTTGTTTTTGTTACTTATGTTTTTGGTAGACTCGTGTATTAAAAGTAGTGTGAAAACAATGGTGATACACGCTTTGTTTTTGTTACTTATGTTTTTGGTAGACTCGTGTATTAAAGTAGTGTGAAAACAATGGTGATACACACTTTGTTTTTGTTACTTATGTTTTTGGTAGACTCGTGTATTAAAGTAGTGTGAAAACAATGGTGAGGTGCAAAACACAAAAACCTGTAACAGCCAATTGGAGTCTGACCTCAGATAAAATTAAAGGATAAGTGCGGATTGCTGGCGATTGATCAAGATACATTTTTTTTTTTTTTTATTATTAGATTTTTTAGTCACACATTTATTGTCATTTTGTTGCATGTTACTTTAATGTGCATTTTTTTTAATCAAAATTCAGCTTGCAAAGAGCTGCATGGAAAGCAGTAACCGGATCCATACTAGGTAGCTCATGAACATATTAATCATCAGAGAACAGCCTGCAAAACACTCAAGACAATGTGACCTGTAACAGCTGTCAGGTATCCATGGGCTTGCACAACCCTCTGCATCCCTTATTTATCTAAGGCTTGCTGAACAAGGCTTGTTAACTCTTTTCCATCTGTCTTAGACCAGGATTCTACAAAACGGACGTAATCCATTTAAAAAAAAAAAAAAAAAATACCCAAAATGTTATTTTTTAATCTTAAGTATTGTCTTTGAAAATCTTACCTCTTTGCAAGCATGAAGCAGCTGTCCCTGGAGAAGGTTGAAGTTTAGAGCCAGAAGCACACAGGTGAGAAGGCACCTTGGCCCATTGTATGGTGAAGAAATGGTTGGTTTAAGCATGGTTTGTTCCCACCTGCCAACACCTGTCTGCTGGAGAAATAAGGAAAGGAGAGGTGTAGTACAGTAAAGAACAGGTGCTTCCAGCTCTCATGTGTTATCAAGGAAAGGGAAGGATTTAGCACTGGGTCACACCTCTCTACTCCCCTGGATCAGCCCTGCCCTGTTAGCCTCATTAGATTAGAGCCTATTCACTGTCACTTTTTTGCACTTTGTATGAAAATCTCCACCACTGCTGTTTAGATCAATCACAAAAAGGGCAACGTTTTATAACAAAGCTAGGAATGCAAAAAAATAAATAACGAAATCTGTCTAGTTTAGTGAAATATATCCTGTTTTGATGATTTGCTCAATGTAATATTTTACAGGAATGTTTGATATTTTGTCAGGTTTATATATATGAACTCTTTGTTGTAACATATGTTGTATACATTATAAAAATACTGCCACTAAGAGCTGGTTCACACTGGGGCGACTCGTCAGGCGGCGTCCCATTCAATGCAATGGAACCGTTCTAATACTTATGCCTCGTACACACGATCACTTTTTGTGATGAAAAAAAACAACGTTTTCAAAAACGTCATTTAAAATGACCATGTGTGGGCAAAACGTCGTTTTATGTCTTCAAAAAAAACGACCAAAAAAAAATTCGAACATGCTTGAATTTTTTGTGTCGTTTTTCAAAACGTCGTTTTTTGTGTCATAAAAAGTGATGGTGTGTGGGCAAAACGATGTTGAAAAATACGTTTTTAAACCCGCGCATGCTCAGAAGCAAGTTATGAGACGGAGCTTCAATGGAACAGAGTGCCGTCGAACGTGGTGTACGTCACCGCGCTTTGCTAGAACATTTTGGAAAAACGATGGTGTGTATGCAACGTCGTTTTGGAAAATGAAGTTTGAAAAATGTTGTTTTGTTTCATCACATAAAACGTCGTTTTTTTTCTTCACATAAAGTGATCGTGTGTACGCGGCTTTAGAGAAAGGTTCTTGCACGACTTCGGGGGCGGCTCGGGGCGACCTGCATTGACTTCTATACAGAAGTAGTTTTGCAGGTCGCCTCTGAAGTCGTCTTCAGGACGACTTGCAGAGTCGCCCCCCTGAAGTCGTGGCGCGGCTGTGTGAACCGGCTCTGCTTTCGATGCAATTGTATGATAATCGGATCGTATGTACAGAGCTTTCGAGAGCATGACAATTCATCCAATATTATTAGATCTGACAAGCACGAAAATTTTCCTTGTACGATACCAGATGGTACGATTTTCATTTAGTCAGTACAGTTGTCGTCCGAAAATACGATACAAATACATTACAACACATGACATCACTTCCGATTTTTTTTTCTGTTGTACGAGAATTTTCATGACTTTAGTAACCTATTCAATTTCTAGTAAAAAAAGTCGAACTATCTGTTGTGCGCTTTTTGGATCGTATGTACGGGCCATAGCTTTGCCAACCTCTTACTGAAAACACAAATTGCCTAGCTGTAATGCTGACTATTGGTACTTATGTTAGTGCAGTAGGCTCCAAAGAACGAATGTTCAGAACGCAAGCAGTCTGTATTCCAGGCATTCATTGATGGGTGCATACTACCCTAAACATAGGCACTGCTAGGTGCACAATCCAGCTCCAGCAACTGTCATCCTCTCATAGAGTTTGGCTGACAGTATAAGTTGAAAGGTGCATCTGTGTCCCCCACCTGCAGCTAAATACCACCATCTAGTGCATTGGGGCTAAATGCCCAGTGGGTATGAGGTCAAAATCCAGTTTTTTTTTCTATTGAAAAGCCTGTGGCGTGCAAAACACAACCCAAAAACTCCACCCGGTGCGGGAAAAATGTGCACACACATAAAGAGGTGCAACAAAAAACTGTGACGGGTGATTCGTCAATAGGCCCTCCGAAAAGGGCCCAACCCTGATCCCCGGGGCGTTAGGCTCCTGACAGGGACTGAGGTATCAGTGGTCCATGCAGCCGAAGCCACATGAACCCAAACAGGCCCATGCAGCCGAAGCCGACACGGACCCAACATCCTTGGAGGGACTGCCGAAACAGAACCCTCCTCGGTGAGGCTCCCCCGAAGGGAGACCCCATAAGAGCGGGTGAACTAAGCCAGAAGGCCATGTCCACCCACTGCCAAGACGTTCAGGGCAGGCCCGAGGACCAGCACCCTACTTGTCACACAAAGTGCAGTGCACCAACATAAAAAGAAGAAACGTGACACACGGGGAAAAATAAATAGAAAGTGGGGAAGAAGGAAGTGGGAGAGGTGAGTGAAAGTGACCAATGTGCAATACATTGGCCGGCCCTCCGGCCAGGAAACAAAAATTCCTCTGGTCCCAGCCAAAAAGCCCGGCCCTAGAGGCAGGTGTGAAAAGTGTGCTGTGGAGGTTAGTGACCAAAAAGGTGCCACACGTTGAGTGTCCCTCACACACTCAGTGCAATGTATGGCACCCCTGGACTGCCACTCCAGGGGCACTATCTCTAAAGGCTTTTCAATGGACCCTGGTCCACGGCCCGGACAGTCACGGCCCCCTTCCCCAACTCCACCAGGAAGGATCGGGAGCTACTAGAGGCCCAGGACTAGCCTCGTTCGCTCCTTACCTAATTATACTCGAGAGGTACTAGGAGATTACAAGCGTTCCCTCTGGAGCAACTGGCAGGATCAGGTTAGGAACCGCATGAAATCCAGGCCAGAAGGCCAGGGCCCCGGCCCTCCGCTAAGATCTCATGCCTCTCCACTCACCAGGAGCACCCTTCCAGATGGCTCAGACTCGACACTGCCGGCCCCCAGTTTACTGTCGGGCAGCACGACATGGCCCCTACCGAAACCATCCTTCCGGGTGCAATCACATCATTGGACTACATCCACCCTCCACTAAGGAGGTGCTTCAGTAGTCCGCCGAAAACTGATAAGAACAGATACTACACTTGATCTTAGCCAAAAGGCCGAGAAGCGGCAAACCTTAACTGCTCAGCAGACCTTGGTGCAAAAAGTATAAAAGGTACAAAACTAAACAACTTAAAGGGGTTGTAAAGGTTTGTGTTTTTTCACCTTAAAGCGGAGGTCCACACAAAAAGTGAACCTCCATTTCTTCGGAACCCTCCGGTGTCACAATTGGCACCTTTAAGGGGGAGGGGGGTGCAGATACCTGTGTAATACAGGTATTTGCACCCACTTCCGGGCATAGATAGCTGCAGAATCTGCGGGTATCTACACCACTTCCCTCCCCCTCCCCCTGCTGTGTTCTGGGAAACACACAGTTCCCAGAACACAGCGGGGACTATTGAACAACTCGGGCATGCGCAGTAGGGAACCGGGCTGTGAAGCTGCAATGCTTCACTTCCTGATTCCTTTACCGAGGATGGCGGCGGGGGCAGCCGAGAGACGAGCGATTGCTCGTCTTCTGCTGCTGACATCGCGGGCACCCTGGACAGTTAAGTGTCCATTTATTAAAAGTCAGTAGCTGCAGTATTTGCAGCTTCAGGCTTTTAATATTATTTTTTTTAGGTGGACCTCCGCTTTAATGCACCCTATGCATTAAGGTGAAAAAACACCTCGCTGTCACGGGCCCCCAAGCCCCCACGTTTTAATTACACAAGCCCGTTCACCTGCTCTGTGCATCCCCCGGCGTCCTCTTCTCCACAGAGCCTCGGCGTTGATTGGATAGATTGATAGCAGCACAGCCATTAGCTCCTGCTGCTGTCAATCAAATACAAGGACGCGGCAGCCGGGGGCGGGACCGAGTCATACACTCGGCATCTATGGATGCCGAGTATATGACACGGGAGCATGCCTGCAAGCTTACCCCCTCGGGAGAGAGCTTCCCAGGGGAGGAGCAGCAAGAGCTGCCGTGGGACCCCAGAACAGGAGGATCAGGGCCATTCTGTGCAAAACAAACTGCACAGTGGAGGTAAGTACGACATGTTTGTTATTTAAAAAATAAATAAATAAACCTTTACAACCACGTTAAGCCTCGTACACACAATGAGAATATCAGACAAATGATCATCTGTTTTTTTTTTCTGTTTTTTTTTGCATACTATGGGACCACAGGCATTATGCTTTGCAACCAACAATGAAACCACCAAACATGCAAGAGAAATAACACAAAACCAAAATTTCTTTCCAAAAGTTTATTGACGCATGAAACAAAAACATACTATATATTGCAATTATATATATATATGAAGATTTGGAATTATTTTTGGCCACGGCCTGATTCACTGGTTTTAATAAATCATTCAATCAACCATAAATAAAGTATCATAAAATATACTGAATATAAATCAATCCATTAAATTCCCATAAACATCACACCCAGCCCAGCCACTGAGACTCGAGCTGTTTATCATCTCACATGAAATTTACTTAACTCTCCCCGTAGATAGCCAACCCGGGGGAAGTCACCCCATGAATCAAGGCCGCGACGGGAGGGGGGGGAAGGGTGGGGAGCTCCTCTGGCAGGTCCTTTGATGAAAATCGGCCCCTGTGTCCGTACTTACCAATAATCTCTTATTCGCAAAAGCTTCCCCCCATAATTCTAAAGCTACGATTACTGGGAATAGCTCGAGCAAGACAATGTTTTTCCCCAGACCTCGCGAGACCCATCTATCGGGCCATGGTTCTGCACACCAGTGGGTACCCCAAACTACCCCAAAGCCGACTGAGCCCGCTGCATCAGATTCCAGCAGGAACTCACTGTCCAAGACAAAGTCCTGCTGCCATATCGTTCTACCATTAAAGTACTGCAAAAATTTTGACCAAACTAACAGATCTTGTTTGATATGGGTTGTTATTCTAATGTGGGCAGCCAGGTTTTTTAATCCTTACATTGCTGAGTAAAGTCTCCTGGAAAAGACCCTACCCATTGGTAGGATCCTAGATGCAAATGCTAATTGGCCCAGGAGGGATTTAATTTCTTTCAACGTTACTTTACCACTCCTGAGAAATAGCTCTATTGTTTGCGATAATCTGTAGATTTTTTCCTCCGGCAACCTAAATTCCATAACTGTGGAGTCAATAGATATGCCTAGGAATTCAATCCGAGTAGTGGGGGGAGCCGTTTTACCTTGCGCTAAAGGGACCCCGAAATTACTGCATACCCTTTGAAATGTGCCCAAAAGGCTGGCACAACCGTCCGAGCCCTTTGACCCCAAAAATAAAAAATCATCCAAATAATGAATTAAGTGATCGGAACCCGCTACCTTAGAGACCACCCATTCTAAAAAGGTTGAGAAAGGTTGAGTAAAAGCAGAAAATTGAACAGCCCATGGGTAGCGTTTTATCAAAATAAAACTGGCTTTCAAAAAAGATGCCCAAAGAATTAAAACCCAACGGATTTAGTGGGAGCAGACGAAAGGCCGACTGGATGTCTGCTTTGGACATCAGCGCTCCTTTGCCTAGCGTGCAGAGTTTAATTACTGCCGAATCAAATTAATGCATATGATATTGATATATCATCCGGGGCAATTTGATCGTTCAATGAGCTTCCAAAAGGAAATGAAAGATGATGAATTAAACGAAATTCAAAAGGCTCTTTCTTAGGAACCAAACCTAGGGGGGAATCCTAAAAACAGGAAAAGGGGGTGGTCAAAAGGACCCTCCATCCTACCTGCCTTTACCTCCTTCAACAGTTTTGCTCTAACTAACCAAGGGGCATCATTAACGGATTTTAGGTTACTAACTATAGTACAACCCCTTCCTTCAAAACTAGGTATGAGGAAACCTTCAGAGAAACCCTCAGTTAGCAGGGAAGCCATCCGCTGGTTTGGGTAAATTTGTAACCAGGGGAGCATGTTTGGGAGCATCATTGGGTAAACGCTCTTCGGAAAGCCCTCTCTCGGGTTGGATTGTAGCTTCCGAAACCATTTTGAAATGGGATGATTCCCTGAGCAAAAGGCACATTCATGCGTATATTTACAGGAAGTCAACCATTTGCATTGGGAGTCATTGAAAGCGAAGCATAGGCCTCTTTTGTAAGCCCCAACGGGGGGTGGTTGAGGGCCTGCGGACGTGTTTGGGTGAGCAGAAGGCTACTTTTAAGGCAAAAATAAATTCAACCACAGACCTCATCGTAAACCAACCATGCTAAGCCATTGAAACTCCTGTATGCCTCTAGAATTATATTGATGTGCTGAAATAGAAGAGGGCTCTTTTCAGGGAATTTTTCACAAAGAATACTAGCATAAATGACGAAAGCCTGCAACCAAGCATAAAATGATTTGATCACTGGCTTTCTATCCTCAGGCTTTTCCAACCTTGAATTATCCCTAGATGGAGGAAGAATTGTGCATAAATCCATATATTCTTCCCTCCATATCTTCTCCTTAGCGCTTGCAGGTAAATGAAAACCCAACGGTGACAAAAAACAAGGCATGCATTCCTTAGCATTAGTGTCAGGCAAGTTTTTAACTGGAACTTCTTTTGAAAATATACCTAAAGGCTGGGTCCTAGGGAGGCAATCACTTGCCCAGACCCCAGCCTCACTGCACAAACTAGGTTGAGCCATATTATTTCTCATAACAGCTATTAATTGCTCTATTGATGCAGACAGTACAGATAACTGTGATGCTGTGTTGCACTCACCCTCCATTCCCTGAGCAGGATGCGCTCCAGGGGCTGCTGCTGGCGTATCACACCGCACGGGTATAGTGCTGGATTGCTGTTCAGTCCTGCTTGGCGCAGCGAGGATGTCTTTGCCACCTCTGCGGGCCGCCTGGCTGCTTGCAGATGCGGCGTCTTGCGAAGAATTCTTCTTTGCTGAAGCTGCAGGACTCTTTCCCTTCCGACCTTTCTTCACAGGGGGCGCTGTGGGGGCTGAGTCCTTGTACCTAGAAAACAAAAGGGGAGAGCTGTGGCCGCCAATGCTGGCGCTGGGCGATACCGGGGGAGGGCTTCCCTTCTGGGCACACCTCCGTTTGCTCGCTTTTCTTCGGCATCCATCCTCCTCTCTCGCGTCATTCGACACCTCAACCATAGGCGCGACCCACGTGGAGAATGATTCGTCCGACAAGGAAGGGTGGTGATGAGAGGCGTCCGCCTCGCTGGGACCCGCTGCTGGCGCGCTCTCGGTTTTGTCTGTGGCGGCTGACCGGGAGACAGCAGGTAAGAAGAGACACTGCCATATCCATTCCTCGCCGCCCGCGTGTTCCGCCCTGGTCAGAAGCTGGTGTAGTAGTGCCTCCATTGTCCCCAAGTGCAGGCTGGGGAGCTCCTCTGGCAGGTCCTTTGATGAAAAGCGGCCCTTGCGTCCCAGTCCCGGGCCCCTATATAGGCTTGGACCGGGTTCCAGAACTCTCCTCTGTACCACCTGACCTTTGCTGACCAACCACTGACCACCACTATTCCCATGCTTCTAGAAGCCCCTAGCATACCTGATTAAACCAATCCCTGGCTGCCTTTGCCTTTGTTGCCTGCTAGTTTCCCTGACCTGAGACTGACCCCAAAAATCTAACAGACTTAACCCTAACCTTGCTGCCCCTGCCGTGGTTCCATAAGGAAAGGAGAGCCTAAACGGCTACTCTCTTTCCCTTCCCATTCTCACATTGAATTGAAGAGGTTACTAAACTTATGAAAATTCTCATACAACAGAATACAACTTTGGACGTGATGCAATGTATTGTATTTTAATGTATTCTTTCATTTCCAAGCATGAGCAGGCAGGCTTGCTCTTTCGATTTATTTTCAGGCGAAAACTGTACAGATTAAACGAAAATCATACAATCTGGTATCCTATGAGAAAAATCTTTGTGTTTGTCCCTTTGGATAATTTCGGATGAACTGTCATGATCGTCTCTCAAAAGATTATTGTGCGATCACTTAGAAAGCTGTATTTTTCATCCAATTTTCTGATCGTGTGTACTAGGCTCCGTTCTGAAGCTGCACCCTGCTCAGGGTATACACAGATGAAAATTGGAATCACACTTTAATAGTCTCTCTGGCTGCCATTAACAAAAGACCCCTCCCCCAACAGCAAATCTCTTTCAGCAACAACTGACCCCCCAGTTCTCATTATTTGCAAAGTGCAAATATTTCATGATCAGCGAAAATGTATATTCCGACAAGCGATTCTGTATCGCTGTCGTTGTTTTCCAGCAGGTCGCATAGTGATTTTGAGGTAGAGGCGTGTTTTGTTGATGCCATGGTCGCTGTGCAGTTTACATACACAAAGTACAGTAAATCTGCAGACAAGGGCACTGGAGAAAGCACTGGGGGGCAATCTGAGGTCACTGTATTTCATTTTTTATTATAATTTCAATAGGATTACATTGTATCAGTGTGTTTTACTGTGTTTTCACTTTATACTTTTTGAATTTGGCGTCGTTCCGCCCCCCTGCGTCACAACACTCGCAGGGAAGGGAATGAGGGGAACACAGTGCATTGGGCGGAAAAAATCCGGCCGCCGTGCACTGCGGAACTACATCACTGGATCCCAGGGAAAAGGTAAGTAACCTTTTCCAGCATCCAGCGAGGGAATCCCAAGTGTGGCTCGGGGTTACCGATAGTAGCACAGAAATCTCACCCCCGAAATCTCACACACTCAGGAATACCACTAGGCAGGTCAGAGCAATGTTTTGGTGTAGCCAAAAATTGTGTTTGTGTAGTGGGAATGAATGTGAGGTCCTTTAAGTTGGGATCCCACCTCTTCCTGACACTGATCCAGGGTAAATAAGTCATGGAGTAAGGCAGGCCATACACGATTCGAATTTCGAACGAGCCATCGAGCGATAAACGAACGCGGCGCTCACAAAAGCATGCGAGTGTACCATCAATTACGTACGAAAATCGAGCGAGAAAACACAATGTTTTCATACCATAGAGGAAGTGATGTAATCTTCTGTGACCTTTTAAACATACCCCCTACTGTCAAAAGTCGGGTCGCGCCAACTCGGATCATGCGCAGTTATGTTTCTTGGGAAAAATCGTCCAACTCTACCATTAACGATACGATTTTTGGACGTTTTTCAGAAAAAAAACCAACATGTTGGTTTTTGAAATTTCGCCTGTCGTACGAAAATCGAGTGTCGAACAAGCACACTAATGATACGAAAATCGTCCGATTTCACGCTCGTATGCGATTTTCGATCGAAATTCGAATCGTGTATGGCCTGCTTTACTGAGCTTTTTGGCAGGCAACAAAACAACCAATGAACCCTTTTTGTCTAGGGCCTGCATACAAATAAACGTGTTGATCAGAACCAGGGCATTTGTTCTCAAACAATAGGTGCTAGAACTCAACCACGACCCCCCAAAACCCCTTCCCCACACACACCCTTCAAATCACATCAAATAGTGAGTGTGGTCAGTCAAATTTCACAAACAGTAGGAGGGTCTTAAAGTGGCATTAAATACCAGGATTGCATTACATACAGAGTGCAGAGTTCAGGGGTGTCACACACAGAGTGCAGAGCTGTCATTTAAAAACACAGAAACCAGATTTCTGTGTTTACAAGTGATTGCGATGAGCAGGGGACGGGGTACTTGGACTTCTCCATATTTGGGGGGGAAGCCACAGCACCCCTTTGATGGGATCAGAATGTATGGGGAAGTTTATGCAATTTGTTAAACAGTTGCTAGTTAGTCATGTTGAATAAAACAGCCCATCTAGTTCAACCAATTGATAAATACATGTAACTATAATGTATTTACAACATGTACCATGTACATGTTGTACATGTAAATACAACAAACGTGCATATAGACTATATTACCAAAAGTATTGAGACACCTGCCTTTACACCCACATGAACTTTAATGGCATCCCAGTCATAGGCTGTTGGGTCCAATATTGTGTTGGTCCACCTTTTGCATCTATAACAGATTCAACTCTTCTGGAAAGGCTGTGCACAAGGTTTAGGAGTGTGTCTATGTAAATGTTTGAGCATTCTTCCAGAAGCGCATTTGTGAGGTCAGGCACTGATGTAAATGAGAAGGCCTGGCTCACAGTCTCTGCTCTAATTCATCTTAAAGGTGTTTTATCGTGTTTGAGGCCCAGACTCACGCCACTAGTGGATCTGCTCTTTTGAGGCTGGAGGGATCTGTTAGATGGATGTACCTGCCATTTATGCTCAGTCAACTGTGATTCCAACATATGGTAGCTACATCCAATATCTTCTCTTGTACCAGAAGCCCTCCAGCCCCTTTTCTTTAGAAGCCTTGTAAGATCTTTGGAACAATCAAATCAATCAAAGCTCCTGAGGACGCGAGTCATCTTAAAACATGTCAAGCCTATACAAACTATGCTGACCAATTCTGATTTCTGTTACAGTTCCACAACCCAATGGCTGGTTCTTTGTGTGTAGAATTGGTCTGGGTCATATCTTTATAGCAGTAGTCTAAAGTTAAATATTATGGGCCAGATTCAGGTAGATGAGAGTATCTTTCCTCTGGAGTAACGCTTCTCATTTACGTTACTCTGAAGACCCTTTCAGCGCAAGTCCTGTAATTCACATAGCAGTTGCGCGTAAACTTGCGCCAGAGTAACGATAATGAGCTGGCGTGACCCGACGCAAGTGGAAGTGGGTGTGATCATATGTAAATGATGGGCGGAGCCCAGCGCAGAGGCTTACGTTCAGCGCATCAACCACGGAGCATGCGCAGTGAGTGAGGCTCCACTCGCCCCCTTTGTGCGCATGCTCACAACTTCCGTCGGCACCACTGCACGGGAAACGTCAGCGCAATGCCTTCCGTTGGGCGTTTAAATGCGCCCGTAGAAGCGCCATTCCGGCACTAAAGTATATCCTGCTCCCCCTCCCCGCAGTGATGTTACTTTTGTTCTGAGATGGCTGCTCCCGTTCCCCGCAAACACACAGGAGAAAGCTGAACTTTAATGGCCAGGAGCTGTCAGCCATCATCTCGGCTATGGAGACCTATGATGTCTTCCTCCATGGCTGTAAAATTTGACAGACAAGCATGGACAGAGGTGTTGTCCTGCAAGTTGGGGTGCTCAGCTAGCTCTTATCGTCGGTAACGCTGCTGTAGCTGCTCTCCTGCTGACCTGTGGCCATCTGGAGTAAAGATAAAGCAGCCTTTTGTAGAAATAACTTTGCGCCGGACGGACGAGATACGCGCGGCGCATGTAGCCAGCGTATGGTGCTAATCCGTTCGTGAATTGGGAAAAATCCCTCATTTGCATATTTGCAGGGGAAATCAATGGGCGCGACTGATGCGCCCAGCGAAAATAAGCGCTGACGATACTCTGGCGTCGGAACGTTCCGCCGGTCGCAAATGACCCGTTATTGGGCGCATCTAGTTTGGTGGGTACGGGCACATAGAAACGACGGCGCATCATCACAGTTACGCGGCGCATATCCAAATACTCCAGCGCAAGTGTTCGTGAATCTGGCCCTATCTGTTTTATGTTTTTTTATTTTTTTTTTAAATAAAATATATTTGATTTTAATGATTCGTGCCTAAAAAGTCCATGATTTTTCCTCCTAAATACATATCAAATTTGAGCCATTGGTGTTCTTTTGAGGCTATGTCAATACTATCCTCATTATGAACTTTCAGAATCCCCAATTTCCTTTGTATACATACTGGGGCAGATTCACATAGATGTAATCTTCCGCTGCGTAATCGAAATACGCTACGCTGCCGTCTATCACCAGACTCTACGCCGAATTCAGGTAGTTTTTTTGCGCGTACGCTATTGTATCCCGCCGCGCAATCGAAATACGTGAGTAAAGCATTTAAATTAAGCGCGTCCCCGCGACGATCGAACTGCGCATGCTCTGTTCAGGAATTTCCCGCCGTGCATTGCGCGAAATCACGTCGTGACGTCATTCGTTGTTTGAGTAGCGGCGTTTACGAACATTCCTAACGACTTACGTAAAAATAATTCGAAAAACGTTGAAATTCGTACTTAACATGGGCTGTCTAATATTAGACCAGCAAAAAGCTGGTATAGTGAAACGGAAAAAAAAGATGACTAAAGGTGCCGTAAGAGATTGCGTTTGAAGAGCGAAATTTTGTGGATTCCAGGCAAAAGCTCATTAGCATACCATGAAGGTGAAAAACAACAGGAAGTCCGCCCAGTGGCCGCAATTTTCAGGCAGCGTAGATCTGAAGGCGTACTAACACGTAATAAAGTCGAAATTTAGCACGCAGGTGTCTTTTCATGGTTTGAGGATTTCGACTAGCGTAAAAACGCTCGTAAATCGAAATTACTCCTGTCTAACAACATTTACACAGGCGTAATCGCTTTGTGAATCTAGGCCACTGTCTCCAGTCACCAAATTTAAGTTATCCTGCAAAGGGCCTACATGCTTAGACCTTACATTGTTACTATTAATATATTTGAATAGTTTTTAAAAAAAATTGGAGGTGTATCTTACTCTCTTTTGCAACCTGTCTTTCATTTCAAGATTTTGTGGCCTTGATTTCCCTTTTTACATATTCTGTTATATTCTTAGTAATTTCTGAATGATGATAGTGTTCCTTCATCTTTTCATTTCATTTTAACATTGTATGTGAGCCACATAGGCTTTATTTTTATCTGTTTTATACTTATTGTCCATGGGGATATATTTTGGAGTGTGTTTACATACAGTCAGTTTGAAACATTCCCGTTTTATGTTCTGTGTTCTTCAATTACAATAATTCCTCCCAGTTTATGTATATCTTGGAGAGCAGACGTCAGCCTTGAAAAACGTAGTTTCTTAAAATTAAGTGGTTTTATCTTTCCAGAATGTGCTTGTTGTTTTCCGCTAACATTAAATTGGATCATGTTATGGTCACTGCTATGTTCCCTATTAGTAATAAACTCCACAATGTTTAAGATTAGCAGGACCAAAAGAGAATCACTTCTAATTGTGGTTTATAAACTGCATAGTTGCCAACATTTGAAAAAAAATTCCAGGGACACTTTGCAGAACAGCTATTAATTAATAACTACACTCACTTCCCCGAAGCTCCACCCACTCCGCATAATCTCCGCCTACTTATCAGATTTTAGGGTCTACTCAATAAAGAGAGAATTACAGGAAATTGAAACGGAATTTCAAACTTAAGACCAATGTAGCAGAGTTGGAATAATTCTCCCATTCAGCTGCACTACTTCTGCTTAAAGTTTAAAATTCTCATCACAATCACAAAGGGATTGCTCCGTTGAGCCCCGCTTTGCCGACAGATGACAGGTCCGTCTCTGCTCACAATGGAGAAATGGACCTTTTTAGAACTCCGCACTCCTCTATGGGGGATGGGATGAAAACAGATCCGCCTGTCAGTTTTCATCCCATCTGCCAGACGGATGGAAAATAGGGTTTCCATCCACCTGGATTAGTAGATTGGATGCCAGCGGACATGTCACCACTGACATCCGTCACTCCATAGAGGTGAATGGAGCGTCTGATCAGGTCCGCCTGAAAAACTGTCAGACAGACCTGAACGTGTATGTGTGAAAGGACCCTAACTCACTCCTCTCTCTTTCCATCCACCTCCTCCATCACTCCACTACTCTTTCTATTATAAACCAATTAAAAGACTCCAATGCACTTCCACACCAAATCTGCTCACTACTTACAAAACAAATATATGAATAAACACCTTAGGACCATCAAGCAAAATAATCAAATATATATAATTATCATACATTTCATAAAACACACTATACAACACCAGCACTTTTCATCTACAAAACCAGCCTGATCTGTGATATTGCTCCTGCCTCCCCTCTCCTGGCATGCTGGGATTTGTAGTGCCACAGCTTGACACATGAGGTGGTCATACAGGAGAGGAGGCTGTGCCTGGTAAGCAGATAATGGGTAGAGACAGGGAGGTGTAATAGAGATTGGGGGGAGGGAGGGGAATCAGAAAAAATGCTCCCTTTAGAAGAAGACCAGTTCACAGCCACACAGAAAAACGATCTACTTTACAGCATGTGACAGGAGCCTGCTACACAGAGCTCATCCTCCTCTCCCCCTCCTGCCCACTAATATAAGCCACCAGGACTGTCTGCATGCTGTTCAGCTAGCTTACCTTAGGCTAGGCTGAACTCCGTCCTCCACTGCAGGCTGCATGACTCCACTCCTCCCCCTCTCAGCGTCTCCTGTGAGGAACTTGAATAAGGCGCGCTGAGAGAAAGGGGGAGGGTACAAGTAACTGCACTCACTCAGATCATCAGGCTCTCGGTCTCTGTCGGCTCCGGCCGGAAACTACACATGCGCAGTACATACTACCAGTCCGCTCAGTAAGACGGCCCTGCACTAGCCGGGACAAGTCCCGGCAGGCTAAATTAGCCGGGACTAGGTCCTATTTGACGGGACTGTCCCGTTAAAAACGGGACAGTTGGCAAGTATGAAACTGTACCATAAAATTGTTTCAAATGTCTGCCCTTTGAATGTTCCAGCAGTGCCATTCAGTTTCAGGGTAGTTAAAATGTCCCATTATTATCACTGTCCCAATCCTTGCCGCCCTTTATGTCTGTGTACAGAGCTGAGTCTCCACCTCTTCATTAACACTAGGGGGCCTGTAACAAACTACAATATTTAGCATTGATGTACGCACACCCATGTGCATCTCCACCCTTAATGTCTCAGCATGATCAGGCTCTTTATCAACATCAACAAGGTCATCTTTCACACTCTGTATGTGTACTCTTCCCCTCAGAGACAGACACTGGCACCTTTTCGTGGGTCTCTGCAGAGGAGCTTATTCATTTGGAACTTTACCAAGAGTGTAGGCCTCAGAATCAACTTAGTAGTAACGGATACCTCTGTAGATGTTGGAAGTTATGCTATTGGTAATTTACAATAAAGTATTTACCTCGTTTAATAGACAATTATGAACTGTCATATCTTCAGTAGGTGATTTGCGTGCCAAAGGGAGAGAAGATGCTGATTACCCTCTTTTACAACTGGTTGCGGAAGAGATAGATTAATATAGTACAGTAAAACCTTGATTTGAGAGTAACTTGGTTTAAGAGTTTAAGAGCAAATAATTTTAATAACTTTTGACTTTATATACAAGCGATGTCTTGATATAAGAGTAGTGTCATGTCACAACTGGGTATAAAAGAGAAGAGAGGCGCCTGTAAGTGTAGCAATATAGGGCCAGATTCAGGTAGATGAGAGTATCTTTCCTCTGGAGTAACGCTTCTCATTTACGTTACTCTGAAGACCCTTTCAGCGCAAGTCCTGTAATTCACATAGCAGTTGCGCGTAAACTTGCGCCAAAGTAACGATAATGCGCTGGCGTAACCCGACGCAAGGGGAAGTGGGTGTGATCATATGTAAATGATGGGCGGAGCCCAGCGCAGAGGCTTACGTTCAGCGCATCAACCACGGAGCATGAGCAGTGAGTGAGGCTCCACTCGCCCCCTTTGTGCGCATGCTCACAACTTCCGTCGGCACCACTTCACGGGAAACGTCAGCGCAATGCCTTCCGTTGGGCGTTTAAATGCGCCCGTAGAAGCGCCATTCCGGCACTAAAGTATATCCTGCTCCCCCTCCCCGCAGTGATGTTACTTTTGTTCTGAGATGGCTGCTCCCGTTCCCCGCAAACACACAGGAGAAAGCTGAACTTTAATGGCCAGGAGCTGTCAGCCGTCATCTCGGCTATGGAGACCTATGATGTCTTCCTCCATGGCTGTAAAATTTGACAGACAAGCATGGACAGAGGTGTTGTCCTGCAAGTGGGGGTGCTCAACTAGCTCTTATCGTCGGTAACGCTGCTGTAGCTGCTCTCCTGCTGACCTGTGACCGTCTGGAGTAAAGATAAAGCAGCCTTTTGTAGAAATAACTTTGCGCCGGACGGACGAGTTACGCGCGGCGCATGTAGCCAGCTTATGGTGCTAATCCGTTCGTGAATTGGGAAAAATCCCTCATTTGCATATTTGCAGGGGAAATCAATAGGCGCGACTGATGCGCCCAGCGAAATTAAGCGCTGACGATACTCTGGCGTCGGAACGTTCCGCCGGTCGCAAATGACCCGTTATTGGGCGCATCTAGTTTGGTGGGTACGGGCACATAGAAACGACGGCGCATCATCACAGTTACGCGGCGCATATCCAAATACTCCAGCGCAAGTGTTCGTGAATCTGGCCCATAGTTACATTTAATGAAGGTACAGCATTTAGCAACATATTGCTACACTTAGAGCCACCTCTCTTCTCTTTTATACCCTCTAGCTCCTGCTGGATTTTGTTTCTAATCCTTTAGAGCAGTGGTTCTCAACCTGGGGGTCAAATAAATATTTGCCAGGGGTCACCGAATCCTGGTCTGTTCCTGAAGCCTGCACCACACTTCCAGCCTTTTTGCGGCCGCCCAGCAGGGCTATCCCTGGAGCCTGTGGCCGCCCAGCTGGACTATTCACGGAGCCCGCGGATGCACACTCAGCCTCTTCGCAGGTGCCCATTCAGTTAAACGCATGGCTGGCGGGAAGAGACTAGAGGTCAGCTGACTGGCTAGGAATGTGAAGTGGGAGGGGCTGGAGGTGACGCTATCTCCTGATTTCGGCATAGGTGTCACTGCTACGAGATACCACAAAGTCGGAGACACAGTGAAGCTGGTGACACAGTGAGTAACACTACCTGTGATTATAGTTTCCATTAAAAGGACTCAGGAAGGGCTAAATGTCTGCAAGTTAGGGGCGCAAATTACTTGTCTTGCCCCGGGTGCTGACAACACAACCTACAAAAATGATTTTACCGTTAGGGGTACCCACACATAGGCGTGCGCACAGGGTGTGTCAGGTGTGCCTGGGCACACCCCAATGACCCTGTGCTGGGCAGATTCCCTCTGCTACTTGGCTGCAGAGAATGGAACTGGGGAATCTCTGTCCTCGGTCCCTTTCTCGGTCTCAAAAGCGAGACATCGGGGGTCTGTTTAGATCCCTGATATTTCACCTAGGCCCCCCTGGGGCTCCAAAAAAATAATAATACTGTAACAAAACTGCAAATATTGTAAAAAATAAAAAAAAATAAAAAAAAATAATAATAAAAAAATAAAAACTGACACCAGTCTCTGCCCTTTCCACATCGTCCACTGATTTACCGACACTGTCCATTGCCCTATTGCTTTGGGGTGCACACCCTAATGCAATAGGCTGCGCACACCTATGTCCCCACAACTTGGGAAATTTTATCAAGGGGTCATGGCACTAGAAGGTTGAGAGCCACTGCTCTAAAGGCTTCCATTTGTGGATGGACATTTTATGGTTACACAACCTATTACTATAATCTTTTTATATGGACTATAAACTGAAGGACCTCTGAATTAATGGTTGTGGAACGAATCATTTGAGTTTCCATTATTTCTTATGGGGAAATTTGCTTTGATATACAAGTGCTTTGGATTACAAGCATGTTTCTGGAACGAATTATGCTTGCAATCCAAAGTTTTACTGTATAAAATAATATATCCCATCCTCTGGAACTTCTTGCCACGGTATGTCCGATCAGCCCCTACCCTATCCACCTTTAGAAGATCCCTGAAAACTCATTTATTCAGGGAAGCCTATCCCACGCCCACCTAATAACTGCCCCCAAGCCACCCCCATCATATCATTCTCTGGCGCTATTACCTTTTGTACCACCATCCCCTCCCTTTAGAATGTAGGCTCTATGAGCAGGGCCCTCCTGTACCTTTTGTATTGAACTGTACTGTAATTGTGTTGTCCCCCCCCCCCCCCCTATACATTGTAAAGCGCTGCATAAACTGTTGGCACTGTATAAATCGAGGATAATAATAATAATATAGTTTAATATTATTCATATGGCTTATTTAACGCCACATATATTACACAGAATATACACTGCAGAAGCCCTAAAATTTTCCACTCGCATTTAGCGAGTGGAAAATGAGGGCTGGTGAGTGTGGGCTGCCTGGGAGCAGGGGGGGGGCAAGCACTTCCATCAGACGGGGTTGAATAGGAGCTCTTCTCCCAGTGATCACCCAGAGGAAGGGAGGAGAGAGAGCTGGTTGGATCAGCAGGGTGCGTGGAACATCGCTGTAACAGTTTTTATTTCAATTGCTGTGTGTTCCCCACACTCGCTGTCATATACCGCCCCACCTCCTGGCCTGGGTACTTTGATAGACAGATCCCACTTCCAATCCTGGGACGTGTGACGTATATCAAAGTTCCCTGCCCCAGGACAACGTCATTTGTGATGAAACGCATAGGGAGGAGCTGACTTCACCAGATTTGCACAAGTCCTGATGCACAGGCTTTTTTTACAGTTTCTCCCCAGTGTTGGCGCTGTGCTGGTACTCCTACTGATCTACTGATTTCTTCCATATATTTTGGTCCTGTGCCAATATTAGTGTGTTTTGGTCTGTATTTTTGGAGGGTGTCTGGAAAAGTTACACAATATAGAGGATATTTGAGTAGGAGCATCATCCACAACTGATCTAGACCTGACCCTGTGATTAGGGGAAAATTTTGATGGTCCACAGCTGTAGCCTTTTAGAGAGAATGTTTAGCACATCCTTGCTTCTCAATTGATGGTTATCTATGTGGATCTTATGGATCTTATGTATTTATGAATGCGAGGGTCCTACTGTCATTTGTGATGAAACGCATAGGGAGGAGCGACGTGCTGACGTCTCCGCATTTGAATGAATGAATGAATGAATGAATGAAAACTTGTATAGCGCGGCACATGCGAACTGAATCGCCTCTGGGCGCTTGTTGTTCCTGTCTCCTTTGATATCAAAAGAGAAAAGTCTTGACCTTTTTCCTAAATGCTAGGTGGTTCTCCTCCAACCGAATGCTGGTTGGTAAAGCGTTCCTTAGTCTGGGACCTTGGATCGCGAACCTTCTTTCTCCTTTGGACTTGAAGTTGGCTTTCGGAACCTGGAGCAGGTTCTGATTCGTGGATCGCAAAACGCGATTGGGGTTATGCGCTTTTATTATTTCGCATAGATATTGGGGAGCATTCCCATGGACACATCTATGCGTAAGACAGAGAGCTTTAAAAGCAATTCTGTCTTTAACTGGCAGCCAATGAAGGGCTCTCAGTGAAGGTGAGATGGATTCCCAGAGTTTTTTCCCTGTCACAAGTCTGGCGGCCGTATTCTGAACGACTTGCAGACGAGCGATTTGGTACTTGGGGAGTCCGAGGTAAAGGGCATTTGCATAATCCAGCCTGGAGTTTACAATTGCTCCCACCACGACCGATAGATCTTCTTTAGGGATGAACGGAGTGAGTCTGCGTAGTAGGCGCAGTAGATGGTAAAATCCGCTGACTACTGACCCTATTTGTGCGTCCATTGTCATAAAGGAGTCAAAAATGACCCCTAGGCTTTTGACTTTGGCGCTGGGGGTGATGAGCTTGCCCAAAATAGGCGGGGGAGTCCACGCTGTTGAAAGTTGATTCCTACGCTTGGCGTGAAACAGGAGAAGTTCTGTTTTCGCTCCATTGAGTTTAAGATAACTCTTTGTCATCCAGTTCTCTATCAAAGAGAGACATGTCTCTAGATTGAGGTGGTGATCCTGTCTATTGCAGATGCGGAAATACAGTTGCGTATCATCTGCATATGAGTGGTAGAGCAGTTTTTGGCTGCTGATAATCTCAAAAAGAGGACGAAGATATATGTTAAACAGCACTGGTGACAGAGGCGATCCTTGAGGGACTCCGCATGTTACTGTGCATTTCTCAGATGTAAAAAGTCCTAACTTCACTGTTTGCGATCGGTTTTCCAGAAAAGAGGAGAACCAAGATAAATCGCCTTCTGCGACTCTGGCTACTTCAGCAAGCCGAGTCAGTAACAGTTTGTGGTCTACAGTGTCGAAAGCGGCACTTAGGTCCAACAGAACTAGAAGACAAGATTCTCCTTCGTCTGCGGCCTTGAGAACATCGTCCCATACTTTCAGCAATGCTGTTTCCGTCCCGTGTCCGGGACGGAAGCCTGATTGCAATGGGTCAAGTAGCTTGTAGGTATCTAGATGCTGTTGCAGCTGTTGTACCACTACTTTTTCCATTATCTTTGAGAGTACGTTGAGGCTTGTTATGGGACGGCGGTGGAGTGGGTCCTTGGGGTCCAGGGAGGGTTTCTTAAGGATGGGTTGGATTATACCCTCTTTCAACTGTGAGGGCACTATGCCCTCCAAGAAAGAGTGGTTGATAAGCTGCGTGATGGGTGGAGCCAGGATGTCGGCGCATTCCTTCAGTCATTTGGCGCTGTGCCATTACGCAAAGCGCCAATGACATTCTTGGTGGTCTCAATGGAGATGGGTCCCAGGGTAAACTTACCTGATATAGGAGAATTACTATGGGTGCTGTGTGAGAGGCTGCAGGGGGGGCTGAGGGGGGGATTGTTTTGCTGAATGCTTTCACGGATTGCCTTGATTTTATCAATGAAGTAATCCGATAGTTCATTGCAAAATTCTTGTGTGTCCGAACTGGGGGCTTCAATGCATCCTGGTTTCATGGTCTGGGTGACCATCTTAAAGAGTTCGTGGGGGCGGTTTAGGGCACCGTTGATAGCCTCCGAAAAATACTTTTTCTTGGCTTGGAAAATTCCTTTGTGGTATTTTCTTGTGGTCGCCTTGTAGATGGATAGGTTCAGCTCTGACGAACATCTTTTCCAGGCAGATTCTGCCCTTCTGCGTTCTTGCTTCAGTAACGACAGCTGGTTGTTAAACCAGCTGCGGTTGTTTTTCCGAATGCGGGTTCTTCGTTTCGGCGCTACCAAGTCGGCTGACTGTAGCATGGCCGAGTTTATGGCATCCAATGTTTCAACGGCCGTTTGATGCGGCTGAGTTGTTTCTATTGTTTTCCTTAAAGTAGTTTTGAAGAGTTCCGAGTGGAGCTTCTTCTGACATCTAGTCCAGTGTGTTATCACTGGATTTGATGTTTTTGTTGCGGGGGGGATGGTGGAAATACTGAATATAATTGCATGGTGGTCTGTCCATGGCAACTTTTCATTTTCCAACATTTTTATTTGCAGAGCTTGTCTGAAAATAAGATCAAGTGTGTGACCTGAAGCATGTGAGGGCCCACATACTAGTTGCTGTAATCCTAATCCTTCCAGGTGATCAATACAGGCGTCGGCAATGGGGTCTTGTGAAGAGTTGGCCCAGAGATTGAAATCCCCGAGCAGCAAAAGGTGTTTGCTGTTGAGGGTGTAAGTGGAGAAGAAATCCATCCATAATGATAGCAGCTGCGATTTTGGGCCGGGCGGCCTATAGCAGAGCAGAATGTGGACGGTCTCCTTTGAATTTGCTTGCAGTTGCAGAGTAAGGGTTTCCATGAATGGAAGAGGGTTTTGGCGGACTGGTTTGGTGATCGTAAGATGAGTCTTGTGGATCACCGCCAGGCCGCCTCCTCTTTGCCCTATTCTGTTTTCCGTTATGATACGGTAATTTTCTGGCACCAGTTCTCCTAGAATGGTGTTACAGTCGGCTGTGAGCCAGTCCGGGTACACAGGCTTTTTTTTTACAGTGTCTCCCCAGTGTTGGCGCTGTGCTGGTACTCCTACTGATTTCTTCCATATATTTTGGTTCTGAGCCAGTATTAGTGTGTTTTGGTCTGAAATTACTTGTTTTATTCAGTCAATGACTACCATTTATGAATGCGAGGGTCCTACTGTGATATTTGAGTCATGTATTTGAGTCCCTTCCCAATCCATATACAGTACTCTGCTATTGTTTAGCTGCTGGTGTCATTGGTCGCCTTTCTCTTTATCATCCTTCTATGCATGCACAAATTTGTGCAGAGAAAAGTCACTGGAGAGCTTTAATGCTTATAACCAGCTCATGAATGGGAAACTGCTGATTGCCAGGACTATAGGATATCTGCTAGTATATTACATTTCTGCAACTGTTTAGCAAATTTATACAGCTCTTGAATAATTACTTTCAATGTGCACCAAATGGGCAGCAGGGCTGTCATCTGTTTAGATAATAAATTCAGGTTAATGATTAAGACAGCAAAATAAGTAGACTTTTTTTAATTACATCTAAATATAAAGAAAATTTAAAATGTATTTAGTGGTTGCCTTCTGAATGGTAAGGAGTGTTATGTATATCACACGGCTCTGTACAGCTTCATGCAAATGTCACACACCATAGTTCTAGTATTTCTTAATATACAGAAGGCTAAATTCACAAACTAAATGATGCTTAAATTAATAATTAGATGTTTGAAAAAAAAATGTGCTGTTGTCAAATCTGGTATAAGGTAGGGACTTGCATATCGGTTATTTAACCACCTGGCGTCAGCGCTACAGCTGAATGACGGCTACAGCACAGACTTGAATTGCTGGGAGGCCGTCAATAGACATCCTCCCATGCTCGAGCGGCCTGAACACCCCCTGCAGGGCATGCGTGGCTCGCTCTGTGGTCAGCGAGTCTATGAGATCCCGACCCCTTACCACGTGATCAGCTGTCAGCCAATGACAGCTGATCATGTGACGTAAACAGAGTTAGTAATCTGCTTTTTTTTTCTCCACACGCTGATAGCATGAGGAGGAAAAAAAAAGCCAATCACCGGCAGGTGACAGAGGGACATAGGTCCCGATCAGGGAAAGCTGCCCAGCTCATCTGTGCCAATGTGTGCCACCTGTCAGTGCCACCTACCAGTACCCACCAGCGCTACCTACCAGTACCCACAGTGCCGCTTATCAGTGCCACCTATCAAAGTCACTAATCAGGGCCTCATCAACAGTGCTGCCTATCACTGTCACCTACGAGTGCCCATCATTGTCACCTCCTGGGTGGCTTTGGCAGCAAAAGCTGTATGTGGTGTCACTATACTTTAGTGTGGTGTCACTACACTCTTGGGTAGATACCTGGGGAAAGATGGGTATGCCAAATCTCACGGAAAGAAACTCTATCTTAGTGAAAGATTATCTTGTTGCAAGATGTAAGCAGCTCTATATTTCCATGATTCTTCTGAAATGAATGCAACATCTGCCTGCCCTAGGCACCACGGGTGGGAAAGACATTTTTTGCTGAAATTACTGTTTACAGGGTATAGAGACATAATAGTTAACTGATTCCCTTTAAAAATATATTAAAAATAGATAAAAATCAATCATATAATGTACCTGCAGTTCTAGTTTTGTTTTTGCAGGCTGTTTCCTGCTTCTGTGATGTACAGAGCCACCGAGCCAATACAGGGCAGTGATGGTTTGTAAAATGAAACTGATTGGTGCTGAGGGGTTTTAGACACACAGTAATCACACCTCCTTGATTAGTGACCACAGAGAGAAAGCTCCCAGGACTGTGGTTATCAGGAAACAGACAACCAGGAAGTGTGGAGATCAGAGGAGAATTACAGCAACTTGAGAGCGAAAATGAACAATGAGGACATGAAAACAGTACTGCATTAAGGTAAAGGAAGCTATTAAGATAAAAAACAATTCCTTTACAGACCCTTTAAGAAATCAAACTTTTTTCTTTTACAGGTACATTTTGGAAATATCACCCAGGATATTACACAGGGGGAGGGGGATCTGGACATTATGTGAGGATCTTGCATTTTATAGTAAGATCTCCTTTAACTAGCAGCATACTGAGAGCAACATGCTGTTAGATGGACTATTATCAAGGAGTAGATATACTGTACTTCTTAAAAACAATATAATTGTGCATGCGTTCTTGAATTCAGGTCAGATTCAGCCCTCAATCACATTGGCGCAACTTGTCAGGTGATTTGATGGGTCAAATACTAATACCGGTGTCCTGGCGAGAAATGCCCCCTATCGAAAAATGCCTAGCCGGAAATGTGCATCCGCAGAACGGAGCCTCAGAACAACTGACTAGCGTTGTCGAGGTATGCTCATGTAGGTGAGGGGCAGATATTTCAACGATGACCAGTGCTGGGGGCGACATTTTTATTCATAACCAAATAAATCTGCTAAAGAAATCTTTATCTAATATAGAATAAGCTGCCCTTCAATGCCAAGCAAGCGTTCAAAATAAATAGCAGATTTCTTTGGTCATTGATAGTGTTGAGCAGAATATGCCATATTCGATTTCGCGATATATCTCGAATATATAGTCGAATATTCGAGATATATTCGCTAAATACGAATATTCGTGATATATTTTGGAAATGAAATCATTGCGAATTTTCGCTATCGCGAATGCGAATGCGAATTGCGAATTGCGAATGCGAATGCGAAATTTCGAGAAATGCGGAATGGAGCACTCTGATTGGCTCAGAATATTCGTGATATATTACAATATAAAATAATTGCGAATATTCGAGAAATGCGGAATGGAGCACTCTGATTGGCTCAGAATATTCGTGATATATTACAATACACAATAATTGCGAATATTCGGCAAATGCGGAAGGAGCACTCTGATTGGCTCAGAATATTTGTGATATATTACAATATAAAATAATTGCGAAATTTCGAGAAATGCGGAATGGAGCACTCTGATTGGCTCAGAATATTCGTGATATATTACAATATAAAATAATTGCGAAATTTCGAGAAATGCGGAATGGAGCACTCTGATTGGCTCAGAATATTCGTGATATATTACAATATAAAATAATCGCGCGATATCGCTATTGCCGAATAATCGCATTGCGATTTTTCGGGAATATAAAATGAGCGCTGCAGCTACTCGGCCCAAGGTCTCTAATAATACCAGCAATGCTTTTAGACGTCGATGGGGATCTCTAGGATGTGATCTGTTCTAAAAAAAAATTGAAAAAATACGAATATTCGAAATAGCGAATATTCGCCGCGATATTCGCGTTATTCGCGAATACTCGAATATGCAATATTCGTAGCGAATATTCGCAATGCGAATATTCGTGAGCAACACTAGTCATTGATAAAAATTCCACCCCCCGCACTGCCCATCATTGAAAAATCCAACACCTTCATATAAATATCCGCCCCTCACCTACATGAACTTGCCTCGACCACGCGAGACAACAGCTGAGTGTAAACTCAGTTGTTCTGTGCCTTTGTGCGCAGTTCCACCCGGGCACTATTCGATAGCCAGGCATTTCTTGACAGAACACCGGCAATCGAGCTGTTCAAATCGGTGCAATACCGACTCTGTGGTGCCGCATCAATTTGAAAAAGTTGTTTCTACACTACTTTTAGCAACTCAGGTAATACTGTTATTACATTGCTATTGTGTATTGTGTGCCCTGTCATTGTACCCTCTAGACAAATAGGGGCTTCAATACACCTAACAGACTTCTGATGTGTCAAGGGAGGGTTCGAGCTAGTTAAAGAGGGGTGAGCCAAACAGAGAAAAAGTAGATCCCAATCAACAACCAGCGGCTCCTTCGGGGGTAGCGCTACACATTTATTGCCGTTACCATGAGCTACCACAAAACACAACCCTGTAAGAAATGTTCCTCCTTCTCGTGTTTGTGGTGATACAACATATAGTATGTGTATATTTTTTGTTGTTTGTACCCATAGTAGGGCCCGCAAACAACAGTGTGCATTTTGCTTTTTGGCTATCCTTTCTTCTTTCCTAATTTTTATGTTTTGATGCCTGTCTCAGGTAGGCCTTGTTGACACAGGGTTCAACAATGTTTACTCACAGATGTTCTGTGCATCCCCTTGCTAGCAGTCCCATTGATGTTAATTGGGACACAGCTGTTGTTTGCTATTATGACAAACGTGTGGGTGCATGTTCCCACACTCACACTGTTTGAAGCCACACACCCATATTGATGTGATATGGTGAGCCCCAGCCGTGTCAGTGCAGCCACTGTGTCTCAATAGACATCAATGTAACTGCCTGCACAGGGATGCACGGAACACTTATGCATCCTCGTATGGGTAAACACAACCATCACATGGGGTACGCATTGATGCATCCCATGTGAACAAGGCCTTAGAAGAAATCTCTACAAACTGAGACACGTGTCAAGTGTCCCTATTAAAAGATTTCCAATCAATACCTGTTTAGGTGACAACTGCAACATTTTGGATACCCAATAATTTTTTGTCTTGATGACGATTGTCAACAAGACAGAGAGGGGAGTTAATCTACCTAGTGGGGTCACAGACAGCAATAACACACCTGACATGGGGTTCTGCCACTTTCCTACTCTATTAAAAACATTGGCCCAGATTCATAGAGCAATTACGCCTGTCTAACTGGTGTTAGACAGGAGTAATTTCAAATTTTGCGCGCCGTATCACTAGTTTGAATCCTCAAACCATGATACGGCGGCTTCGGGCTTCGATCCGAGAGGCTTACGTCTTCGTAAGCCTTCGGATCTACGCTGCGATATTTTTGCGGCCGCTGGGAGGAGTTTGCGTCGTTTTGATGCGTCGGGATATGCAAATGAGTTTTTACGGCGATCCACGAAGATACGAGCGGTCTTCGCAATCGCTTACGTCTATTTTTTTTTACGTACTGTTAGACCAGCTTTTTGCTGGTCTAACGGTGCGTAGCCCATGTTAAGTATGGCCGTCGTTCCCGTGTCGAATTAAATTTATTTTTATTTTTTTACGTAACTCGTTCGGGAATAGAAATGTCCGTAAACGACGCTACTCAAACAACGAATGACGTAACGACGTGATTTTGCGCAATGCACGGCAGGAAATTTGCGAACGGAACATGCGCAGTTCGATCGCCACGGGAACGCGCCTATTTTAAATGCTTCACGCCCCCTACTCGCGTAGATGGATTGCGACGGGAGAAATACACTACGCCGCCGTCGTTTCCTGGACAAAATCTACCTGGATTCCACGTAGAGCCAGGTAAAAAACGGCGGCGTAGTGTATTTCTGATACGCTACGAGAATCTAATTCTCTCTGAATCTGGGCCATTGTTTTAGCTTATACATACACTTTAAAATATTTTAAAAACTGTATATGCATTATGCACAATGCATTATGCACAATGAAGGAATATTAGGCTGGCTTCACACTGAGGCGGTTTTCAGCTTTTAGCGCTAGAAAAAGCCTCTAGATAACACCTAAAAACTGCCTCACATTCACATACACTCCCAAAATGGCCTGCCCATTTAAATGAATGGGCAGCGCTTCCAAAGCGCCTGAAAAGCGTTTCAGAAGCGCGGCAACATGGGCACTTTTAACCCCTTCTCCAGCCACTAGCTGCCGAAAAGCACCGCTACAACGAGTGGCACTTTAGCACTTATGCTCTGCTGCCCCAGTGTGAAAGTAGACTTAAGTAGCCTTAAAGGAACACTAAAGGTTTGTTTTTTATTAGATCAATTGATTGCTGTAAGCTAGAGCATTTAAATATCACTTACCTCGTTTTTTCCTTTTGACCTCCAAAATACAGTAATCCAGGTTTGAAAATGCCATTTCCTGTCTCTCCTCTTCTTGCTTTCCACCAGCACCTGAGCCGTTTTGCATGGTGGAAAGCAGAATGTGCTCACCCCCTCCCTATGACTACAGCCATGCGTGAAGATGCTCTCTTATCCCTCACAGGCATGGAGGCTAAGCCTAATGGGAACTGTAGTTCCCATTGGGCCATGATGTAGAGAGAATGAATGCGCACGGCAAACCAGGAAGTCAGTGAGAATAACGATTCAGGAGTGACAGAGGTGAATAAAACAGCTCGATTTCAACAGGTACCAAACTAGTTATAATGCAAAACATTACTTTTTACTTTATCAGCTACTGTCAGACCTTAATTTAAGAGGAAAATCAGGATGGCTGTCAGTTAGTAAAGTCTATGTATTGTGATAGTCCAGTTCCCTGTCCTGGTAATGGTCACCCAGGATTCTTAAATAGGCTGGTTGAGGGGCTCCAGGGTTATTTAATGTGGAGGAATCTGTTTGATCAGTTTCCTCCAAAGTTTGTAAAATCCACTTGGGGACCTGGAGCCCGGAGATTCCATAGTGATATGGGTGGGATGGAATCTCCAATCCTGGGACCGGCTGGTTGATTATGCAGATGGGTCCTGGGCTTATAGTAGAGTCAGGACCAGTGTTCTGGGCTCCACCCTCCCGAGGAGTTCAGGCAAGCAAGGGAGAAGCATGCATGTCTGCATGGTATAGACAGAGGGCCCGAAGCTGTGGGCTGAGCAGCACAGAAGCTGAGAGAAGGTACAGCGATTTGTACAGGAACTTTGGTACATGGCCAAGAGGGCTGAAGTTTAAGCCTAAGCGTCTGTATTTCTTAAGAGAGCCAGGTGGCTCTGCATTTTCGGTTGATTACTTTATTGCTGTAGCAACTAGAAACCCCCTGCGTGGGAATTCTGGATGGACGTTTTTTCTTTCTTTTAATAAAAATGTGTCAACAAGCCCTTAAAAAGCACAACTGGAGTGGACTCTGCTCACTGGTATGCTCTACAGTAGACGCTAAATAACCCCCAACATTACAGTATGCAACAGTTTTTATATGTATTTGCACAAAGGTCTGCAACAGATTTATTACTAAAGATGGACTTATCACTAAAAACTGCTTTAGAGCAGCTGATGAAGAATTTAAGAATGAAGATGCCTAATTATATCTGCCTCACTGCTTCTGTTTAGCATTAGCTTGCTATACAGCAAATTTGATGACTGTCCCCCGGGGACTGCAAATAAATCCCAAGGAGCACCTCTAATTGCTCCATCATTTTCTTTTCCTCTTCTCGCTTCTTCATTTACATGTTGCACATGCTTAAGCAGGGTGTATATGGACCGAAAGTCAGCTGGTTCAGCAGGAACCATCCGCATTTTGGTCAGTGTGTACCTCTGTCTGTTCAACAGAAGCCAGTTCAATGGCTGGTGTCTGTTAAAAGCTTGTGCTGGAAAACCAGCATTCAATCAGCACTTACAGCCAATAACTGCAGCACTGATGTGTGCATTGTGACAGGGTCCCCCGCTGTCAGAATACAATAGAACAGCAGGCGTTGACCCCACATCAACGTCATTTAAGTTGATGTGGGTATCTATCAGTTTTATTCTCATTTTTAGTATGTTGCCCAGACTAGCATTAATGAACAAACCTGTGTTGACACAGGCAGACTGGCATTGATGGTGGCCCTGGCATTAACACAAAGGTTACAACATGACTTAAGTCAGGTGGGAGGACGGGGGGACTTCCGGATCGGACCTAGATCCGACCGAACTGGGTTTAGATTTACTCAATCCCTTCCAGTTTCGGTTTTGAAAATCGCTGTAATCATCTTTTCAGGGGCGCCCTGGCTGGGGTGGGCCCCATGTACCTCCACCTCTCCCTCAGACTCCAGAAGGTTTCTGGGGGCGAGGTCGCTTGTTCTCTCTTGGAGCAAGCCCTTTTTGATCTACCTTGGTAGAAGTTCTCGAGGGGCATCTCCCCTCCCCAAGAATGTATTTTTTCTTATTTTTTCTCTTCTTCTTTAGTTGGATTGGGAGACCTTTATATCATCTCTTTCTATCTTTCAAATCAGTTTTTTTCTTTTCTGTTCCTCATCTTTCCCACATGTGCCTAACCTTTTATTATTTTTCAGCTTGCGGTACCTACGAACGAGGAGTGTCCACCAGGCTGCCGGACGTCCATCCTGACAAATGGCAAGGTTGGGGGGACAGAAGACATCTAAGGGTGAGTGGAGGTAGAGACAGACATAGTTACTTTTTGGATCCCCATGGCTGATCACGTACAGAGCTCCCTCAACATAGCCACACACAATGTTCAAGGCCTGAACTCCCCTGTTGATAGTTACAAAAGACTCAGACTTGACATTCTCATGATCCAAGAGACCCACTTCCCTTGGCGGTACAGTCCAAAACTTGTCCACTCTCATTTTCCCCTCTTCTACTTGGCTAGTGCCGAGAACAAGACCAAGGGGGTCGCCATCTTCTTCTCCAAATCCAGTAACTTTGAGTATCTCTCTGACTTCAAAGACCCGGAGGGACGGTTTATATTGGTTAAGGGTAAAATTGAGGGACATCTATACTCCCTGGTCTCATACTATTCTCCCAACAAAGGGCAAGACAAGTTTTTCCAACTAATCTTGGATACTTTAACCCCACTTCTGGAAGGCACAGTCATTTGGGGGGGATTCCAATGTGGCTTTCGACCAGGGTTTGGACAAATCCAGACCTCCGTCTGCACAACTTACTAGACCCACTAGGGTCAGCCTGAAAATTGCCAAACTACTCCATGACAGGGGGTTGACGGATGTCTGGCGGGAGTCTAATCCTTCAAAGAGAGACTATACTCATTACTCTCACCCGTATAATACCTATGCCAGGATTGATCATATTTTAATTCCTTCATTTGTACTTCCGGCAGTGATCAAGGCCCAAATCAGAGACACAGTCCTATCTGACCATTCTATGGTCATCATGTCCATCCGTACTATAGCCGGTATGGCAAGGAACGGACATTGGCGGCTAAACGAGTCCATTCTCTCCAGTCCAACCACAACAACGGAAATCAATAAAGCCCTTCAAGAATATTTCACAATTAACAAGGATATCTCTGTGGAGACCCTATGGGCAGCCCATAAAGCCTGTATTAGAGGTAAGATTATTCAGATCTCCATGCGAATCAAAAGAGAACACGAAGCAGAAATTGTACGACTGGAGAAGTCTTATAGGACCCTAAGGGCACAACACAAAAAGAAACCATCTTTAGCCTTACTAGAGAATATTGACAAGCTGAGACTAGAACTTAATTTAGCTCTCACAACGAAAGCGGAGGGATCTCTCCGCTGGAGTGGCAATAAGTTTTACACCCAAAAAGGAAAAATAGGTCAGATGTTAGCGACCAAATTGTCCCCTAAAACAAGGTTTCACTCCTTGCCCAAGATACGCTTAGCAGGTCAAGAACCTACGGCCAACCCTAAAAAGATCCTGAAGGCATTTAAAACATTCTATTCCAACCTGTATAGTGCCCCTCCACAGCTTCCCAGAGACTCGATTGACGATTTTCTGGACAGCCTACCCATCCCATCCTTAAACGTAGAACATAGAGACAGGCTGGAAGCACCCTTTTCGGTTGAAGAGGTGGCGACAGTAATCAAGGGCCTCCGAAAGTGTTCAGCCCCAGGCCCAGATGGCCTGTCGGTCCCCTATTATAAGGCATTTGCAGATACCCTAGTCCCACATATGACAAACGTTTTTAATTTCAAGACTCAAGGCACCCCTTTGGGTACACAACTTAATACTGCATACATTACGGTTATTCCAAAACCGGATAAAAACCCAGAAGAAGTCTGTAACTACCGCCCCATATCTCTGATAAATAATGACTTAAAAATTCTTACAAAAATTCTAGCTCTCCGCATCTCCTCTTTCATTGATAAATATATTCACAAGGACCAAGTCGGATTTATTCCAGGTCGACAAGGCCCAGATCAAGTGAGAAGGGCAGTGGACATTGTCTCAATTTTGCAATCCAACTGGGACGGAGGTCCGAAACAAAAAGGCTTTCTCCTAGCTCTTGATCTGCAGAAGGCCTTTGATTCTGTGTCCTGGCAATATCTTCTCCCCCTACTAGAACGATGGGGCTTTGGTCCGAGATTTATGGGGGTAATACAAGCTCTCTATTCTAAACCAAAGGCCCAAATTCGAATCCAAGGGTACTACTCTTCTCCAATAGACATAGCTAGGGGTACCAGACAGGGATGCCCCCTCTCCCCAATCATTTTCGCAATGGCAATTGAAACCCTGGCGATAGCCATTCGACAGAACCCTGACATTTAAGGTGTTTCATGCGGAGATCAAACTCATAAATGTGGGCTCTTTGCCGATGACTTACTACAATTTCTAACCTCTCCCATTACTTGCCTACCAAACCTCTGCAAGGTAATTTCGGAATTCTCTAAAATCTCAGGACTCCAAGTCAATTATGCCAAATCACAAGCCTTGAACGAATCCCTTCCACCTTCCACAGTATCCCTCCTCCAACAGTCATTCAAATTTGAATGGTGTCCCTCATCCATCAAATATCTAGGGATTTCTTTAACAGCTCGTACAGAATCCCTTTACACAAATAACTATCCTCCCCTATACTGAAAACTTACAGCAGACATGAATAACTGGGCCAAATATGATCTTTCCTGGCTGGGCAGAATTAACTCTATAAAGATGACTTTGCTTCCTAGAATTTTATATCTATTCCGCTCCCTTCCCATTCCCATCAGAAAAGACCAGGTGCAGACTTTACAAAGCAAAATACTCAAATTCATCTGGGGCAAGTCAGGTTACAGAATCCCCCAAAACACTATATAACCATAGGAAAAGAGGAGGACTAGGATTACCGCATCTATATAAGTACTTCTTAGGTGCCAGACTGGCTCGACTATCCGTAGTTTACTCCAAACTAGATAAACCAGACTGGGTCCACATAGAGAAGCAAGCTGTCCCCCAGTTCTCCCTAGAATACTTACTCTGGTGCCCCCAAAAGAGAAGACCACCCATTTTGTCCCCCTCCCTTTCTCAATCTTACGCCCTTTAGGATAGAATTCGTCACCTTCCAGTCCTGGTTTCGAAGGGGCAACCTCTAGCCAGTGTATTCCAAAATCTGGATTTCCCACCTGGAATGGACAGGAAGGCCTTCAGATGGTGGTTGGATAAGGGTCTGTACCGCATAGGACACTACTTCACAACCAAAGGCCCTCTTACCCTAGACCACTGTGTGACTAAATTGGACCTCCCTGACACTGAAAAATTCAGATTCAAACAGATATCACAATTCCTACACACTTTATGGATGGATAGGCCTCTACCTCCCAAATTCACAGATTATGAGCTCTGGTGCGGGCAGACCATGGGACATCACTTCACTCTCCCGCCCGACTGAGAAGTCTTCTTATATGATGGCATGGGAGGCCGACCTCCAACTGGAATGGGACCTGGAAACCTGGCAGGCAGCTTGTTCTGATTCATTTCAGGGCATCTTAAATACTTCCCTGATGGAAGCAAACTTAAAGGTCCTTATGAGGTGGTATATGACTCCCACCAGGCTTGCGGCCATCTACCCATCATCAGATCCCAGCTGCTTTAGAGGTTGTCAACTCCTGGGTTCGATGGTGCATGTCTGGTGGGAATGTCCCAGAATCAGACCAGTCTGGAAGAGGATTTTTAACCTCATTTATACAGTCACTGGTTGCTTGGTCCCCAGGACGGCTTCTGTAGCTCTCCTAAATGCTTGGATTCCGGGTATATCCAAGCCCAATCAGAAGCTAATCCGATTTATGCTCCTCGGGGCTAAAATTACCATCGCTAGGGCTTGGAGACAACCCAGGGTTTCCATTGCAGAAATAAACCGCAAGATTTCGTGGATCATGGTGCAGGAAAAGCTGGCCAGCATCCTTTCAAACATGAAACAGAAATTTGAAGCCGTGTGGGGACAATGGGCGTCCCACTGTGATGTACCTTTGGCGACTGGGGGTACACCCCGCGCAGCCTGCATCCTCCAGCACTAGTTAGGCACATGCTTCCCTTCCTTTCCTTTTTTCTTTCCCCCACTTTTCTCTTTCTCTTTTCTTCCTCCTATTCTTTTAAGATAGTTGTATGACTAGAGGGTAATGTTCTTTGTCCGGTTTTTCATATGGGCAATTTGGCAACACTATAGGCCTATCTTCTTTCGTGAGTACGAGCTAGAGGTTCAATGAAGCCAAATTCGAACCCACTAATTTTCTTTCAAAAACTTTTATAGGAGGAGGCGGATTGGGGGGCGCCTTCCTGGGACACAGAATGATCCCATTAGGGGTGTGCGGGACAGGCAGGATTCCCCCGAGCGAAAGCCCACCATATTCACTTCTTTTCCACCCTTTCCCCTGTTATCAAGCTCGTTGGATTCCTTTAATCAGCCCACAGTTGGGCAATTTGAAATCAATTGAGTCATTGTTACTGTCATTATGCCCTGTTTGTTGAATGTTATGACGATGTAGTCTCAGCCTTTGGTCATACTATACCTGTATCCTTTATTTGAAAAAATAAAAATCTATTGAAAGTAAAAAATATCCAGAGAAACGCATTTCATAAAAGTTATAAATTGATTTGCATCGCCAAACAGCATAGTGAGAGGGTGACAACAGTTGGTGCGATTATTCGCAAATAGAAGAAACACAACTGTCAATCTTCCTCGGTCTGGGGCTTCATGCAACATCTCACCTCGTGAAGTTTCAATGATCATGAGAACAGTAAGGAATCAGCTCAGAACTATACGGGAGAATCTTGTTAATTATCTCAAGGCTTCTGGGACCATAGTCCCCAAGAAAACAATTGGTAACACACTATGCCATGAAGGATTGAAATCCTACAGCGCCTTCAAGGTCCCCCTGCTCAAGAAAGCACATTTACAGGCCTGTCTGAAGTTTGCTAATGGACATCTGAATGATTCAGAGGAGAACTGAGTGAAAGTCTTGTGGTCAGATGAGACCAAACTCTAGCTCAAAAGCCTCATACACACGATCAGACTTCCAACTGACTTGTCCGTGGATTTTGCTCTGAAGGACGTTGTCCATGAACTTGGTATGTATACACACGTTAGGACAACAAACACGAACATAGTGACATAATAGACACACTACGTTGTTTTTCTGCTCTTTACCGCCACACTTTGGGCAACTTCTGCTATTGTTGTCTAGTGTAGTACAAACTATAATGCTTGCACCCAGTAGGGTGCAAGCATTATAGTTTGTACTTCACTGTAATGATGGTGATGATATTGTAGATATGTTTAAACATGTCATGTGTTTTTTATATACTGTATTTATTGGCGTATAACACTCACTTTTTTACCCTGAAAATAGAGGGTAAACTATGCCTGCGTGTTATACGCAGGGGGCTGTGGACGTTTTTTCCCCTGAAACTTCCCTCTTAAAGTTGGGGTGCGTGTTATATGCCTGTGCGTGTTATACGCCGATAAATACGGTGTATATTTTTTACATATTATACTCAATAAATAATTTAAAACTTTAAAAATATATTCTCAAATACATTGTGCCTTTAAAGTCCACCACAAGGGGATTTTTTCTTTTCTCTTTTTTTTTTCTTCAAAATCTAGGTCTTTGGCATCAACTCAACTCACTGTGTTTGGAGGAGGAGGAAAGCTGCCTATGACCCCAAAAAAAACATTCCCGCCGTCAAACATGGAGGTGGAAACATTGGGCCAGATTCACAGAGCCCTTACTCCTGTCTAACTCGCATTAGACTGGAGTACTTTCAAATTACACACGTTTTTCCACTACTCTGAAACCTCAAACCATGAAAATACGGCTGCGGGCTTCAATCCGACTGGCTTACGTGTTCGTACGCCTTCGGATCTACGCTGCAATAAATTTGCGGCCGCTGGGTGGAGTTCCATCGTTTTTCTGCGTCGGGGTATGCAAATGAGCTTTTGCCGATGACCCACGAAGTTATAAACGTCAATCGCAATCTCTTACGGCATCTTTAGTCATCTTTTTGCTGCGTAAAATTCTACCAGCTTTTTGCTGGTCTAATATTAGACAGCCCATGTTAAGTATGGCCGTCGTTCCCGCGTCGAATTTCAACGTTTTCCGACGTCTTTTTTTATTTTTTACGTAAGTCGTCCGGGAATAGGAATGTCCGTAAACGACGCTACTCAAACAAAAAATTACGTAACAACGTTATTTCGCCCAATGCACGGCGGGAAATTTCTGAACGGAGCATGCGCAGTTCGATCGCCGCCTAATTTAAATGCTTCACGCCCCCTAATCGCGTATTTCGATTACGCGGCGAGAAATACACTACGCCGCCGTACCTTAAGGGACCAAATCTACCAGAATTCGGCGTATAGCCTGGTAAAATACGGCAGCGTAGTGTATCTCTGATACTCTGCGCCAATGTAATTGTATCTGAATCTGGCCCATTATGCTTTGGGGGTTTTTCTACTTAGAGGACAGGCCAACTTCACTGCATCAAAGGGACAATGGCCGGGGGCCATGTACCGCTAAATCTTGGGTGAGAACCTCCTTCCCTCAGCCAGGGCATTGAAAATGGGTCGTGGATGGGTATTCCAGCATGGCAATGACCCAAAACACATCGCCAACAAGGGCTTGCCACCAAATACTCATAGTCATGTTTTGCGAGGGGGTCAAATACTTATTTCAGTCATTAAAATGTAAATCAATTTATAACTTTTTTGAAATTCTTTTTTTTGGATATTTTTGTTAATCAGTCTCTCACTGTAAAAATGAACCTACCATTAAAATTATAGACTGATCATTTCTTTAATCAGTGGGAAACGTACAAAACCTGCAGGGATTCAAATAAATTTTTTCCCTCACTGTAGGTAGATTTTTCCCGCTAGGATTCGCAGCCTGGCTAAATGTGAATGAAGTCTAATTAGTACTGATTGACTGCTGATTCATAGAATAGAGTTGTGAGCTGATTTGTAATGATGCCCAGACTAACATTAATGAATAAACCCATATTGACACAGGACATGGACATTCTGGCATTAACATAAAAGCTAAAAACATGAATAAAGTGCCACAAAGGAACCAACAAAAAGCAGACACTGATGAACAAAGTGATTTGTATTGATATTAAAGATGAGGGCCCAGATTCATAAAGCAATTACGCCTGTCTAACTGGTGTTAGACAGGAGTAATTTCAAATTTCGCGCGCCGTATCACTAGTTTGAATCCTCAAACCATGATACGGCGGCTTCGGGCTTCGATCCGAGAGGCTTACGTCTTCGTAAGCCTTCGGATCTATGCTGCGATATTTTTGCGGCCACTGGGAGGAGTTCACGTCGTTTTCATGCGTCGGGATATGCAAATGTGTTTTTACGGCGATCCACGAAGATACGAGCGGTCTTCGCAATCGCTTACGTCTGTTTTTTTTTACGTACTGTTAGACCAGCTTTTTGCTGGTCTAACGGTGCGTAGCCCATGTTAAGTATGGCCGTCGTTCCCGCGTCGAATTTAAATATTTTTTTTTTTTTTTGCGTAACTCGTTCGGGAATAGAAATGTCCGTAAATGACGCTACTCAAACAACGAATGACGTAACGACGTGATTTCGCGCAATGCACGGCGGGAAATTTGCGAACGGAGCATGCGCAGTTCGATCGCCGCGGGAACGCGCCTATTTTAAATGCTTCACGCCCCCTACTCGCGTAGATGGATTGCGACGGGAGAAATACACTACGCCGCCGTCGTTTACTGGACAAAATCTACCTGGATTCCACGTAGAGCCAGGTAAAAAACGGCGGCGTAGTGTATTTCTGATACGCTACGATAATCTAATTCTCTCTGAATCTGGGCCGAGATTTTTAGACTCATCTAGCACTTGCCTAATATTTGTGGATTGGCCATTGTTAGGAGTAAATCTGCTTGATTGCTAATGATACCCCTCTGAAAAGACAACTCCCATATTTCACATCACCCCACCCTTGTAAATTAAAGGAATTGCTGAGGTGAGCATACATGTTAACAGATTAAGAAGCTGCCCCGAGGTAGTGCATGCACAACTGTCTGTTCTCTGTTTATTTACAGGTTTAAACAGATGGGCATATATAGCTAGACACTGATGGGCAGACGTATTTGCACTGTTTATGTACACATTGGCATGGACAGACAGGCTATAATTGATGGGCATGGTAGTGACATAAAGACATAGACAAATAAAGGTGTTAAGTAAAAGACTGAGTGATGATGACAAAGATTGGTAGACATATGTTATCCTAAATGCAATACAGACAGAAGTAAATATGTGCTTCTTCAGTAGAGTAGGAGAAATGGAGAAACATTGTCCGATTTTTTTTTATGTCTGTTGGTGTCCCTGTTACATATTGCCCCTTACTTCCTGTATGGTTAAAACGTTGTCAACATAACAAGAAGTAAATGTAACTCTCTTTAACAGAGCTCTGGATAGCAATAAAAACCCTACAGGAGTTCTAATCCTTCTCCTCTTTACCTAAAACAAAAAAAAAAAAATTGTGGCATGATATAGATATACAGTAAAACCTTGGTTTGAGAGTAACTTAGTTTGAGAGCGTTTTGCAAGACAAGCAAAATGTTTTAATACATTTTGCCTTGATATACAAGCAATGTTTTGATATAAGAGTAGTGTCATGTCACAACTGAATATAAAAAAAGAAGAGAGGAGCCTCTAAGAGTCCATTCACACAGGGGCGGCACGACTTTGGGGGCGACTCGGCAAGGCGACCTGAAGACGACTTCAGAGGCGACTTGCACAATGACTTCTGTATAGAAGTCAAAGTGAGTCACCCCCGAAGTCGTACAAGAACCTTTTTCTAAGTCGGAGCGACTTGTGTCGCTTCTATTAGAATGGTTCTATTGAAAAGAACGGGACGCGACTCGTCAGGCGGCTGAGTCGCCTGAGGCCACGTACACACGATCAGAACGGTACGATGAAACTGGTCCGACAGACCTTTTTTGATCGGACCACGCTGAAGTGGTCTGATGTGCGTACACACCATCGGGCCAAAAATCCGATCAGACCAGAACGCGGTGACGTAGAACACAACGACGTGCTGAAAAAACAAAGTTCAATGCTTCCAAGCATGTGTCGACTTGATTCTGAGCATGCGCGGGTTTTTGGTCCGATGTTTTTGTGTACTAACCATCGAATCTGTCCGACGGACAGATTTTAAAGCAAGTTTTAAATCTTTGGTCTGACGGACAACGGTCCAATGGGCCGTACACACCATCGAATTGGTCCGATGAAACTGGTCTTAAGACCAGTTTCATCGGACCGGTCTGATCGTGTGTGCGCAGCCTGACAAGTCGCCCCAGTGTGAACCGACTCTAAGGCCTCGTACACACGATCAAATCTGTCCGCTGGAAACGGTCCGCTGGACCGTTTCAGCAGACATCTCCGATCGTGTGTACGGCCGAGCAGGCAGATTTGTCCACCCGACAGATTTCAAAGCATGCTTTGAAATCTATCGGGTGGGAATCTGTCCGCCCGACATGTCTGCTGGTTAGTACACTTACCAGCAGACATGTCGTCCCGCACCGCCGCCGCACCGCCGCCGAATGGATTCGGCGCATGCGCGGAAGTGTTTTACTTCCTGGTGCGGTGACGTAGCGGCGTCAACGTCACCGCCACGTCACCGACACGTCAGCGCGCTCTCTGCTGGCGAGGATTTTGGTTTGCTCGTGTGTACACTCGAGCAAACCAAAATCCCAGCAGACAGATTTGTTCAAATCTGTCGGACGGACAGATTTGAACAAATCTGTCCGCTCGTGTGTATGGGGCCTTAGTGTAGCAATATGTTTACATTTAATGAAGGTACAACATTTAGCATTGTATTGCTACACTTAGAGGTGCCTCTCTTCTCTTTTATACACTGTAAAAAAAAAATGCTTTGATATACAAGTGCTGGAACAAATTATGCTTTACTGTACACTTTTAAAATGCAACTCCAACGCAGTCATCCTCTTATTTGCTTCATTACGTAGTAAGTCAATGACAAGGTGCAAAACATTACTCTGACTAGAAGTAAAGCTGAAGTATAGCCAAAAACAATTTCTGTACGTTTGCACAGTAAAAATAAATTACCTCTAATTAAAGTGTTTCAACTTTAGCTGCTGAAGTGTTTGTTCAATTCCTTTTTTTTTTATTATTCAACCCGCAGTCTCCTGTCAGAGCCAAAAGCCAAAAAATTTGGCATTGAGACCTGTAGTTCCTGTTGTAGTACGGGCACCTTCTCTATTCAGAAAAATACTTCAGAATGCAAGGAGTTCTTTGATTTGAGGAGGGAGAATGATATTCATCCACTCCTCTTCCACATAAATCCTTTATTAGTTTTTAGTCAAACTTTTGCTCTTTTTTTTTTTACTGCAGAGCTAGTTATAGCAGTTCATTAATTCAGTAGCATAACTGCAACAGCTAGCTGTTGGCATCCCAAAATGTCCATCAGCAGGCTGGACACTTTCACCTTCATTCTTTCTGCTTCTAAGCCCTGGTTCACACTGGGCTGCGGGAGTGAAGCAGTGCGAGTTCAGCTGAACTCGCACGATTTCACTCCCGCCCGGCAGTCCCGATTTCAGCCGCGATTTCAGAGACATCTGTGCAGGTTTCTGCACAGATGTCAATGTAAATCGCAGGCTGAAATCGCAAAAAGTAGTACAGAGACTACTTTTTGAAATCGGTGCAATGCCGCAGATGCAGCGTCGCACCGATTAGGACGGTGCCATTGCCGTCAATTTGAGGCAAAATCTGCCGTTTTGACATGCGATTTGACATGCCAAATCGCATCTCAAAACGCACCAGTGTGAACCAGGGCTTAGCCCAGGTTCACACTGGGTACGATTTAGTTCGATTTGAGATGCGATTTCACATGTGAAATCGCATCTCAAATCGGCGGCAATTGCCGGCAATGACACCGATTTCAAAAAGTAGTTCCTGAACTACTTTTTGCGATTTCAGGACGCGATTTACATTGACATCTGTGCAGAACCCTGCACAGATGTCTCCTAAATCGCGCCGAAATCGGGACTGCCAGAGGGAGTGAAATCGCGCGAGTTCAGCTGAAATCGTGCGATTTCACTCCCGCAGCTCAGTGTGAACCAGGGCTTAAGGCTGTGTTCACAGGGATGCGAGAAAACCTGCATACAATTAGCATATAATTCACCTGACAGGTGAGTGTGACCGGCACTCAATGGAGCTGGCTCACACAGGTCCGGGGGGGGGGGGGAGCCGCAGGCGCAACAGAAGTGTCCTGTGCGTCTTTGGGTCTGGTTCAGACCCCATGCTGTGAACCGCAGCTGCACATATGTGAACCCAGCCTAAAGTGATTGCAGAGATATTGCTCCCATTTTATCTATAGCTAGTTCATGTACTACATTTTGTGCTAAGGAGTGAATGTTGGTTCTAAAATGTAACACCTTTACAACCACTTCACACATATTCGGCATCAAGGAAGTGGGCTTTCTTCTGGGCACCAAATATATATGTAACTGTGTGTGAGCTGGAAACTCACTCAAATATATCCCCAGCACTGAGACCAAGCTGTCACCGACAGCTCCTGATCTCGTAGTAACTAATAGGAGTCATGGGTACCAATCATGTGATTACTGTGATTAGCCAATTACAGTGATCACTGTTATGAAAACCTACTGTAGTATGGTTTCTCCTTTGTGAAGAGAAAAATATATTTTCTCCTTGCTAGAGGTGAAGTTTGTGTAAATAATTATTTTTTTTTTTTTTTGGAGCCATGGGTGCAGGGCCGATCCTAGGGTCACAGGCGCCTGGGTGCAGAAATATTTCTGGCGCCCCCACAAAGGGGCGTGGTCATCTTACCAACTCCTCCCCTTTACAAATGTTTCTGTGGCAATGACTCAAACACAAAGATGCTCCTCTAAGAAGTCTTTGTTGCCTAGGGATCCTCCCATGATCTTTTAACAATAAAGAAAATACTGGAAGAGCGTACACTAATGAGATCTGGAGGGGAACCTCTCTGATACTGTTAGAAAGTGCCCCAAAACATAGTACAGGAGATGGTCAGAGACTGTAGACATGATACAAGAGATGGTCAGAGACTGCAATCATAGTACAGGAGATGGTCAGAGAGTGTAGACATATTAAAGGAGACAGTCAGTGACTGGAGATATAATACAAGAGATAGTCATAGACTGCAATCATAGTACAGGAGATGGTCAGAGAGTGTAGACATATTAATGGAGACAGTCAGTGACTGGAGATATAATACAAGAGATGGTCATAGACTGCAATCATAGTACAGGAGATGGTCAGAGAATGCAGACATGATACAAGAGATGGTCAGAGACTGCAATCATAGTACAGGAGCTGGTCAGAGAGTGTAGACCTATTACAGGAGACAGTCGGTGACTGGAGATATAATACAGGAGATGGTCAGGGACTGCAGACATACTACAGGAGACGGTCAGGGACTGCAGACATACTACAGGAGATGGTCAGAGACTGCAGACATACAACAGGAGATGGTCAGGGACTGGAGAAATAATACAGGAGACGGTCAGGGACTGGAAGAATAATACAGGAGACAGTCAGAGACTGCAGCTATAATACAGGAGATGGTCAGAGACTGCAGTTCCTATTGACATAAGTAGATAATGGCCGATCGGCTCTCACCTGACCAACAACAGTTCCTCTGATCAGGAGTCAGCTCAATCTGAATTGCTCATGGATACTCCACTGGGTAGAGCCCAGATCTGTATTCTGGCAATGACTCCAATCCTTTCTCCGCCAGGGATGGCACTAGGCTGTGTGGCTTTCCCTCTGGTGGCGCACGGCAGCGGGGTTCTTTCTCTAATGGTGTTCTCTCAGCACTGTCCTCTCCCTCTGGAGTCCTGGGTGCACTTCCCTAAAAGCTTTCCTGGGGTCCTGGCTCTCTCTCTCTCCCCCATTCAGCTGAACATGCCGTGTGGGCTGCAGTCTCTTTTTTACAGTGGGGCTGCCAGTCCTCGAACTACAAGTCCCACAATCCTCTTCTCTGCTCCTTTTTCTATTCTATTTCTTCCCTGCAAGCATCGCTAGTACAGCATTGCGCGTGAAGAGAAGGAGGAGAGAGAGTGGGAGGAGGAATGAAGAGCCCGCAGCTGCAGTGGCGTCACTAGGGTTGTTGTCACCAGTTGAGGTAAAACATGGTGTTGCCCCCCTTCCTCCACCTATAGTCGCCCCTACAGACCCCCTCCACTAAGTATAGACCCCCTCCGTCAGTGCAGACTCCTAACTAAGTATAAACCCCCTCCCTCAGAACAGACCCCCCAGGACAAACCACCCCCCATGAGTACAGACACCCCCAGGACAAACCCCCCATTAGTACAGACTCCCACAGGACAACCCCCCATAAGTACAGACTCCCCCAGGATAACCCCCCATTAGTACATACTCCCCCAGGACAACCCCCCATTAGTACAGACCCCCCCAGGACAACCCCCCATTAGTACAGACCCCCCCAGGACAAACCCCCCATTAGTACATACTCCCCTAGGACAACCCCCCATTAGTACAGACTCCCCCAGGACAACCCCCCATTAGTACAGACCCACCCAGGACAACCCCCCATTAGTACAGACCCACCCAGGACAACCCCCCATTAGTACAGACCCCCCCAGGACAAACCCCCCATTAGTACATACTCCCCCAGAACAACCCCCCATTAGTACAGACCCCCCCAGGACAACCCCCCATTAGTACAGACCCCCCCAGGACAAACCCCCCATTAGTACATACTCCCCTAGGACAACCCCCCATTAGTAGAGACTCCCCCAGGACAACCCCCCATTAGTACAGACCCACCCAGGACAACCCCCCATTAGTACAGACCCACCCAGGACAACCCCCCATTAGTACAGACCCCCCCCAGGACAAACCCCCCATTAGTACATACTCCCCCAGAACAACCCCCCATTAGTACAGACCCACCCAGGACAACCCCCCATTAGTACAGACCCCCCCAGGACAAACCCCCCATTAGTACATACTCCCCTAGGACAACCCCCCATTAGTACAGACTCCCCCAGGACAACCCCCCATTAGTACAGACCCACCCAGGACAACCCCCCATTAGTACAGACCCACCCAGGACAACCCCCCATTAGTACAGACCCCCCCCCCAGGACAAACCCCCCATTAGTACATACTCCCCCAGAACAACCCCCCATTAGTACAGACCCACCCAGGACAACCCCCCATTAGTACAGACCCCCCATTAGTACATACTCCCCTAGGACAACCCCCCATTAGTACAGACTCCCCCAGGACAACCCCCCATTAGTACAGACCCACCCAGGACAACCCCCCATAAGTACAGACTTCCCCAGGATAACCCCCCATTAGTACATACTCCCCTAGGACAACCCCCCATTAGTACAGACCCCCCCCAGGACAAACCAATCATTAGTACATACTCCCCTAGGACAACCCCCCCATTAGTACAGACCCACCCAGGACAAACCCCCCATTAGTACATACTCCCCTAGGATAACCCCCCATTAGTACAGACCCACCCAGGACAACCCCCTATTAGTACAGACCCCCCCCCCAGGACAAACCCCCCCATTAGTACATACTCCCCTAGGACAACCCCCCATTAGTACAGACTCCCCCAGGACAACCCCCCATTAGTACAGACCCCCCCCAGGACAAACCAATCATTAGTACATACTCCCCTAGGACAACCCCCCATTAGTACAGACCCACCCAGGACAAACCCCCCATTAGTACATACTCCCCTAGGATAACCCCCCATTAGTACAGACCCACCCAGGACAACCCCCCATTAGTACATACCCCCCCCAGGACAAACCAATCATTAGTACATACTCCCCTAGGACAACCCCCCATTAGTACAGACCCACCCAGGACAAACCCCCCATTAGTACATACTCCCCTAGGATAACCCCCCATTAGTACAGACCCACCCAGGACAACCCCCTATTAGTACAGACCCCCCCCCCAGGACAAACCCCCCCATTAGTACATACTCCCCTAGGACAACCCCCCATTAGTACAGACTCCCCCAGGACAACCCCCCATTAGTACAGACCCACCCAGGACAACCCCCCATTAGTACAGACTCCCCTAGGATAACCCCCCATTAGTACAGACCCACCCAGGACATGGCAGGCTGAGGCGCTCAATCTCAGCTGAATCAGGCGGCAGCTCGGCGCTCGCTCCCGCACGCTGTCTGAAGTTGGCTGTGGCAGAGGTCACGGTGGGTGGAGCCGAGCGGCCGTGTGACGTCACGTCGTCGCATCCCGCTCGGGTCTCAGATTGCTTCGGCGGCTCGGCGGCTCGGCCGCTCGGAAATAAAAAAAAAAAAAAAAACAACCTCCTCGGCGGCTCGGCGGCTCATTTAAAAAAAAAAGAAAAAAGAACCTCCTCGGCGGCTCGCTCGGCGCCTCGCGCATGACAGCGCTGGGTGCGGGGCACCCACTGCACCCCGGGTAGGATCGGCCCTGCATGGGTGCTTTCAATCATGTAATTACTGTGATTAGCCAATCACAGTGATCACTATTGTGAAAACCTACTGTAGTTTTGTTCCTCTTTCCACTTGGCAGAATTCAAGACTGCCAAGCTGTGTTAGCAGCTAGAGCCAATTGTCTGCAGCTGCTGATCAGTGTATTCTGACAGTGGAGGAGTTTGGATGTCAGAATACAATAGCACAGCGGGGAGGATTCCTCCATCCACCTTGTTTATGTAATTAAGGAATATATTTTTGACGGCGATCAGCGTTTTTTTTTTCAGTACTGCGACATTATGGCAGGGCCGATCCTACCCGGGGTGCAGTGGGTGCCCCGCACCCAGCGCTGTCATGCGCGAGGCGCCGAGCGAGCCGCCGAGGAGGTTCTTTTTTCTTTTTTTTTTTAAATGAGCCGCCGAGCCGCCGAGGAGGTTGTTTTTTTTTTTTTTTTTATTTCCGAGCGGCCGAGCCGCCGAGCCGCCGAAGCAATCTGAGACCCGAGCGGGATGCGACGACGTGACGTCACACGGCCGCTCGGCTCCACCCACCGTGACCTCTGCCACAGCCAACTTCAGACAGCGTGCGGGAGCGAGCGCCGAGCTGCCGCCTGATTCAGCTGAGATTGAGCGCCTCAGCCTGCCATGTCCTGGGTGGGTCTGTACTAATGGGGGGTTATCCTAGGGGAGTCTGTACTAATGGGGGGTTGTCCTGGGTGGGTCTGTACTAATGGGGGGTTGTCCTGGGGGAGTCTGTACTAATGGGGGGTTGTCCTAGGGGAGTATGTACTAATGGGGGGGTTTGTCCTGGGGGGGGGTCTGTACTAATAGGGGGTTGTCCTGGGTGGGTCTGTACTAATGGGGGGTTATCCTAGGGGAGTATGTACTAATGGGGGGTTTGTCCTGGGTGGGTCTGTACTGATGGGGGGTTTGTCCTAGGGGAGTATGTACTAATGGGGGGTTGTCCTGGGTGGGTCTGTACTAATGGGGGGTTGTTCCTGGGGGAGTCTGTACTAATGGGGGGTTGTCCTAGGGGAGTATGTACTAATGGGGGGGTTTGTCCTGGGGGGTCTGTACTAATAGGGGGTTGTCCTGGGTGGGTCTGTACTAATGGGGGGTTATCCTAGGGGAGTATGTACTAATGGGGGGTTTGTCCTGGTGGGTCTGTACTAATGGGGGGTTGTCCTAGGGGAGTATGTACTAATGATTGGTTTGTCCTGGGGGGGGGTATGTACTAATGGGGGGTTGTCCTGGGTGGGTCTGTACTAATGGGGGGTTGTTCTGGGGGAGTATGTACTAATGGGGGGTTTGTCCTGGGTGGGTCTGTACTAATGGGGGGTTGTCCTAGGGGAGTATGTACTAATGATTGGTTTGTCCTGGGGGGGGTCTGTACTAATGGGGGGTTGTCCTAGGGGAGTATGTACTAATGGGGGGTTATCCTGGGGAAGTCTGTACTTATGGGGGGTTGTCCTGGGTGGGTCTGTACTAATGGGGGGTTGTCCTGGGGGAGTCTGTACTAATGGGGGGTTGTCCTAGGGGAGTATGTACTAATGGGGGGTCTGTACTAATGGGGGGTTGTCCTGGGTGGGTCTGTACTAATGGGGGGTTGTCCTGGGTGGGTCTGTACTAATGGGGGGTTGTCCTGGGGGAGTCTGTACTAATGGGGGGTTGTCCTAGGGGGGTCTGTACTAATGGGGGGTTGTCCTGGGGGAGTCTGTACTAATGGGGGGTTGTCCTGGGGGAGTCTGTACTAATGGGGGGTTGTCCTGGGGGAGTCTGTACTAATGGGGGGTTGTTCTGGGGGTGGGGGAGTATGTACTAATGGGGGGTTTGTCCTGGGGGGGGGAGTCTGTACTAATGGGGGGTTGTCTAATGGGGGGTTGTCTGGGTGGGTCTGTACTAATGGGGGGTTGTCCTGGGTGGGTCTGTACTAATGGGGGGTTGTCCTGGGGGAGTCTGTACTAATGGGGGGTTGTCCTAGGGGAGTATGTACTAATGGGGGGTTTGTCCTGGGGGGGTCTGTACTAATGGGGGGTTGTCCTGGGTGGGTCTGTACTAATGGGGGGTTGTTCTGGGGGAGTATGTACTAATGGGGGGTTGTCCTGGGGGGGGGGTGGGTCTGTACTAATGGGGGGTTGTCCTGGGGGGTCTGTAGTCTGTACTAATGGGGGGTTGTCCTAGGGGAGTATGTACTAATGGGGGGGTTTGTCCTGGGGGGGGGTCTGTACTAATAGGGGGTTGTCCTGGGTGGGTCTGTACTAATGGGGGGTTATCCTAGGGGAGTATGTACTAATGGGGGGTTTGTCCTGGGTGGGTCTGTACTAATGGGGGGTTGTCCTAGGGGAGTATGTACTAATGATTGGTTGTCCTGGGGGGGGTATGTACTAATGGGGGGTTGTCCTGGGTGGGTCTGTACTAATGGGGGGTTGTTCTGGGGGAGTATGTACTAATGGGGGGTTTGTCCTGGGTGGGTCTGTACTAATGGGGGGTTGTCCTAGGGGAGTATGTACTAATGATTGGTTTGTCCTGGGGGGGGTCTGTACTAATGGGGGGTTGTCCTAGGGGAGTATGTACTAATGGGGGTTATCCTGGGGAAGTCTGTACTTATGGGGGTTGTCCTGGGTGGGTCTGTACTAATGGGGGGTTGTCCTGGGGGAGTCTGTACTAATGGGGGGTTGTCCTAGGGGAGTATGTACTAATGGGGGGTCTGTACTAATGGGGGGTTGTCCTGGGTGGGTCTGTACTAATGGGGGGTTGTTCTGGGGGAGTATGTACTAATGGGGGGTTTGTCCTGGGGGGGGGGTCTGTACTAATGGGGGGTTGTCCTGGGTGGGTCTGTACTAATGGGGGGTTGTCCTGGGTGGGTCTGTACTAATGGGGGGTTGTCCTGGGGGAGTCTGTACTAATGGGGGGTTGTCCTAGGGGAGTATGTACTAATGGGGGGTTTGTCCTGGGGGGGGTCTGTACTAATGGGGGGTTGTCCTGGGTGGGTCTGTACTAATGGGGGGTTGTTCTGGGGGAGTATGTACTAATGGGGGGTTTGTCCTGGGGGGGGTCTGTACTAATGGGGGGTTGTCCTGGGTGGGTCTGTACTAATGGTTGGGGTTGTCCTGGGTGGGTCTGTACTAATGGGGGTTTGTCCTGGGGGAGTCTGTACTAATGGGGGTTTGTCCTAGGGGGGTTGTCTGGGTGGAGTATGTTTGTCCTGGGGGACTAATGGGGGGTTTGTCCTGGGGGGTACTAATGTCTGTACTAATGGGGGGTTGTCCTGGGGGGGTCTGTACTAATGGGGGGTTGTTCTGGGGGAGTATGTACTAATGGGGGGTTTGTCCTGGGGGGGGGTCTGTACTAATGGGGGTTGTCCTGGGTGGGTCTGTACTAATGGGGGGTTGTCCTGGGTGGGTCTGTACTAATGGGGGGTTGTCCTGGGGGAGTCTGTACTAATGGGGGGTTGTCCTAGGGGAGTATGTACTAATGGGGGGTTTGTCCTGGGGGGTCTGTACTAATGGGGGGTTGTCCTGGGTGGGTCTGTACTAATGGGGGGTTGTTCTGGGGGAGTATGTACTAATGGGGGGTTTGTCCTGGGGGGGTCTGTACTAATGGGGGGTTGTCCTGGGTGGGTCTGTACTAATGGGGGGTTGTCCTGGGTGGGTCTGTACTAATGGGGGGTTGTCCTGGGGGAGTCTGTACTAATGGGGGGTTGTCCTAGGGGAGTATGTACTAATGGGGGGTTTGTCCTGGGGGGGTCTGTTGTCCGGGGGGGTCCTGTACTAATGGGGGGTTGTCTGGGGGAGTATGTACTGGGGGGGTCTGTACTAATGGGGGGTTGTCCTGGGGGAGTTGTCCTGGGTGGGTCTGTATGTTGTCCTGGGGGACTAATGGGGGGTTATCTAATGGGGGGTTTGTCTGGGGGGGTCTGTAGTCTGTACTTGGGGGTTGTTCCTGGGGGATGGGGGGTTGTCCTGTGGGGGGGTTGTCCTGGTGGGTCTGTAGTCTGTACTAATGGGGGGTTTGTCCTGGGGGTGTCTGTACTAATGGGGGGTTTGTCCTGGGGGTGTCTGTATGGGGGGTGGTTTGTCCTGGGGGGTCTGTTCTGAGGGGGGGGTTGTCCTGTGGGAGGGGGTTTCCTGGGGGTGTCTGTATATGGGGGGTGGTTTGTCTTAGTTAGGAGTCTGCACTGACGGAGGGGGTCTATACTTAGTGGAGGGGGTCTGTAGGGGCGACTATAGGTGGAGGAAGGGGGGCAACACCATGTTTTACCTCAACTGGTGACAACAACCCTAGTGACGCCACTGCAGCTGCGGGCTCTTCATTCCTCCTCCCACTCTCTCTCCTCCTTCTCTTCACGCGCAATGCTGTACTAGCGATGCTTGCAGGGAAGAAATAGAATAGAAAAAGGAGCAGAGAAGAGGATTGTGGGACTTGTAGTTCGAGGACTGGCAGCCCCACTGTAAAAAAGAGACTGCAGCCCACACGGCATGTTCAGCTGAATGGGGGAGAGAGAGAGAGCCAGGACCCCAGGAAAGCTTTTAGGGAAGTGCACCCAGGACTCCAGAGGGAGAGGACAGTGCTGAGAGAACACCATCAGAGAAAGAACCCCGCTGCCGTGCGCCACCAGAGGGAAAGCCACACAGCCTAGTGCCATCCCTGGCGGAGAAAGGATTGGAGTCATTGCCAGAATACAGATCTGGGCTCTACCCAGTGGAGTATCCATGAGCAATTCAGATTGAGCTGACTCCTGATCAGAGGAACTGTTGTTGGTCAGGTGAGAGCCGATCGGCCATTATCTACTTATGTCAATAGGAACTGCAGTCTCTGACCATCTCCTGTATTATAGCTGCAGTCTCTGACTGTCTCCTGTATTATTCTTCCAGTCCCTGACCGTCTCCTGTATTATTTCTCCAGTCCCTGACCATCTCCTGTTGTATGTCTGCAGTCTCTGACCATCTCCTGTAGTATGTCTGCAGTCCCTGACCGTCTCCTGTAGTATGTCTGCAGTCCCTGACCATCTCCTGTATTATATCTCCAGTCACCGACTGTCTCCTGTAATAGGTCTACACTCTCTGACCAGCTCCTGTACTATGATTGCAGTCTCTGACCATCTCTTGTATCATGTCTGCATTCTCTGACCATCTCCTGTACTATGATTGCAGTCTATGACCATCTCTTGTATTATATCTCCAGTCACTGACTGTCTCCATTAATATGTCTACACTCTCTGACCATCTCCTGTACTATGATTGCAGTCTATGACTATCTCTTGTATTATATCTCCAGTCACTGACTGTCTCCTTTAATATGTCTACACTCTCTGACCATCTCCTGTACTATGATTGCAGTCTCTGACCATCTCTTGTATCATGTCTACAGTCTCTGACCATCTCCTGTACTATGTTTTGGGGCACTTTCTAACAGTATCAGAGAGGTTCCCCTCCAGATCTCATTAGTGTACGCTCTTCCAGTATTTTCTTTATTGTTAAAAGATCATGGGAGGATCCCTAGGCAACAAAGACTTCTTAGAGGAGCATCTTTGTGTTTGAGTCATTGCCACAGAAACATTTGTAAAGGGGAGGAGTTGGTAAGATGACCACGCCCCTTTGTGGGGGCGCCAGAAATATTTCTGCACCCAGGCGCCTGTGACCCTAGGATCGGCCCTGCATTATGGCGGACACTTTTGACACATTTTTGGGACCATTGGCATTTTTTTTAGCGATCAGTGCTATAAAAATGCATTGATTACTATAAAAATGCCATTGGAAGTGAAGGGGCTAACACTAGGGGGCGGGGAAGGGGTTAAGTATGTTCCTGGGTGTGTTCTAACTGTATGGGGGGTGGACTCGCTAGGGGAAATTACTGATCTTCTGTTCATACATTGTATGAACAGAAGATCAGCATTTCTCTCCCTGACAGGACCGGGAGCTGTGTGTTTACACACAAAGCTCCCACTCCTCGCTCTGTACCGAGCAATCGCGGGTGCCCGGTGGTGATCCTGCCCGCCGGGCACGCGCGTGGGACTGGGGGGGACTAGAGGCCGCAAAAAACAGCCAACGTAGAGCTACGGGGCTCTCGCCCAGGAGAGCCGTCCTGCCGATGTAAAATGACGGCGGCAGGTCGGCAAGCAGTTAATCACCACTGGGGCTTTTACTTTTTATTATATACAGGAAAAAAGGTTTACATTTTTTTTTCTTAGATTCTGTTACAAAAGTTTGCAAATAAATAACTTTTCTTTATACATTTAGGTCAAATTCTACATAATGTATTCTGCTACATTGCATTGGTGAAAAAAACAAATAGGCGTATATTACTCAGTCTGTGTGAAAGTTAGAGTCTAAAAACCATTGTATAAGATACAGTGGGTATAGAAATGCATCACCCCCCCCCCCCCTTTAAAATAATCACATTTTGTTTCTTTGCAGCCTGAAATGAAGACAACACAGCTTTTGTCTTATCTAGCTGTATTTACAAGTGCACATTTTAACATCCAAGCGAAAGTTCTAACACTAACATAAACAGATAAAAACAAAATCACTGAGTTGGAAAAAGGATTACCCCCCCCCCCCCCCTTATGTCAGTATTTTGTTGGACTACCTTTTGCTTTAATTACAGCCTCTAGTCTTTTGGGATATGTCACTACTAACTTTGCACATCTAGACTTTGCACTACTTGCCCACTCTTCTTTGCAGAAATGTTTAAGTTGAGTTAAATTTGTGGACTGCAGTATTCAAGTCATTCCACAGATTTTCAATGAGGTTTAAGTCTGGGCTCTGACTAGGCTATACATGGACATTCACACTTTTCTCCTTCAGCTGCTGTGTGGTCATTTTTGCTGTGTGCTTTGGGTCATTATCATGTTGGAAGGTAAACCTTCTGGCAAAGGGCAGCAGATTTTCCTCAAAAATCTGATATTTTTTCCCATCCATTATTCCTTTTATCCTGACAAGTTTTTTTAGTCTCTGCTGCAGAGAACACCCTCATAAAAGGATATTACCACCTCCATGCTTTACTTTAGGAATGGTGTTATTTGAATGATGAGCTGTTTTGGATTTCTACCAGACATATCGTTTAGTATTGAGGCCAATAAAATCAAATTTTAGTCTCATCTGACAATAAATCTAAAGGACCGTTTTCATCAGACGAACCGATCGTGTGTGGGACCCATAGGTTTGTTATCCATCGGTGAAAAAACAAGGTACTTGTTTTAAAATGATCTGATGGTTAAAAAAACGATAGAAAAAAAAACGATCATCTGTGGGCACGTCAATCGGTTAAAAATCCACGCATGCTCAGAATCAAGTCGACGCATGCTCGGAAGCATTGAACTTAATTTTTCTCAGCACGTCGTAGTGTTTTACGTCACCGTGTTCTGAATTTTTTGTTTTTTTTAACTGATGGTGTGCGTGTAGGCAAGACTGATGAAAGTCAGCTTCATCGGATATCTGATGGATAAAACCTTTTTACATGTGGCCTCAGAATCTTCAATGTGTGTTTAAGGTGGTCAGATGAGACTCAAAGTGAATTATTTGGCCTTAACACCAAATTATATCTATGGCGGAAATCCAATACAGCTCACCTGAATATGGGCGCAACATGTTCCATGTTACAAAAGGTGAACTTATCCTTTAACCCCTACCCTCTGAATACATTCTTCCAGACAGTTTTCTATCCATTATTTAACCTTGAGTGTTAAAGTGGCTGTAAAGGCAGAAGGTTTTTTAAAAAACCTTCTGTGTGCAGCTGTGTGCCCCCCCCCCCCAAACTTACCTGAGCTCCATCACGATGCAGTGATGTGCTTGAGTGTCTCAGCTCTCCGAGGAGTCTTCCTCCTCATTGGCTGAGGTCAATCACAGTAAGCCCATGAGAAGAGAGAGGTGGGCGGAGCCATGCCACGGCTCCTTGTATGAATGGACACACAAAACCCGGGGCTCAGGATGCACCTGCTCAGGGTGCCCCCAAAGCAAGGTGTTTGCCCTGGGGGCACTCAGCAAGAGGGGGGAGCGGAGAAGAGGAGGATTTGGCTGCTTTGTGAAAAACCATTACACAGACAAGGTAAGTATAACATAGTAAAAAAGGCACAAACGCAGTTTAATACACACCTGTCCAGCAGCCCCTCTGCTTAAACTTTAAGCAGTATTGAACCCAAAAATGTAAAATATTGCTGCTTACCAATCCTTAGATGTGATAGCTTAATTTCTAATATAAAAAGTCCTCAAGACCGTTTAACCTTGTATAGAACATAAAGCCCTGTACACACGGTCGGACTTTTGCCCAACCAACATCAAAATCCGACACTTTTCGCATTTGTCCGACCATGTGTACGTTCCATCGGACCAACTTTTTTGGCTTTCATCGGACAAAAAGTTGGGTCTGCGAACGGGCCAACTTTCAGGCAACAAAAGTCCGATGGTGCAAAGTCCGATCGTGTGTACAGCAAACCATGGACATATTACAAATGCACATGCTCAGAACCAATGTTAAAATCAACCAACAATAGCAGAAGTTAACCAAAGGGTCGCAGTAAAGAGCAGAACAACCATGTGATGATGGGAAAGTTTTAGAAAAGTTTGCAGAAAAGTCCGAGCGTGTGTATGCTATGGGTGTGATCGGACAAATCAATTAGGACAAAAATCCAAGGGAAGTTTTGTTGGATGTCCGACCGTGTGTACGGGGCTTAAGAAGGAGACACTGATGTGTGACTCAATAATGCATCCAAAAAAAATAAGAAGCTGGCTCTGGCTGTACTCCACTAAGGGCCCTTTCACACGTCCGTTCAGTTCGTCCGTTTTTTTTGGACGTCCGTTAACGGACCTCAATGCTTCCCTATGGGTTACCGTCCGTTAGCGGATGAGCATCCGCTAAACGTCCGTTAACATCCGTCTGCGGTAAGCTCCGTTTTTTTGGACGGAAGAAAACCCTATTTTTCTTCCATCAAAAAAAACGGAACGGACGAAAAACGGATCAACTGAAGGGAAAAAAAATGATCTTAAAAACTGAACGGACGTGTGAAAGAGCCCTAACTGCAAAGTATTATGATCAAAATTTTTAATTTCCAAGAACAGTTGGCATCATCATGTAGCCATATCAAAAATCCTTAAACTTTATTGTTTACAAATCCTAGAAAAGACAAACAACAAACACAGACATCATCCTAAATAACACAATAGTCCTCATAAGGTGGTCCAGGCATGTTTCTCCTAACAGTGTTTATAACACATAGCAGTTCAAATGGTGGAGTCCATTTATAGCAAACATGGTCAGAGGTCCAAGCATCCACATAAAGCTGTATATGTAGCCATCCGAACTTCAAGATATCAGTCTCAAGAGAGCTGGAGTAAACAGGTAAGTGAAGGAGAATGCCTAACCGGTTTTGCCGGTCAAGCTGGCTGCATCAGATGGACATTAGCCTCTGGGCCACAGCTGGACTCCATAGCTGGATTTTACTATTTGAACTGCTAAAGATGGGTGAAGATCACCCTGATTGGGAGGGGTCAATTAGTCACTGACTCGCCTGTTGGGTGTCTAAACAAAGAACCAAATTAAAGAAAAAACAGCTGTAAAGTACAGACTGTATAAAGCAGGCAAAAGAAGACCAGGCAGTGAAGCACGAAAAATGTTTTAAAAAAACTATATGGAATAACATCCATGTGTATATTCCCAAACCTTACAAAAATAAGACAAAACAATTATAAAAACAATCCCGGTGGTTGCCCAGGGTGGTTGAAGATTCCCAGTGGATCATCTGACAGATAGTGGTTCTTGTGACATCCACTTATGTATACAGTGAGATAAGTGGTGTTGCATTGCTATAGAGATTTTGATTTGGCACAGAGCAGTCTAGATAAGTTTCTAAAGTGCACTGGACCCAGTGACGGGCTGGTGCTCAAACTTTTTTGGGGGGTGCAAACACTGTGCCCGTCAAATGCAGCCATTGTGCCCCATCATGTTGCAGCCATTTGTGCGCCGTCATATGCAGCCACTTGTGTCCCATCAAAATACAGCTACTGTGCCCCGTCAAATGCAGCCACTGTGAATCTCCTGCTCGCTGACTGCCTGGCACTTATTGCATCTTGGTGGGGGATCAGGCAGCAGGTGACAGCGGCGAGCTGTGGGACGGTGGGATGAGCAGCGGGTAATGCGCCGGCTCCCATTTGTCTCTTCTTTCCTGCTAGGCGTCCAATCGGAGCGCCCGTGCCTCCTGATTGGCTCAGAGGCGGTTCAGTGTTAGAAAAGTGGCTTTTCTAACACGCCTGGGTGGGCTCTGACCTTTGGTACATATCAGTATTCAAAGTCGTTATTCCACTAAGTACAGCTATTGTCAACCTACAACTACCAGCAGGGACATATACTGAATATCTACTTTTTAGCAGGAATAATTGCTCTATTCATTGTGACTCCACTGTGGTTCCAGAGCAGTATAGAGACTTATCTAGACTGTGCTGTGCCACATCAAAATCTCTATAGCAATAGACACCACTTCTATCACCAGATACATAAGTGGATGTCACAAGAACCACTATCTGTCAGATGATCCACTGGGGATCTTCAATCACCCTGGGCAACCACTGGCATTGTTTTGTTGTATTTTTGGAAGGTTTGGGAATATACACATGGGGCCAGATTCAGGTAGATGGGCGCTTCTTTACTTTGGAGTAACGTTTCTCATTTACGTTACTCTGCCAACACTTTCGGCGCAAGTACTGTTATTCACATAGCAGTTGCGCGTAAACATGCGCCAGAGCAACGATAATGCGCTGGCGTAACCCGACGCAAGTGGAAGTGGGTGTGATCATATGTAAATGATGGGCGGAGCCCAGCGCAGAGGCTTACATTCAGCGCATCATCCACGGAGCATGCACGGTGATTGAGGCTCCACTCGCCCCCTTGTGCGCATGCTCACAACTTCTGTCGGCACCACTTCACGGGAAACGCCAGCGCAATGCGTTCCGTTGCGCGTATAAAAGCGCTAGCGGAAACGCCATTCCGGCGCAAAAGTATTTCCGTTTCCCCCCACCCCAGGGAAGATACTTTTGCACTGTGATGGCTGCTCCCGCTACCGTTTAATCAGTTCCTCCACGGGAAAAAAAGTAGGAAGACCAGCCGGGAGAGGAAGCAGGGCATCCTGGAGACCATTGCTGCCAGGGTCAATATGTTGGGGTACTCCACCAGGACTGCTAGCGACATACAAAAAAAAATTAACGACCTGCGGCGCAAGGTCCGTGGCAAGGTGGCCACCATCAGGAGGCATGAGAGGGGCACAGGTGGTGGTCCACCATGTCCGGTCAGCCTGACCACGGAGGAGGAGGTGGTCGCCCGCTGCCTGGACAGGGAGCAGTTGGAGGGGGTCCCTGGCTATGACTCCATGGAGGAAGGCTCCAGGACAGGTAAGTGTTTTTTAGCCCCTATTTGGTGTGTTGCATGTGGGGGGGGGGAGGGTACATGTGCCAAGTGTGTGGGACCACCAACATGTGTCTGCTTTGTGTCATCCACAGATGACGGAGCTGGGCCATCATCTCTTACCGGCCAGTCCACCCCAACCTCCCAACGGGATCCAGATGACGAGGCCCTGGGTGCTGGAGACACCGAGGTGGAGGAGAGTGCCCACACCACTTCTGCAGAGGTGGTTGTGGAGGAGCCTGTCCCTGAGCAGGACTTTATGTTATTATTGGAGGAGTCCTCCTCCTCTGCAGGGCCCTCTGTCATCCCCTCCCCCATCCTAGGTAGCCCCTCAAGGGCGACTCCATCCCCACGGGGACAACCTTCTCCTGCCCCCAGGAAGGCGACCCGTAAGACCAGGGGGGTGTCTGATCTGGTCGAGGACCAGGTGCTGTTGGACCATGCCAGGCAGACCCAGCAGATGGGGGAGATTGCTGGCCACTTAGACCGGGTCGCTGACAGCCTGGGCTCCATGTCACAGCTGCCCAGTCGTGTGCAGGACGTTGTGACCAGCCTGGGGGAGGTGCAGGCTGATGTACGGCACCTGACAGCAGCCGTCAATGCCAACACAGCTGCCATCCGGGAAGAGGGGAGGCAGCGGCAGCGTGAGCAGCGGCATCAGATCACCCGCCAGCTGAGGATGCAGGCCCAGACAAACCTGTATCTCAGCCGTATTGCTGTGGCCTTGGAGGGCAGGCAGCCAACAGCTACCAGGAGTGGCCCACCCGGGGATCAGCCTCCTCCAGATGCCCCCCCACCCCCACCACCACCCACTCCCTCCAGGCAGCTGAGGAGCCCGAGAGTGCCCCCAAGGAGGAGCCCCCGTCATCCCAGATGAGGGTTTTTTTTTTTTTTTTGGTTTATAATTTTTTTTTTTTTTATACTCAGGTTATGAGTTTTTGATTATTTTTGTTATACTCAGGTTATGAGTTTTTGTTTATTTTTGTTTATTTTTTTTCTCATGTTATGAGATATGTATTTAATTTTTTACTGCACACGGTCAGGAGTGCAGGGGACAGTGTGAATGGTGTGTGAATGTGAGGGAGTGGCACTCCTGCCAGTAAGGGGTGTCACCCTCGGCCGTGGTGGTGAAGTTAACCCCACGGCTGTATGAATGACGTGTGAAAGGTGTATGAATGGACAGCGACATCATTGGGGCCTTGACGCTGGCGTTGCTGCTCCCAAGTCCTACATGCTGGACTTGGGCTAATCTAATGCGATGTGCATGTGGTGTGTGTGATCTAGGGACATCAGTGGTGTGAATGCATGCATTGTCTGTGTGATTAATGTTTTGGTTTAGTGTCCAAAGATGCCTACGGCGAGTCCCCTCCTGACTGCTCTTCCATCAGCAGACTGGGTCTCCTCTGGCAGGTGGGGACTGTGTGGGTCGGGGTTCAGGTCATCACGTATGTCAATCTGCAGGCCTTTTCTCATAGCAAAGTTGTGCAGAATGCAACATGCACCGATGATCTGACACACAAAGGTAGGGGAATACAATAGGGTCCCCCCAGACTTATCCAGGCAGCGGAAACGGGACTTCAGGAGCCCGAATGTTTGCTCCACCACTGCACGGGTTTTGATGTGTGCTTCATTGTATTTTCTCTCTCCTCTGGTTTGGGGGTTCCGGAAAGGAGTCATGAGATGGGGTCCCAGTGCATATGCAGAGTCACCTGGAAGGGAAAAGACAGGAGGATGTTAGTCATGCATGTGCCACTTGTGAGGTGTGCATCATGGGAGGGGATAGTCATGGCTGCCACCCATGTCACTCACCAACCAGCCAGCTGTCTCCATACATGTTCTGCTCGAATTCTGCTGGGCTGGGGCTCTGATTGTATATGAAGCTGTCATGGCTGGACCCGGGGTTTTTGGCACGGACGTGCCATATGAGGCGTTGGGCATCGGCTATCACCTGTACGTTGATGGAATGCCAATGCTTCCGATTGCGGTATATGTGCTCTGTGGCACTGGGGGGCTGTAGGGCCACATGTGTGCAATCAATGGCCCCGATGGTGCGTGGGAATCTGGCAATGCTGTAGAAATCTGTCATTGCCTTCAGCCGCAGCTCCTCAGTGGTTGGTCTGATGAACTGGTTGGACATGCGTCTGAGGATTGCAGGGACAACCTGGTGCACACATCTGCTTATGGAGGATTGTGACATCCCAGCCACCACTCCACTTGTACGCTGAAATGATCCACTTGCAAGGAAATGAAGTGTTGCCAGTACCTTCACCAGTGGCTGCACTGCTTGTGAGCGGTGTGTTGGGCTGGTGATGTCACCCTGCAGGGTTGTGGTTAGTTCAAGTATTGCATCAGGGCTGAATCTGAAGAGGCGATACACCTCCTCATCCCCCATGCCAAAGAGGCTCATGCGCGTGCGGTATATCCTCTCACGTGCTCGCCTCCTCCGTACCGGGGGACCCAGTACTAGTGCTAGGACCACGATTGCCCCTGGCATGTTGGCACACAGAGGTGTTGTCCTTGCAAGTGTGGTTGTTCAGCTTGCTAGTTTCGTCGGTAACGCTGCTGCTGTAGCTGCTCTCCTGCTGACCTGAGGCCGTCTGGAGTAAAGATAAAGCAGCTATTTGTAGAAATAACTTTGCGCCGGACGGACGAGATACGCGCGGCGCATGTAGCCGGCGTATGGTGCTAATCCAATAAATTTTCACTGAACATTAAAAGAGGATTACTCGGTGCTGGATTAACTCTGTGTGGCAAGACTGGGCACAGATGATAGGAAATCGTATACTCTACATTGTGACAAAAAAAAAAAAAAAAAATTTGGGGGGTTTACATCCACTTTAATGTTCAGGAGCACCCATGGGATACGAGTGGGTCAGTTTGAGTTGTTTTAATGCTGGCCAATTGTGTTTTTTATGATGAGGCCGTGTTGGTGGTGTGTCTTTTCTAGGCTTTGTAAATGTAGCACCCCCCTACTTTCAGTACGGGCACTACGCTAAAGTTAGCAGGCGAATGGGAGAGTTATTTGCTCTCATTCATAATTTGTCAAATTGCAGGCTGCTGCTATTTCAGAACTGTCCTGTAGTTCAGTCTGCGACCCAGGGGTGTCGGTGGTCGGTTCTTCTTCTCTGCACGGGGTCCACGTTCCAGGTGCGGCATTCACCTTCAGGGAGCCACCTATCCCATGGAGACCCATCAGGATGTCGATGGGGGCCCCAGTGACTTACGGGGTCCCCAACCTTACTGAGAAGATCCCAGGCTGTGTGCCATTCGGTGGGAGATTGGCTTGAGGAGAACCCGGATGCAGGTTATCCAAAATGGCTTGAACGAACCATCGGGGATCTGGTTACTGGAATTGACAGGTACATGTCAGCTGTCAACCGGTGACCCCTTTCATTGCATTTACTGGGAGGATTTGCTCAATCCGAATTGTTCTCTTGAGTACTAAAGTACTAGGCCTGTGGTAGAGGCCCGAGCCAGATATGTAATAGAGACCTGTTCCTTCCAGCAACTTAAAAGTGACATTCCGGCTGCCAGGCTTAACCACTTAAGGACCGCCGCATGTACATTTACGTCGGCAGAATGGCACCGACAGGCACATCAACGTATATATACGTTGGTGCCTTGGGGGGGATCGTACATGCGGCGGTCCGCGCGGCTGCAGGAGCGATCCGACAAGTGGGGGCGGCTATCCGTTTTCATGCGCCCCCTCCGGATCGCTCCCAGCCAATGCGTGCGCCCGCCTGACCTGTCACTTCCTCCTCCTGTGTAAACACAGGAAGGAGGAAGCGACGTGATCTCTCCCTCGGCGTTTGTTTCAAGCGCCGCTGAGGAGAGATCACAACACAACAAGTAAGTCCTGCACCAACACTACACTACACACACACAAAATCACATTTAACCCCCGCGATCGCCCCCCCCCCCTCCCCCCTGTCACAGTGTCACTGAATGCAGTAATCATACATGTATGATTACTGTATTTAGTGTCAGTGTGACAGACAGTGTGACAGTCAGTCAGTGTTAGTGTCAGGGTAGCCCCCCCACCCCCCCAATAAAGTTTTAACCCCTTGATCACTGCCCTAGGTAACCCTTTCACTCCCTATTGCCAGCATCACTAAGCGATCATTTTTCTGATCGCTGTATTAGTGTCGCTGTTCCCGCTAGGTAGCAATTTTTTTTTTAATGCGATTTTTTTTTTTACTAAAGACATGCGGCTAAATAAATTTTGGCCTAAATGTTTGACTAAAATTTAGTTTATTGGTTTTTTATTATAACAAAAAGTAAAAAATATTGATTTTTTTCCAAAAATGTCGCTCTATTTTTGTATATAGCGCAAAAAATAAAAATCGCAGAGGCGATCAAATACCACCAAAAGAAAGCTCTATTTGTGGGAAAAAAAGGACGCGAATTTTGTTTGGGAGCCACGTCGCACGACCACGCAATTGTCTGTTAAAGCGACGCAGTGCCGAATCGCAAAAACCCCTTGGGTCATTTGCCAGCGTATTGGTCCGGGTCTTAAGTGGTTAAACAAGGGTCTGTCCAGAGGCACTTCACCCACTCTACTACTACTGAGAGCAGGACTGCTCTGCTTCATATCCAGGCCTGATACCGCACTGTTCTCTATTGCTTCATCAACCTTTCCTATCTCCTGTTGATGTTGGTCTTTGTTGGGCCCTGGAATAAAGCATTTAAAAATCCATTTGGTGACTGGACATTCGCTCACTGCTACTACTCACTGCTACTACCCCTAGACACACTACAAGGTAACTTAATACGCCAATCCAAATCAACAACCAGCGGCTCCTTCGGGGGTGAGCGCTACATAAACAATAAAGATTTAAGATTTTTTATATGGCTACATAAGGCCCCCTTCACATGGGGCAGTGGAGGTGCGGTGGCGGTATAGCAGCGCGATTTTTAGCGCCGCTATACCGTCATATTTACCACGATATTCGGCCGCTAGCAGTGCAGTATTAACCCCCGCTAGCGGCCGTAAAAGGGGTTAATACCGCCCGCAATGTGCCTCTGCAGAGGCGCATTGCGGGCGGTATTACCGCGGTTTCCCATTAATTTCAATGGGAAGGAGCGGTATAGGAGTGGTAAACAACCCGCTCCTATATCGCTCCAAAGATGTGGCTAGCAGAACTTTTGGAGCAGTCCTGCTAGCGCACCGCTTCAGTGGGAAAGCCTTCGGGCTTTCACATTGAAGACTACAGGGCACGATTTTTTCAGGCGGTATAGCAGCGCTATTTTTAGCGCTGTACCACCTGAAAAATGCCCCAGTGTGAAAGCACTCTCACGGTGCCAGACTGTTCTTAGAAATTGTCGTTTTTTTTTAACATAATACTTTGTAGTTACCTCATCTTGGTCAGTCAGATCATATATCCCTTTCTCTTATTCCACTGTACATTCCAATTAGGCAGAGACCTGCTCCGGAGAGCAAGAAGATAAGGATTTGGCCAGATGGCTCTCTCGAGCGGTTACAGGACTGCTTCAGGAGGACCAACTGGGAAATTTTTAAACAACATGACCTACACATGCACACAGAAACAGTACTGAGTTACATTAATACTTGTGTAGACATTGTTACAGAAAGGAAACAGATGAAGTTTTTCCCCGAATTAGAAACCATGTGGATGACCAAGAGAGTATGTTGTCTTTTAAAGGAACGGGATAGTGCCTTTAGGAATAGGGATAAGGTTAAATATTGTGTTGCTAGAGCAAATCTAAAGAATGACATAAAAGAGGCCAAATTTGTTTATTAAAATAAAATGTAAGAATATTTTAGAGGAAATGATGCACGTGAAGGTTGGAAAGGGATACCACATATCCTAAGGGCTCTTTCACAAGGAGCGCCCGTTCAGATCCGCCTGCCTTTTTTTTATGCGGGCCTGAACGGGCGCTCTGTGCTCCTCTATGGAGCCGCGGATGTCAGCGGTGACATGCCTGCTGACATCCGACTCGCTCTGATCCGCCAGAGTGTGACGAAGAAAAAACCTACTTTTTCATCCGTCTGGCGGATCGGATGAACACAGACATACGGTCCGTGTTCAACCGATCCCCCCATAGGGGAGAGCGGAGTAAAGACAGGGCGGTCCCTGCACAGTGTTTGGGGACCACCCTGTCATCCTCCGGCTCAGCGGGGATCAACAAAGCGATCCCCGCTGAGCAAACGGAGGTGCACGGGCGGATCATTACTGATCCGCCCATGTAATATAAAACTGGCTAAGGAATTAAACAGCTTTTTTCACGTTTTGAAAGAGTATTAATGCTTTCCTATGGGATAGCAGACGTTAGAGGATGAGCATCTGCTAACGTCCGTTAACATCCATCAAGCTCTGTTTTTTTGAACAAAAGAAAACCCTATTTTTCTTCCGTAAAAAAAAAAACGAACGGATGTTAACGGACGATCCGTTAACATCCGATCCGCTGACATCTGTTTTTCATCAAAATATGTAATTTAATATGCATACAATATGCATAAAACTTGTCCATGTCAGGCCTGCTTTATGGGACAAAAGAAGCGCACAATACAGTGACAGACATTTTTGAGGAAGTCACACCGAACTGGTTGTCGCTCAGCAATAAACAGCGTCGGATACGTGGTAAGCAGTTTGTGGGATGGGTCGGTATTGTTTAACTTGTAGTCCACCCATATGTCAGCATCCATATGCCTGCCACAATTTGTGGATTGTCCACTTGCCACGACACCTGTCACGTCACCTGCCACGCTGGGGAAAACAAAGAATCATGGGAAAATTCATGAAAAACTGATTAAATAAAGTTCTAAAAAAAAAAAAACAGACCTATACGGATGAAAAAATGACCAAAACGGATGAAAAACGGATGACAACGGATGAAAAACTGAAGTGAAAAAGGATGAAAACGGATGTTTACTGACAACGACTGAAAAAAACTTGACTGAACGGATCTAAAATTAACCGAGACAGGGATGTTAAGAGGGGATCAAAGGTGGAGATCCTTCTCATCTGCCATTTAAGCATAAGGTACTCAAACCATTCTCCTTAATCCTGCCATAACAGTTAATTGTCTGCGCCTCAATAGTTGAAAAATAATGGTCCTGTTGTTCTGAATGAGATCCGTCGCATGCATCAAGTTGTAATTAGTACCCTTGAATGGTCCCTACACTAGATAATATCCCCACTGCTAATGGATGCCCTCCAACACCAAATTAACTTGTATTTTGAATTTTCTATATGGTGTAGTGAGTCTCCTAGAAAACCATGCTTCTTAATCAAATTAGCTACACCATTTATATGAACTGGTCACACCCACACTTCACCTGCCTCTACTTAAAGCTAACTCACTTAAACAAGATTTTGTTATTTTGTTCTTCCTTTCAGCACAAATCCTATAATAATTATTTACATTTTTACCTTTTGGGCTGGGTTCACCCTTGAGTGAATTCGATGCGGTTTTCTGCGCATCCAATTTGCATGACAGGAGATTGTGACCGACTCTCAATGGAGCCGGTTCACACATTTCCGTGGTGGCTGCGGAGCGGATTGCACAAGGGTCGTTGGCTCTGTTTCAGGTCTAAATTTAGGCAAATATTTGGGTCTGATTCACCCCTGAAATGGAGAACAGGAACGCACCGGAGCCCTGCTGTGAGCCGCAACCGTATTAGGTGTAAACCCAGTCTGTTTGTTTTTGTGCCCCACTGTCTCCTGGGATTGCTACATCACAGCTATCCCACAAGACAGTGTGTTACTAAGCTGCAACACATCTGTGCACTAGTGTGACCACGTGTCCCAGATTGCCCGGGACAGTCCCGCATTTTGCAGGTCTGTCCCAGGTAACTTTATGCCAGGACAATACAGTGTCCCGGAATTAAACTGGCACAGCCATTCCCCGGGCCGATCTGATGCCCCAAAAAAGTCTGCCACATCACCGCTTTACTGACTGACAGTACTTGTCCTGGCTGGGAATGCCTGGAGGAGCACTGTCCCCACCCCCTGCTTGTGAGTGGAGAAATCATAAATCCTGATTATTGTGTCTAATGACTGTGCTGTGATTCATTACAGCACAAGCGGATTTTTGGGAAGGGGTGGTGTCCCTGAATGGTTTGGAAATGTGATCATCCTACTGTGCACACATGGCTGATTTACAGTGCGGAAAATAAGTATTTGAACACCCTGCTATTTTGCAAGTTCTCCCACTTGGAAATCACGGAGGGGTCTGAAATTGTCATCGTAGGTGCATGTCCACTGTGAGAGACATAATCAAAAAAAAAATTCCAGAAATCACAATGTATGATTTTTTTAAACTATTTTTTTGTATGATACAGCTGCAAAGAAGTATTTGAACACCTGAGAAAATCAATGTTAATATTTGGTACAGTTGCCTTTGTTTGCAATTACAGAGGTCAAACGTTTCTTGTAGTTTTTCACCAGGTTTGCACACACTGGAGGAGAGATTTTGGCCCACTCCTCCACACAGATCTTCTCTAGATCAGTCAGGTTTCTGGGCTGTTGCTGAGAAACACAGAGTTTGAGCTCCCTCCAAAGATTCTCTATTGGGTTTAGGTCTGGAGACTGGCTAGGCCACGCCAGAACCTTGATATGCTTCTTACAGAGCCACTCCTTGGTTATCATGGCTGTGTGCTTCGGGTCATTGTCATGTTGGAAGACCCAGCCTCGACCCATCTTTAAAGCTCTAACTGAGGGAAGGAGGTTGTTGCCCAAAATCTCGCAATACATGGCCCCGCTCATCCCCTCCTTAATACAGTGCAGTCGCCCTGTCCCATGTGCAGAAAAATACCCCCAAAGCATGATGCTACCACCCCCATGCTTCACAGTAGGGATGGTGTTCTTGGGATGGTACTCATCATTCTTCTTCCTCCAAACACGGTTAGTGGAATTATGACCAAAAAGTTCTATTTTGGTCTCATCTGACCACATGACTTTCTCCCATGACTCCTCTGGATCAACCAAATGGTCATTGGCAAACTTAAGACGGGCCTTGACATGTGCTGGTTTAAGCAGGGGAACCTTCCGTGCCATGCATGATTTCAAACCATGACCGTCTTAGTGTATTACCAACAGTAACCTTGGAAACGGTGGTCCCAGCTCTTTTCAGGTCATTGACCAGCTCCTCCCGTGTAGTCCTGGGCTGATTTCTCACCTTTCTTAGGATCATTGAGACCCCACGAGGTGAGATTTTGCATGGAGCCCCAGTCCGAGGGAGATTGACAGTCATGTTTAGCTTCTTCCATTTTCTAATGATTGCTCCAACAGTGGACCTTTTTTCACCAAGCTGCTTGGCAATTTCCCCGTAGCCCTTTCCAGCCTTGTGGAGGTGTACAATTTTGTCTCTAGTGTCTTTGGACAGCTCTTTGGTCTTGGCCATGTTAGTAGTTGGATTCTTACTGATTGTATGGGGTGGACAGGTGTCTTTATGCAGCTAATGACCTCAAACAGGTGCATCTAATTTAGGATAATAAATGGAGTGGAGGTGGACATTTTAAAGGCAGACTAACAGGTCTTTGAGGGTCAGAATTCTAGCTGATAGACAGGTGTTCAAATACTTCTTTGCAGCTGTATTGTTACGTACCTCGTGGATAGAGCCTCGTATGCAGGAAAGAGCCCCTCTTACCGCCCGGGTTCAGGGACTGCTGGAGTGGGGACAGCAAGTCCGGGAGCACGGTGGGGTAAGAGTGCTTGGAATGACAGCAGACCGGTCGGATGGAAATCTTGCGGACAGGCAGCGTAGGAGACAGCGTCTCTGGAGGGCCACCGGAACCGGATAGCGGGAACTGGTGGACGAGCCTGGTCAGATGCAAGACAGGAACGGGTATGCAGTCAACAAGGGTCAGATGGGCGGATCACCCGAAAGTCACTCTGTAGCGGAGGTAGCGTTGTCAAAGTTCAAGCATAGGTCTGATAACGATGGGCAGCAGAGTAGAGCGGAGTCGGATCAAGCCAGGGGTCGGTAACGGTATTCAGGTAGTCAGACGGAGCCGGGTCAGGTATCGGGTAGAGCAGGTATCAGGTTTCAACAGGTATCAGGTAAGCAGGTATCAGGTTTCAACAGACATCAGGTTTCAGGGTTTTTAGGACACAAAGCTGTAGATCAGACAGCAAGGTGTCACTGCTGCTACTGAGCTTTTAAAGGGGAAGAAGGGCTAGTGCGCATGCGCGCGCTCCCGCCGCGCACGCGCGCGCCCCCGTGACGCAGACGCGCGTCGTGCACGCGCGCAATTGGAGCACGAGCGCGAGCAACAGGGGCTCGTCGGAGCCCACAGGTAGGTCCCTGACATTGCCCCCCCCAAGGGGCAGCCTCCGGATGCCAAATTGGATTCTTTTTTCAGGGTGAGCGGAAAAGAAATTGCGAATCAGTCTCTGTGCATGGATGTTGTTTTCGGGTTCCCAGGAATTGTCTTCTGGACCATACCCTTTCCATTTTACTAAAAATTGAATTTGCCCTTGCCGCTTCCTGCAGTCGAGGATGGCCTCCACAACGTATTCCTCGCACCCATCAACAAAAACAGGTTCTGGGGGACTGGTCCCTCTATCAGGAAAGGGATCCAGAACTGCAGGTTTCAACAATGACACATGGAATACTGGATGAATTTTCAAAGAATCAGGTAAGGATAGTTCATACGATACCTCATTGATCTTCCTTCGTACTGGAAAAGGTCCTATGAACTTTGGTCCCAACTTCTTTGAAGGACAGGCCAACTTGAGGTTGGTTGTAGATAGCAATACCTGGTCACCTGGCTGAAGATTCAATTCGCCTCTCTTCTTCCGGTCAAAGAACTTTTTACTGGCAGCTTGAGCTTTAGTCACCGCTTCCCGTAATACCTGGTTGTTGTGGCTGAGGAACTCCATCGTACTCTGCACTGCCGGGACTGGGGATTCTGAAAAAAGGTCAGGTAAAAAGGTTAGATCAAAACCATAATTGGCAAAGAAAGGGGATTGCCCGGTAGCTGAGTGGTTGGCGTTATTGTACGCGAACTCCGCTAGAGGTAGCAGGGAAACCCAATCGTCCTGAGAGAAGGACGTAAAGCACCTAATGTACTGTTCAAGAGTCTGGTTGGTCCTCTCTGTTTGCCCGTTAGTTTGGGGATGATAAGCTGAGGAAAAGGAGAGTTTAATCTTCAAGGTTTCACATAGGGATCTCCAGAAGCGGGACGTGAACTGAACCCCCCTGTCAGACACGATGTCGGAGGGAATTCCGTGTAGCCGAACAATCTCCTTGATGAAGATACGAGCAGTCTCTGTGGCCGTTGGGGTACTCCTCAAGGGAAGGAAATGAGCCATTTTGGATAGGCGATCCACGACTACAAAAATTGCCGTGCACCCCTCCAACCCGAACGAGGAAGTTCTACTATAAAGTCTATAGAAATCATTTCCCAGGGTCTATTGGGGGTACAGGTAGGGGCTTCAACAGTCCCCAAGCTCGGCTTCTTGTGGTCTTGTTTCGATTACACGTGGGGCATGAGTTAACATATGTTTTGCAGAAATTTTCCAGGTCTGGCCACCAGAAGGTACGACGTACCAGTTCGAGGGTTTTCCGAACCCCAAAGTGTCCCGCCAACGGGTGGTCGTGAAGGAGTTTCAGGACTTCCACACGGCTTGTTTCTGGAACGAAAATTTGGCTGCCTCTCCAAAACAGTCCATCCCTAGATGTTAAAGTGATGCTGGAAGGTTTGGAGGCGTCTGTGGATGCTTCTCTAATTTCGGAGAGTAGACCAGACTGGAGAAGTAGGAAGTTACCTGCTGGTAAAATAGTGTCAGGAACCGGTATATCCTTGGGGTTATCATGCATCCGGGATAGTGCGTCTGGTTTGACGTTCTTTGAACCTGGCCGGTATGTGATGTGAAAACAGAAACGTGAAAAAAACAGCGCCCAGCGGGCTTGACGGGGCTTCAACCTTTTAGCAGATCTTAGGTACTCAAGATTCTTGTGATCGGTATAAATTAATACTGGATGGGCTGCGCCTTCTAACAGATACCTCCATTCCTCCAATGCGGTCTTGATGGCAAGTAACTCACGATCTCCGACATCATAATTTCTTTCCGCAGGAGAAAGTTTCCGGGAAAAGAATCCGATGGGATGCATTAGGTCTTTATTCCCCTGGCGTTGGGAGACAACAGCTCCCACTGCGACTTCAGATGCGTCAACCTCGAGGATATAGGGTAGTGCAGGATCAGGGTGACTGAGGATCGGGGCTGACGTGAAAAGCTTTTTGAGACGGTCAAAGGCCTTTTGAGCTTCTGGGTTCCAGTGAAAACGTAGGTTTTGTCTGGTCAATTGTGTGATGGGGGAAATTATTGCAGAAAACCCCCTGATAAATCTTCTATAGAAGTTTGCAAAACCTACGAAGCGTTGTACCCCCTTCTTGTCCAGGGGTACTGGCCAGTCGAGGATAGCAGACACCTTCTGAGGGTCCATCTTAATTCCGGTGGGAGAGATTACCAGGCCCAGAAACTGGATGGTCTGACGTTCAAATTCGCATTTCTCTGCCTTGGCGTATAATCTGTGTAGTCGGAGCCGGTGGAGGACTTTACGAACATGCTCTCGGTGTCTGTCTAATGATCTGGAAAAACGAAGATATCATCAAGATAGACAATTACAAAGATGTCCAGAAAGTCTCTGAGTACGTCATTAATAAAATGCTGAAAGGTGTGCGGGGCGCATTACACAGTCCGAAGGGCATGACTAGGTATTCGTAATGACCGAATCGGGTACGAAAAGCTGTTTTCCATTCGTGCCCCTCCCGAATACGGACCAGGTTGTAGGCCCCTCTCAGGTCTAACTTGGTGAAGACGGTAGCCGACCTCAGTTTTTGGAAGAGCTCGGGTACCAGGGGTAGTGCGGCCGGGTTGGGTAGCGATATTATTTTTCACTGTGATATTATTTAGTTCCCTTGGTGGTAATCCACACACGGACGGAGGGACTGATCCTTCTTGGTAACGAAAAATATTCCAGCGCCTGCTGGGGAGGTAGAAGGCCGGATGAACCCCTTGTGTAAGTTTTCATCTATATATATTTTTAGGGCCTCTTGCTCCTTTTCTGATAACGGAAAGATACGCCCAAAAGGAATTTCGGCCCCTGGGAGGAGCTCGATCGGGCAGTCATAGGGGCGATGGGGCGGAAGGGAGTCGGCCCCCCGTTTACTAAAAACGTCCAGGAAGTCATGATAGGGTTCAGGAATGCACTGAAGCAGGCTTGGGTCAGAGTCCATACATAGTAAGGTGGGAGGTGAACTGGTGGGCCCGGGTAGACAGTATTGCTGGCAGTAAGGGGACTGAAAAGACACCTCTCCAGATGCCCAATTAATCAGAGGGTTGTGAGCCTGAAGCCAGGGTAGGCCGAGGATTACCGGAAACAGAGGAGAAGAAATCACATCTAGGACCAACAGTTCATTGTGCTGAGGAGCGATTAAAGCAGGTAGAGGTAGAGTCTCTTGGGTTACCTGTCCAGAACTGATGCGGGAGCCGTCGGCCAGAAAAACAGAGAGTCCATGGGTCTTTCTTCGTAAGGGAATGTTGTGCAGGTTGACAAAAGCGGTATCGATGAAGCAGCTGCATGCGCCGGAGTCAAGGATGGCGTTGACCGGAATAGTCCTTCCCTGGCACTGTAACGAGAAAGGTAGAGCAAGGTGGGTTGCATTGCCTGACAGGGCTGAGAAGTTGACAGGAGCTGAGATGAGGCACTTACGTGTCTTAACAGGACAGTTGCGAAAGTAGTGGCCAGTCCCGCCGCAGTACATGCAAAGGTTGAGTTGGCGACGGCGTGCCCGCTCTTCAGGTGGTAGTGTTGGCCGCATGAGGCCAAGTTGCATGGGTTCAGATGAGTCCTGGTTGGTGCTGGGGGAGTCTGGGTGGGTAGGAGGCAGGTAGCGAGAAGCCGGCATAGGTACCTTTGCAGTCATCCAGGTGGGACGGTTCGGTTGAGAAGATCGCTCAGCCCGGCGTTCACGAAGCCGGCGGTCGATCTGGATAGCTGTGGTAATTAGATCCTCGAGGGTCTCGGGCACCCCCACTCGAGCGAGTTCGTCCTTCAGACTTTCAGAAAGGCCCAAGCGAAACTGGTGCCGCAGAGCTGCATCGTTCCATTGAGTGTCCGCGCTCCAGCGCCTAAAGTCCGTGACATAGTCCTCAGCCGCTCTGCGGCCTTGCTGGAGCGTGAGTAGGGCAGACTCTGCGGTAGCGGCTCGTTGAGGGTCATCATATAGCAGAGCCATGGCCTCAAGAAAAGCGAACAGGGTCCGCGTCTGGTCACCATTCTCCTCGAGCAGCCGGTGGGCCTAGGTCTGAGGGTCCCCTTGTAGTAGGGAGATTACGAATCCAACTTTGGTGACCTCCAAGGAAAATGTCCGGGGTTGCAGGGCGAAGTAGAGCTCACAGGCGCTACGGAAGGCTCGAAATTTGGTGCGGTCGCCAGCGAATCGCTCTGGCACTGGAACTCTTGGTTCAGGTGGGAGCATTACCACCGAAGGAGCAGAAACAGCTGATGCGGATCTGGAGGTTGAAGGAGCAGCTGGATCACTGGGGGCAGCCAGGCTGTGTACCTGTCCTTCTAATCTAACGTAGCCTTCCTGTAGGTTCTTTACTGCTTCTGTGAGAGACGCCAGGTGTTTGCAGATTTCGTCTATGGCAGGGGCTATTCCCGCAGGCTCTGACATGGCTGTCTGATACTGTTACGTACCTCGTGGATAGAGCCTCGTATGCAGGAAAGAGCCCCTCTTACCGCCCGGGTTCAGGGACTGCTGGAGTGGGGACAGCAAGTCCGGGAGCACGGTGGGGTAAGAGTGCTTGGAATGACAGCAGACCGGTCGGGATGGAAATCTTGCGGACAGGCAGCGTAGGAGACAGCGTCTCTGGAGGGCCACGGAACCGGATAGCGCGAACTGGTGGACGAGCCTGGTCAGATGCAAGACAGGAACAAGGGTCAGATGGGCGGATCACCCGAAAGTCACTCTGTAGCGGAGGTAGCGTTGTCAAAGTTCAAGCATAGGTCTGATAACGATGGGCAGCAGAGTAGAGCGGAGTCGGATCAAGCCAGGGGTCGGTAACGGTATTCAGGTAGTCAGACGGAGCCGGGTCAGGTATCGGGTAGAGCAGGTATCAGGTTTCAACAGGTATCAGGTAAGCAGGTATCAGGTTTCAACAGACATCAGGTTTCAGGGTTTTTAGGACACAAAGCTGTAGATCAGACAGCAAGGTGTCACTGCTGCTACTGAGCTTTTAAAGGGGAAGAAGGGCTAGTGCGCATGCGCGCGCTCCTGCCGCGCACGCGCGCCCCCGTGACGCAGACGCGCGCGTGCACGGCGCCGCGCACGATAGGTGCACGCGCGCGCACGCGCGGCGTGCAGACGCGCGCAATTGGAGCACGAGCGCGAGCAACAGGGGCTCGTCGGAGCCCACAGGTAGGTCCCTGACATGTATAATACAAATAAATAGTTAAAAACTTTTTTTTTTTGATTATGTCTCTCACAGTGGACATGCACCTACGATGACAATTTCAGACCCCTCCATGATTTCCAAGTGGGAGAACTTGCAAAATAGCAGGGTGTTCAAATACTTATTTTCCGCACTGTATGTCTATGCAAATAAATGCACTAAGCACTATATTATCCATCTACTGGAAGCTGGCAGCACTTGTGCGCATGCGTGTGTGCCCACCTCACATGCGCATATGCACTACCAGTCTCTACCAGCACCCAAATACCTGGGCAAAACCGGCGGCACGTCTACGACTACGCACACATTTTTTTAAGAATGGCAGATTGGAAGAGGGGGGCATGCAAACGTGGGTTGGTTTCACTTTACACACCCTTCTCCCTGGGTTGACATCTCTGTATAAAGTAAATAAATAGAGAGGGGTGTCAAGGGTGACAATCCCATGGGGCCACTTTTCTAGTTGTTCCTGTGGGCCAGACATTTTTGTTTCACTACTGTGTGAGGTTAGAACCCCAAACAAGTGAAACAAGAATGTTGCTGTGGTCGAAGTGGCAAGACATCTGATATGCACATACTTGTTATGTCTTTAATGAAATACCAGGTTGGAAAGCAAGGATAAGAATGGCAGCCTGTGTGCTTGCCACCCATAAACATAAGTCAGCAGCTTCCATACTTCTATATCTCTCAGATTTCTAAACTAAAGGTATGTAGGGAAAGGCCATGCCGGCAGTTACACAGACCATTAGGAATTCATATGCAGAAATATATTGGTTTACTCCACAAACATTGTTTCCGTTAATATTACTTTAGGGCTCATTCACATGTGAGGTTAGTGGGGGTCGAAACTCGAAACCCTCAGATAAGCCAAACTTTTACTACCTCCCAACCGCTACCCCTTTTAGCTGCGGAGGCAGTGCTCAGGAATGTACATACATTATACCCCCTGTTGTTTTCAAGTGAATGGGACTGAAGACCGAATCCAAATACTGTATCAACGTATGAATAAATAGGCTATTAGACAAATCCAATGGCAGGGCCGCCATCAGGAATTATGGGGCCCCTTACACAGCTTCAGGCATGGGCCCCCTGGAGAACCGGGGGGGGGTGCTGCCGTCTGAAATTGAGAAGCGGGGGGGGGGGGGGCCGTTACAAAAAAGAAGAAATAAAGAAAAATAAATATGAAAAAAAGGGAGTAGCCATCCGTGGCCCTGGGGACCTCTGGGCCCTTTAATAAAAAGAAAAGAGAGAGAAAAAAAGGACCTCTGGCCCTTTAAAAAATAAAATAAAAATATATTAAAAAATATTTTTTTTATCAAAAATAAATTTGAAAAAGAGGGGGTTGCCATCTGGGGCCCTGCGGGCCTCCGGGCCCTTGGGGACCTCTGGACATCTAAAAAATATTAAAAGAAAAAAAATTGGCTCTTTAATAAAAAAATTAAATAAAAATATATTAAAAATATATTAATTTTTATAAAAAAAATAAATAAAAAAGAGGGGGTTGCCATCTGGGGCCCTGGGGGCCTCCGGGCCCCTAAAAAATAATAAAAGAAAAAAAAATTGGCCCTTTAATCACTTGCTTACTGGGCACTTATACCTCCCTCCTGCCCAGGTGATATTTCAGCTTCCGGCACTGCGTCGCTTTAACTGACAATTGCGCGGGTCGTGCGATATGGCTCCCAAACAAAATTTACGTCCTTTTTTCCCCACAAGTAGAGCTTTCTTTTGGTGGTATTTGGTCACCTCTGCGATTTTAATTTTTTGCGCTATAAACAAAAAAGCGCGACAATTTTGAAAAAAAATACAATATTTTTTACCTGTTGATATAATAAATATCCCAATTTTTTTTTTTTTTAAAAAACACTTTTTTTTCTCAGTTTAGGGCGATACGTATTCTTCTACATATTTTTGGTTAAAAAAAAAAAAATAATCGCAATAAGCGTCTGGTTTGCGCAAAATGTATAGTGCCTACAAAATAGGGGACAGAATTATTATTTTTTATTAATTTTTTTACTAGAAATGGCGGCGATCTGTGATTTTTATTGGGACTGCGATGTTATGACGGACACATCGGACACTTTTGACACATTTTTGGCGTCATTCACATTTATACTGCGATCGGTGCTATAAAAATGCACTAATTACTGTATAAATGTGATTGGCATTGAAGGGGTTAACACTAGGGGGTGAGGAAGGGGTTAAATGTATTCCCTGTATAGTGTTCTAACTGTGGGGGGAGGGGGGGTGACTGGGGGGGTGACCGATCTGTGTCCCTATGTACAAGAGACACAGATCGCTCTCCTTCTCTCCAGAGACAGCACGGACGCTGTCTCTGTGTAAAACGGCAATGAGAGATGATCTCATATGTTTACATATGAGATCATCTCTCATTGGCCGCACAGATCGCATCGCAAACGGCAAACGGGGGTTGCCATCTGGGGCCCTGTGGGTCTCCGGGCCCCTGGGGACCTCCAGACCCCTAAAAAAAAGGGGTTCCCATCCGGGCCCCTGGGGACCCCCGGGCCCCTTACAGGTGTAATGCCTGTACCCCCCTGATGGTGGCCCTGTCCAATGGTATGAAACGGCTGTGGCCCTTTAATATCCTGTTGTACCTAACAACTGTATTTTATTTTTTTCCATCAGCTTATCCCCCACAATTATTACCTTTTGCTCCACTTGACACTCCCTTCTACATTGTAAGCTCTGAGACCACATTCACACCTGAGCGTTTTGTAGCTTGAAGCCTCAAGCTACAAAACGGTGGAGGGAAACAAATCTATTATTCTCTATGAAGATAGTTCACATCTCCAAAATGGCTGAAGCCAGAAGCTCCAAAACGCCTGAAGCTCAAACAAGTTCTGGGACTTTTTTTTTTTTTTTTGGCAGATTTGGGCGTTTTTCTGCTTTTTACATTGGTGACCTTTGACCTGTACAAAATCGTGACAAAAACAGGTAAAAATGTATTTTTTTTTCATTTCTTTTTTTTTTAAGGGGCCAAGAGGTCCCCAGGGCACCCCCCCCCATTTTGTGGCACCCCCCCGCTTCTGGTAAGGGTAAGGGTAATGGGATTTTAACCACATGCTCTCACGTGGCGGTGTCTGCCTTCCTGCAACCGGGTGTTACCACTCATCGAGTGAGACCCCCACCACCTCACGGGGGTCTCCAACATGTTTGCCTGTCTGGAGTGTCAGTGACGGACACTGGAGTTAGTATGTCCCTAAGAGACAGTTTGCCCTCCTGTCGAGC